>JAJSOF020000035.1:18283691-18591191 GCA_025594305.2 Periplaneta americana
CGAAACTCTAAAAATGTGGATTTTCCAACCACTCAGGTAAAGAGGATACAAAGTTCATTTGAAACTTTTATCATCTTTTCAGTGCGACAACTCTGTATGAAAAAGCTTGTGTTTGATTATTCATGTCCCTGTTAAAAATGGTAATACCATGTATACATAAATGCATATGGTAGCCTTGCACTGATGTAAAGTAAGGTGCAAACTCGAAAGGAAATCTAAAAAAATTACAATTTTGCATTTTTGATCACAAAAATAAAGAAAATGTCGCCGGGTCGAGTGTGTACGCGGTTTTAGGAGTGCTTCCCTTAAGCGGCGCGGTCTGAAGGTTCCTAGGTTCGAATCCCACCTCAGGCATTAATGAATGTCTTTCGTTAATATTCTGTTCTGTCCTGTGTGTGTTTCTGGAAACCGATACGATCTGCTGACCCCAGGCTAAAAGAACCCCATAAATGTGCTGATGTTTAGTGTATGTCCATAGAATCGTCACCTCCCCTACAGGAATTGTTATGGGAGACCTATAACAGGAAGAAATTAAATGACGAATGAAAATAAGTAGGCTCCTAAAGGAAAAACGATTTTCTATTTAATACCGGGTGATCCGTTAGGAAAGGCATAAAATAAAAACGCTCTAACATGAATAAATTTTGCTATATATTTTTCAGAAAACTGTAAATAAGTCCTACAGTAGAGCGTTTCGTTTAGGCACAGTGAACATAATGTAAACAAAGTGCAGGAATCCAGTCTCTATCATCATATCCCACCTCTCCTAAACCCATTTTAATATTATCCTACCATCTACGTCTCGGCCTCCCCAAAGGTCTTTTTCCCTCCGGTCTCCCAACTAACACTCTATATGCATTTCTGATATCTCCCATACGTGCTACGTGCCCTGCCCATCTCAAACGTCTGGATTTAAAGTTCCTAATTATGTTAGGTGAAGAATACAATTCATGCAGTTCTGCGTTGCGTAACTTTCTTCATCCCTCTTAACCCTAAATATTTTCCTAAGAACCTTATTCTTAAACACCCTTAACCTATGTTCCTCTCTCAAAGTGAGAGTCCAAGTTTCACAACCATACAGAACAATCGGTAATATAACTGTTTTATAAATTCTAACTTTCAGATTTTTTGACAGCAGACTGGATTACAAAAGCTTCTCAACCGAATAATAACAGGCATTTCCCATATTTACTCTGTGTTTAATTTCCTCCCGAGTGTCATTTATTTGAAGAGTCCACTGCAAGAATGATGGATGTCACTTTCTTGTCGAAAATGAACCAAGACTGTCAATGCATAGCTTAAGACATATAGAATGTACATAGAGAGTTATATGGCATTAAGACTGATAGTCATTGTCCAGTAATGATCGGAAAATCACAGTTAAGCTTTGAGCGTTAAGCATTTCAAAGTTTCAATTGCTTCTCCTGAAAATGTATTCCAAATGACATCCATCATTCTTACAGAGGACTCATTTGCTACTGTTGCTCCAAGATATTTGAATTTTTCCACCTCTTCGAAGGATAAATCTCCAATTTTTATATTTCCATTTCGTACAATATTCTGGTCACGAGACATAATCATATACTTTGTCATTTCAAACCTATCGCTTTATTTGCTTCAAGTAAAATTTCCCGTGTTTTCCCTAATCGTTTGTGGATTTTCTCCTAACATATTCACGTCATCGCATAGACAAGCAGTTGATGTAACTCGTTTTTGTATATCGAAAATCGAAATCGAAAAAGAGAGGAGAATTGGGAGGACAAATTTAAAAGGTACGCAAAACGCGTCCTTGCAAGGAGTTGGGGGCTGTAAGAAACTAAATATGTGAGCTCCAAGCCTGTTGGCCACTAGTCTCACTCCGGGTTACGCTGCTCCACTGAAGGAGCTCTAGAAAATTTTGAAGGGGAAAACCGAAAATGGACGTAACCTCTTAGGTACCTCATACGCGAGGGGGACGGAAATGTGATCAAAATGATCAAGGAACGGGACGAAGAGGAGATGGCTGGTGTAGATCTGCACATTGAAATGAACTGTCATTTCACAGTGCAGGAGGAGTCGAGAAGACTCTGTCGTCTTTTTTTGTATATCCAATTACTTCATTTTCGCAGCTTGGAATTATTTTTCCCCTTATGCTTATTCCTTGATATTTAAACGATTTCACAGCTAAAATATTTCGTGAATACATAGAAAACTAAAGTTTTTCCCATCGGGATCAAACCTACGCCTGCTAGCTCCAATCCGACCGTCAATGAAGACTATAAAGAACTTAAAACATACTGCAATGAGGTTAGGAACGGTATCGAGCGCGATAGATCACGGACGGACGTACTCTGCGTGCAGGCACTTGTATTGTTATGGTTGCCAGGGGCGACAGCTCCGTCCGTTAAAATCCGTGCACCGCCGATATAAGCAATGGATTACCGGGGAGGTCCCTTTATGGCCCTGTATCGGAAGTTTGTTAGCGTCCCCGGGCTCCTGCTTTTATGGCCGCTACGGGACTTCCCCGCGAAGAGCTTCATCAGGAGGCGTTTCAGTATTCAACGGCTGCAAGCTGACCTCTACCCCGCATTCACGATATTAGCTGGTGCAGCGGCACTCAACCAGAATATAGTGCGCGTAACTTTATGGACTGTTTAAGAAGCTTACACAATGTATTCATATTTACTCTTCCTTACATTAATTCATATGCACGGCACTTACATTGAGTAACTAAAGCAATAGTGTTAATTATTTAATGTCAATGTTAATTTATTAACAACTAGCCGTACCCGTGCGCTCCGCTGCACCCATTAGAAATAAATATAAAGTAATTACATAATTAAAATAGGACATTTGATCCAGGGAACATTCGTGTTTGATAGAAGGATAAATCGTTTAATATGTTACTTAATTTAAATTGCATCCAGATAATTAAAATGCGATCATTTTGGCCCAGAGACACTCATTTGGTGCAATGACAATTCCTTTAACATGTTTCTTAATTTTTATCACATGCAACCATAGTTTAATGAAGATTGACATCATTTAGATTTAATGTGTATATTTTATTTTACTTGTTATAGATTTCCATTGAATTATGGTAATAACTTAATTTTAACCCTTGTTTTCTACGTATTCAGTAAATGGCGCTTGGCCTACTATGGTTCTGAACCCTTCAAATAACTTAAATTATATTATATAATATTACATATTATATTATATTATATATATATTATATTATTATATTATATTATATTATATTATATTATATCAGAAAGTTACTGTAATAACATTATAGCATTATGTCCATCTAGAGAAACTACACTTTCCAATGGTGAAATAATAATTAATTATACATATCGGTTAATTTAGCTTCCGATATTACTTCATACAAATACAGAAACATTTTCTGTAGGCTATCTTTCATAGCTTTCGATTGATCTTAAAACTCATTTATCTCATTAAATATCAGTCCTATCAAAATTTTTCAAGGAATAAAACTTATCGCAAATTATTTTTAAAGAAACGTTTGTTATGTAAAATTTTTCACAAAAATCAATAATAAGCGAGATATTTCGATTTATTTAATTCAGGCCCCCTTATAACCCCCCTTTTAAATAATGTATTTTGAATGCCATATAGCCTAAAATCTAAGTTACAACGAACTTAATTTATATTCCAATTTTCATCGAAATCCGTTCAGCCATTATCGCGTCAAAAGGTAACAAACATACAGACAGACAGACATACAAACAAAAATTTCAAAAAAGCGATTTTCGGTTTCAGGGTGTTTAATTATATATGTTAGGACCAATTATTTTTGGAAAATCGAAAATTACCAGAAAAATTTCGGCTACAGATTTATTATTAGTATAGATTGATTAAATGGCGATCTTATTCGTGTTAATTATGTAAACATGTGCGGCTTACAGCTGTTTCGGTGCTATTCGACACCATCCTCAGAGCCTACTAGATCTCGGCGCTATCTCGACTTCGCTGCCTGTTGTGTGGGTGCGTTCGTGTGATGAAGAGTTGTGTCAAATAGTGTGTGTGTGTTCTGAAATTGATCTATGTGTTGAGAATTTGATTAGGGTGTGTTTTAGTGTGTCTGTATATTTCATATTGTTCTAGTGTGTTGAGTTTTTGGTTTTTGGGTTGGATGTGTAGGATTTCCATGTCTGTACTTGTGTTATTGTATGTATCGTTAGCATTAGTTATGTGTTCGGCATATGTAGATGTATTGTGTCCTCTGGTTATTGCTTTAATGTGTTCTTTGTATCGAGTTTGGAATGGCCTGCCTGTCTGTCCAATGTAGAAACTGTCGCAACTATTGCATGTGAGTTTGTATACGCCTGTGTGGTTGTATTTATTTGTTTGTGTTGTTTGTGTGTTGAGATGTCTTTGCAGTGTGTTTTCTGTTCTGTATGCTATGTTGTATTTCTGTTTTCTGAATGATGATGCGATCTTGTGTGTGTTTCTGTTTTCGTATGTTAGTGTGATGTATTTCTTGTGTTCTTGTGTTTGTGTTGTGTTTTGTGTGTTTTGTGTGTTTTTGTGTTTGTTGAGTTTTTTTTTTGTCTTCCTTATGATGTTGTCTATTATGTTTGGGTTGTAACCATTTTCTTGTGCTATGTATTTGATTGTGTTCACTTCTTCATTGTAGTGTTGTTGGCTCATGAAGAAGTGATGTTTGGTTATTGAAATCAGTAAATTACGGTAAGTAAAATTTCAATAAGCAAGGATGCATTGTTGGTGTGCATTTTATTCATGTCTCCTAGTACCACATAAAGACAGTGCTGAAAAGTTAGATTTAGAAGATATTTGTGACGAATTTATTTATAGGGAGAAACACATTTTCATCACTCCGTGCTACGTAATAGTGAGTCCACTTTCGTATTATCAATTTATAGTTACAAAGGCTTCAAGTCCCCAAGTTAAAATGTTTGTAAAGGGATATCATTTTATTTTTACTAACATTTTTAATATTAATCTGGCTACACCTTTCTATTAATGATTGAAACAGGAAACACCGTTTGCTACCCTTTCCACGACGGACGGCGATAAAAAAATATAAATCACTTTACTAGGTATAGGAGGGAAGAAAAGTAGTTCATCCATTTATGTAAACTAGGAAATATCGCAATTTTGAGTTTGATAATTTTCATTAGGTTTTTGTTTAATCAAAATACAGTACTGTATTAACACTTAGTGTTTTACACACGAATTGAGCTATCCATTCGGACGTATTAATTATGCAGTGTATATTGTACTGTTACAGCACATTAGCGTACTATACAGAGAATGAAGTTAAATTGAAAAATAATTATAATATGGATATTTAAACACATTTCAGAAAATGGCGGCCGTTCATTTCGATACAGGCTTCAGTTCTTTTGTCCATATTATCGCACTATAGACTATTGTACCTAACTTCCAATTACCAGTTTCGTCCTTCGTACGAGTAAATCATGTTGAAATAATTCTGTACCTACTCTATAAAAGAGTGCCTTACGTACTGTAAATTCAATCTTCACTTCTGCCCGATCCGAAAAGATAAAATCACTCAGAAATGCTATCTACTGTCCGTTCAAGTGGTTTTGTCGCAGGGTTGTAGAAAGGGGGGAAATCACGTGACAGTTAATTACTTAAGGAGGCCCTTTTATTTAAGTTATTTTAAACACTTGAATAATATTACGTAGACGTCCAATTCCTAACAGAAATTAATGTTTTCAGAAAAGAGCTAAGATAGCCCAGCTACTAGACTTTACAAAGGGCGAACAGAAGCAGGTGGGGAAACCGGGATGCGACATAGGGAAGCGGACGACAGTACCCGTACGAAAATATGATTCAATATTGAAAGCTCTTTCGTCACTGGAAAACGCGAACATATTTCTGAAACGTACTATACTCAGTAACTCAGTACTGCTTACGCGCCCTCGGCTCTGTGTCGTGAACGGTTGGAAGTTTACTAGTAGAAGGGGTGGGAGTGAAGTACATTCCAAAACTCAGGTACAATAAAAATTGAAGTAAAAATAAAATGATGTCCCAGTATAATTGTAACGTTCTATTTAACTGCTAAAAATCGGTAATTATGTAAACAGCTACGCAAAGATAGCCTAACGCGGAGATTTTTTTGTATATAGTTACTAGTATGATGGAAAAATTGGTATTCACATAAAATCCAAAAGAATGTTACCTACAAGTAAATGGAACATAGCCCCTGTACCTTATACTTACTTACTGGCTTTTAAGGAACCTGGAGTTCATTGCCGCCCTCACATAAGCCCGCCATAGGCCCCTATCCTGTGCACTCTCTATCAACATATCCCATCTCCCTCATCCATTTTAATATTATCCTCCCATCTACGTCTCGGCCTCCCCAAAGGTATTTTTTCCCCTCCGGTCTCCCAACTAACACTCTATATGCATTTCTGGATTCGCCCATACATGCTACATGCCCTGTCCATCTCAAACGTCTGGATTTAATGTTCCTAATTATGTCAGGTGAAGAATACAATGCGTGCAGTTCTGCGTTGTATAACTTTCTCCATTCTCCTGTAACTTCATCCCTCTTAGCCCCAAATATTTTCCTAAGAACCTTATTCTCAAACACCCTTAATCTCTGTTCCTCTCTCAAAGTGAGAGTCCAAGTTTCACAACCATACAGAACAACCGGTAATATAACTGTTTTATAAATTCTAACTTTCAGGTTTTTTGACAGCAGACTAGATGACGAAAGCTTCTCAACCAAATAATAACAGGCGTTTCCCATATTTACTCTGTGTTTAATTTCCTCCCGAGTGTCATTTATATTTGTTACTGTTGCTCCAAGATATTTGAATTTTTCTACCTCTTCGAAGGATAAATCTCCAATTTTTATATTTACATTTCGTACAACATTCTGATCACGAGATATAACCATATACTTTGTCTTTTCGGGATTTTCTTCCAAACCTGTCTCTTTACTTGCTTCAAGTAAAATTCTCGTGTTTTCCCTAAGCGTTTGTGGATTTTCTCCTGACATATTCACGTCATCCGCATAGACAAGAATCTGATGTAACACGTTCAATTCCGAATCCTCTCCGTTATCCTGAACTTTCCTAATGGCATACTCTAGAGAAAAGTTAAAAAGTAAAAGTGATAGTGCATCTCCCTGCTTTAGCCCACAGTGAATTGGAAAAGCATCAGATAGGAACTGACCTATACGGACTCTGCTATACGTTTCACTGAGACACATTTTAATTAATCGAACTAGTTTCTTGGGAATACCAAATTCAATAAGAATATCATATAATACTTCTCTCCTAACCGAGTCATATGCCTTTTTGAAATCTATAAATAACTGGTGTACCGTACCCTGGACCTTATATTCAACTACGTACATTACAAAATCTTTCTTATGTCTCCATTTTGTGATTTTCATCATTCTACACAGTATATTGTATAGGCCTATACTATCCGTAGTCACATCAATATTACGAAAAATAATATCATTAAAGGGAGGATTTATGAGGTCCTTTTGGGAAATTATGATCAAATGTTTGAGCCCACCCAATATTTTTAAAAAGTTGGCTCATTACACAGCCAATAAAATGGACCTAAGAAGAAAAGTGGAGTGCATTTTATGGTACATAAAACTGAATCAGTTTTTCTTGTTGGATGTTAACACCGCCGTGTGTTACTGAGAATCCTCACACAAAAACATTGCCTTTGGGGTAAACAGATGAAAGAAATCAGAAGCTACAGTAAAAAATTCTTTCGGGTGGACCCTCTGTAAGCGACGAGCTTAATGAAGCTGTAAGCTAAGTGCATAGTTAAAAATCTTTCAGTAAATGTGGTCAACAAGTAGACACTTCAAAAAATAATAGCGCATGTGTTGGAAAAAAACACGTTTTCGCTATACTGCTATAAACTTCGGATTGTTACACGCTGTTCATCCAGATAATTATCATAATAGATAGGATTTTGCAGGGTACATTCTTCATGGGATTGACAATGACGAAGTGTTTTTAAATCGTATTGTGTTTAGTGACGGGGCTATTTTTTAAATGACTTGTGCAAATCATCTGTATGTGAGTGCAAACGGCACTTCGGCACTTAGTCAGCACTTAACTTCAGCACGGTCTTGAGAGAGAACTTCGGATGCTCCCCACCCCTATGTATGGCTCTAGCTTCGTTATTACAAATCAGGTGTTGTTCCCTAGAACAAATTTAATTGGCGTAGTAGATAGGGTAAAGTTGCCTCATTCAGTGACACATTTAATAAAGTCTATATTTATGCCAAAATTGTAATAAAAATTTTCAAGTAACACCTAAATGACGTTCTTTTGACTTTTAGCTACAGTTTTTACAACATCCAGTGTCAACATTTTCACAAGTTTGGTATATAGCCTAGTATATGATTCTTCATTGTTATACAGTGGCTTCTAAATCCGTGACAGGGATCCAGATTAAATGATAGTGGTTTCCTAATTCCGTGATACTAAAATAATCCTCATTAACTGCTCAGAAAACAAACGCGTATTTGGAAAAACATATTGAAGTCATGGTATATTGTTTTAATATAGATTAAGCAAGAAATCACAACATAGAAAAAGGTCCTAAGTAACAAATTTCATACAAAATATTTGTGTAACTACTTACTTACTCACTTTTTCGGATCTTTTTAGGGCCAGTATTTAATATGAATACTCCCCTTCATACAGACCTCAACCGGATTGGACAACGTAGGACCAATCAGATGCCAGAAGGAGAACCTATGACCTTCACCGCAAGTACTTCCCCATCGAGATTGGGAGATTAAGAATATTTTCATTTTATTTATTTTTTGAAGGTAGTCTTATTCCAACCCTTTTTTTGAATTTAGGTTGGGGATACCAGCCTGAGCGACTTCAGGCTGATATTTATTTGTTGTTTTATACTTTGTTAGCATCCCTACCACTACGACACTTAACATTACATTTTTCATCAAATCACCATTTTGGATTTGAAGCAGCATATACGAGCTCGCAGACTATTTCCTTATCTAACAACTGCTCTGAAGATGACCACAACACAGCGGTCGAAACGTCAGCCACCAACACCAAGACAACGCGGTAGAAGCCCTGAAGCTTATCCACACACCATACTTACTTACTGGCTTTTAAGGAACCCGGAGGTTCAATGCCACCCCCACATAAGCCCGCCATTGGTCCCTATCCTGAGCAAGATTAATCCATTCTCTATCATGTCCCACCTACCTCAAATCCATTTTAATATTATCTTCTTATCTACGTCTCGGCCTCCCCAAAGGTCTTTTTCCCTCCGGCCTCCCAACTAACACACTTGTGTAACTACAGGAATACATATTACATATTAATATATTATCCAAACAAAATAAACTGAAAGTTAAATTCAATACAAAATTAAATTTGAATAAATTAAATTATAACACAATTATTTCTCATTATTTATATTCCTAACAACAGGAGTAATTAAGTTAAATAATGATCTATTATTTTATTATAATAAATTATAATTGACGTTTTCTACAATTTATTTCTATTATTATTTTCACGAACTATTTTCTTTCATAGACATTAATTTTCACAATTTAGTGTTGGCATCACTGGTCAAATGAGCCAGGCAGGACAAATATGAAAATAAATCCGAAAATGGGAAAGCTCCTGTAGCATTGGTATTGTCTCACAATGTTTAAATAATCATACACATTGATTCAGCTGTCTATAATCTACAGTAATATATCATTTTTATAATGCTATATTAATTCTTACCTCAAATATAAAATGTTTCTTCAGGAGCGGTCACAAGAGAAAGAAAAACTTACTGGTCAACGACCTTTCACTGAACAAAAGCTTCTACAGTCGACTGCTTCTATTCAAAATTGAAAGAAGACATCTCCAGGCATCTGTTAGGTATTTCAAAGACTTAAAAGTCAGAGACCACAAGTCCATGGCAGTCAATAGAAATTTTATAACTTGATTAGGAGTATCATGAAATTGGACACCTTTACCCTACTTGAAGAAACATTTATGAACTACTAATTTTATTTATCACTCAAAGAAAGAAATCTAGCTAAAATCAGGGACGAATATACCGATATTTCAATCGTCATCCAGTGGAACTGACTGAAAACCATTTACCAAAGTTGAACGACATTCTATTAGCTACACTTTTGTCTAACATTACTGGAACTGGTAATACTTCGTGAAAATGTATTCTGCGAAATAAACGCTGGAAAAAATCAAACCGGGATTCGAATCGATGTCTGAACGCAGTTTCGGAGTATGAGTCCTGCTTTCTACAACCAAAGTACGTCGGTGGCATCTATTAATGTAGTAATACTAGACCAGTAGTCGTCATCTCAGTGCACTATGGTGCAGGCACAGTTTGCTCGCTGCTCAGTTCTATCCCTTAGACATCAACTGTTTATTAGAGGTAGGGGGAAGGAATCGGGTGATGGCAGTGGCGTCCATTCACTTGTTCAACCCTTTTAATCAGTCTCTAATAATTATAATAAACACGGAAGAAGCATGTACTTGATTTATTTTAAGAGGAACTGTGTAATAAGTAAACCACTTTTCAGTTTAAGACAAGAAACAAGTTGTATTTTTCCGTATGTATTGTATCGGTTTTAAAAGTAAATAGTTTTTTTTTCTTCATATTAAAGTAATTGAGAACTTACAGACTTATAATGCATTTTCACTTTGTTTTTTACTAATATTGAAATCATGTCATCCTATTCCTTTGTTCAAATGAACAGTGTCGTCAATAAAATAAAATTAATTATCAATTTTTTATCTGATACTATGTATCACAAAACCAATTATTTGTTATTATTCGTAACATATGAAACATATTATCATTTCTGTTACAAGACTGAAGTAGGCCTAAATTATTTTATTACCATGTAAATAACAAATGGTAAAAATTATTTTCGCTGATCATTAGCATTGGTTTTCCTGGATTTTTATTTTGTTTTTCCCCTCATTAACTGGTCAATGTTAGATGTCAATGCTCGTGTAGAACACAATCGAAGAAGGCATTGTAAATTATGGTCAGAAAGTTGGCCTCTGTGATGGGATGCGTTGGCTTGTCGACACACTGCAAAACCTCCTCAGCCAGCGTTCGGCGCTCCGAACTAGTTTGAAAAGCCATTGAAAATGGCTGTACTAGACTGTTCAGTAAGTAATGTAATATACATAATTTTTTTGTCATTCAAACTTTGTATTATTCCAAATCTAAATATACCACATTATTCTCCAATCAATTGGTTACAAATACCTATTTTTCCATGTAGTTTCAATTCAAATCTATGGCCCTACGCCACCTAGATGCTAGAGCCTGCATGCCATCTCGATACCATTCAGCTGATCTTCCTCTCAGCCATGTCCTGACGTCTCCTATAAATGAAAGTCAGATGGTGCGAGATCCGGACTGTAGGGCGAGTGAGAAAGGACAGTCCACCCAAGTTTCGTGATTTCTTGGTGAGTGCTTAAGCTTGTATGTAGCCTCCCATTGTCATGAAGGAGAATTTTATGGGGAAGAACACGCCTAAATCGTCTCTTCAACTTCTTTGATCCTGATGTAAACTCTGAGTTTATTGTCTCCGGTGTTACAGCAGATGTGGTCGTCCCGAGCCTGGAACATCTGACAGTCTCGCTTTACCTCGTTCTGTCGCTGACCCAACGTCTGACAATACTCCTATCTACTGCTTTATACCCGTAGACATGTGTCTGTGAATGTTTGAAATGGTTTCATGCTCCGCAAAGAGAAACTCAATCACATCTCTCTGCTTAGTACGTGTTTCACGTGCAGTCGCCATTTTTAAACTAAACAACACCAGGGCTATCTGAAGGAAAACGGCGAAACTATATGACGAAATACATGAAGCTTTAAAGACGATATGAACAAAATTTCGTTATTTTCCAATGAAAGACAGCCGAGAAAAAATTTTGTGCGAGATCGTGCGTATTTTCTTGTTTTCCGCAGGAGAACCAATACGCGGTAAGTGTGAAATACCATTGTCAGAAGGATTCCCAACGTAACACACATAACAATTTCTCTTCTTACCGCTTAGTCTTGACATTCATTTACTGTTTAGGCTTTTAACATATTATTTTAGAGACGTTTAACATAGTAATAATTATAAATTGGAAACTTTCACCTAAATTGCAAAAATTGTTAAAATATTAAAATGAAAAAATAAATCATTACATAACCTTACCGTTTGTTTTAAGTTCGCATTTATAGACTGGGGAAGACAGACGTATATCACGGCCTGCTGGAAAGTAAATTCAAAAACATTTTATAGCAACAATGTTGAAGAAAGATATTTTGTTTTCAGTTGCCATTTTAAACTAAACCAACATGGAGATTTCATTGCAACTAATTAGAAAACGTCTTTCAGGTATGTAATAAACGATCTTCGCTTTAAAGATGATATGATACAAAATGGTATGTTTGTTTTCATGTTCTCAAATAAAAACAGCTCAGAAAAACGTTTCGTTTTTCAATCTTTTTTCGAACATGAAAACGTCAACATACCGCTCTTGTAACAGCAGTATATAATAATGTGCATTACTTATTGAACAGCAGTAGCAGTAGTAGTAGTAGTAGTAGCAGCAGCAGTAGTACTATTACTAGTAATAATAGTACTACCGGTAGGCTTACTAAAGTCTGTGTGATGTATCTTCTCTCACTGTGAAAAGAGAGAGAAGGGAGATATGTCTTACTTCGTCTGTATTGTTATGGCGATAGGGGAGTGGAGCGATGCCGTCCATCCATCCAGTGGCGGAAGGGACTAGTTGATACATTCTGTAGCACAAAATAAAATAACAAAATATCTCTTTTCGTACTGTGTAGTTCTGTCACTGAGTTTGTCTTTCAAGAAACTGAGTTCCGGCAGCCTGTACAATGACAAAGTTTGGAAAGGAATCCTGAAAATTTACAACCCTCCTATAATCTCCACCCTCATTTGAAGGGACTTGGTTTTATTGCTACTGAGACAAGATAAATCTTACCAGGTATAAAACGGTAGGAACTCTATAATTATAACTCTAATTCTGGAATTATAAAAAAATTCAAAATATCCATTCATCATCATAATCCAAACAAGTAGGTATGAGCTCAAGGTTTGTTACAGTCTCAGTGAGTTATTCTCGGCCCACCTTTTTTTTTGGACGGCCCATACTTCAATACCATTTCATAACATTCCTCCATTGCCGGTTGCCGACGCACAAGGGGATGGTCTACAGAATAACAGAGTTGTCCAGAGAAAATATCGATAAAATCCGGTATTTATTCGGTATTTTAAAATTCCGCAAAAGAAATGTACATAACCTTAATGCCTGTATGACGTCAGTACAGATCGATTATACTAATATAGACTACATCACTGAAATACCAATGTAGTACAGATTATACCATACGAAATTAATAATGAACAAATAGTTTTAATTAACGTAAAATGTTTTGAAGAGTTTGTATACTAACAATTACTAGAGACCGGCGGAACATGGAGACATTTTGCCAAAATATGAAAATTATTTTGGTAAATTATGAAAATTTGAAATAAATAGACCTACTTCAATGTTAAAATATCTTCGTTTCTAAACCGTTTGGGACAGGTTTACATCTTTACATGATAAGCCTTTGGAGTAGCTGTGCTCAGTTTTGTAGTTACGCCTTTCACTGAGTTAGCAATAACCCGCCAACCATGGTGACGTATTATGGCTGGGTTTGGTTACCTAAATAGAGGCGGGTAGACTCCCTCTTATTATCGTCCGGTATCGGTTGCGTAAACTCCGCAGTATCGCTGCGTGCGCGCGAACCTATCATAGCCAAATGACTTATCTATCGAGAACACGGAGATTTTTTTTTCGTTCCGATGTCAATCTCTCTATTATCAGAAGTAGTGATGGGCGAAGTTGTTCTTTTCCCGGAACAGTTCCGACGGTTCCGGTTCCGAAAAAATACTATGCCAAATAACAGTTCCGAAATAACAGTCACCAGTGGTGATGAGTCGGAGTCGTTGAGTCGTTCAAACGAATGGTACAGTACCCTCCCTCTTCACCATAGACAAATAACACCATGCAGCTCACACTGGAGCACTCATAGGCATGACATAGTACACATTCTTATCTATAGATGGCACTGCAATGCACATTCGAATCGATTTTGGAAAATTGCTGTGCATGCGGACAGAACTCAAAAGCTTAATGTTAGTAATTACACAGCTGTTGACTACAAGAACGGAATACAACACTTTGTTTTCGTACATAAAGTTATAAAGATATGGTAGCCAACTAAAAAAAAAAACAAATCATTAATTTTTATTTTTACTTTTCTTAATGCACAGTTATAATAATAATAATAATAATAATAATAATAATAATAATAATAATAAATATTACAATTTCATAAATAAAAAGATATATATTGGCAGTACTGAAACCTGGAAACCCCGCAGTGGGTTAGTAAAATGTTGGAATCGCATCTTTACCAAAGTGTAATTTAAACTTCGCATTAAACATCGCTCTCCAAATCAGTACTTATATGGGTAGTTTCCAACAAATAATGCTACAACATTTTTGTCGTTCTTTGATAACAGAGAAGATAGCACAAAAACTTGTGCTTGTCAGACTTAACCTCAACAAACGACATACAGACATTGTAACTAAACCTCTCATTACCATTTACGACTTTAACCTTTGTATAGAATCAGCTGATCAATGAATTAATAATAGTATGCGTACTTTATGACTTTGTAGAATGTTTATAAAACAGAATTAGTCAACTAATGGTGAAATAAACCATAAAGCGGGAATGAATATTACAGATTATTAAATACTTACTATAACATTACAGATGATTGGCCAGTCTTACAAATGTTGATATTAAAGTTCGCGCCACCGCAAGGATTTCAATTTCCATGCGCCCCCTCCAACCACGTGAGAGTTTCAAATGCCAACTTCATCCAACGAAGTTCCAAGTACAACATAAAGAACAACGAAAACAGTGTAACTGCTGCTGTCATTGGTTCATCGGAACAAGCTCCGACGTTCCGACTGTTATCTCGGAGTCGGAACATACCTTGTGCAACGCGGTACTGCGAGCCCGCAACAGCTGGGCAAGTGAGCAGCTCGGAGTCGGAACACTGTTATTTCGGAACAGGAGGTTCCGACCTACTGTTCATTTTTGCAACAGTTCCGAGGGAGTCGGAACATACCTTGTGCAACGCGGTACTGCGAGCCCGCAACAGCTGGGCAAGTGAGCAGCTCGGAGTCGGAACACTGTTATTTCGGAACAGGAGGTTCCGACCTAGTGTTCATTTTTGCAACAGTTCCGAGACCGGAACAGTTCCAAAATAACTGTTGTGTTATTTTTACCCATCTCTAATCAGAAGTCTTGATGGGATTATAGTAATGGTGAAGGTAAATGCCGGACGAGTTCTGTGCAGTTCTATAGGAAGGGAGCACTGGCTTATACATTTCTCGGTCCTTTAGATCTATATCTTGTTTTAGCTCCTATGATAATCAATCGCGCTATAATTTTTTTAATTGATAGCTCAATGTCTAAGGAAAGGATTAAACAAAAAATTGAAATGAAAATCTTTTTTGGAAAGTAAGAAAAAACACTAACTTCAATGTGATCTATTCAGAATAGACATTAACATCTTCAAAAGTTGGTAAGCGGCAAACTTGTTTGTTTTTCACTTCAGATGCGGGGTCAAAGCGAGAGGAATGTTGAAAAAGAATGGAAATTTCTTTTAAAAGTGATCGCCACTCAAAATCTTTACTGGTTTCCGAATAACGGGAAGTTAAACAAAGGTGCAGGACTTAAAGACTCGAACGTTTGTTCCGTAAAATTTATATGGAACCCTTCAACCCATGAAAAATCGTTATTGTATGGATAGTATTAAATGGTATTAATATAGTAGAAAATTAGGCTATATAGGTCAATAATTCGGCTATTTTTATAGCAACTAAATAAAAATGAGTTTTTAAGACAATGATATGAAATATAAAAATATTAACTATAAAAAGTACACTTTGCATTGGTGTGTAAGTTATAAATTGTTACAGAACTATCCTTATTGTATTGTAGACATGTTACAATGTAAAATAATACAGACGTACATGGTTTACAATAATAATTAGCCCATATTTTATAGGAACGAGAATAATGTATGTATTTATTTACACTGCAAGTGGGCAAGCACCCAGTGGCAGTGGTATATACAATATTAACAATACACAGTTAAAATGATAAGCAATACACAATAAAATTTACAATACATAATAAAATTTACAACACATATACAATTTTATACACAATACAATAAGAATACACAATACAATTTAACACAATAATAATAAAACATAAAATAAAACACCTAATTTTACAACACAACCTACATGATTATGTATAGGTCCTACATAATTTTCAATAGTCTTTCACTTTACTCTCATCTCATTCCCTGTAGTGGCACTATGATGCATTTCACTGACACTTTAGCACACATTTCACTGACACTCTGTAACACATTTCACTGACACTATAGAACACATTTCATTGACGCTATAAATTATCACTGATCGGAACTGTTCACTGCACTGTAAAACCATAACTTCACTGACTCACCTCGCTTCACTGATACAACAGTTCAAATAAGTCAAATAATTGCATTCTTATGCATACTGTACTTATAAACAGAACTACATTTAAACTAAACATTTCTAGTCTAAGGCCCTCTTACACGCTATTTTTAAATAATTTACAATTCAAACCAAGGAAGTAAACTCGTCAGGCTAGATAAATACATGCCACCTTAAAAAATTAAATGTTGAATATCACCTTAATTTTAATTTTCACTTTATACACAACTCTTTAAATTATTCTTGAATCTCCTTAAGGAAGGACAATACAGGAATGGTTAATGAATTAAGAATTAATAAAGTTTCTAGTATGATATACCTAATGACTACGATAACGATAATAATGATAATGATGATAATGAAGATGATAATGATAATATAATCGTAACAATAATAATACTAATAATAGTAAGAATAATAATAATAATAGTCCACCACTGTGAAGTAAGTGTGAAGTAATAATAATAGGCTAATACATAGATAAAGTGTTCTGCCCAAAGAGCAGGTCTTTCACTGCAAACCCAGCATTCTCCAATCTCTCCTATTTTCTGCCTTCCTCTTAGTATCCGCCTATGATCCACTTATCTTAATTTCGTCTGTCATTTGATATTTTCTTCTGCCCCGAACTCTTCTCCCGTTCACCATTCCTTCCAGTGCATCCTTCAGTAGGCAGTTTCTCCTCAGACAGTGACCTAACCAATTTCTTTTGTCTTTCTGATCAGTTTCAGCATCATTCTTTCTTCACCCACTCTTTCCAACACAGCTTCATCTCTTATTTTCTCTGTCCATTTAACACGCTCCATTCTTCTTCATGCTTCTATTCGCTTCTCTTCACTTCGTCGTAATGTCCATGTTCCTGCCCCATACAATGCTACACTCCACACAAAACATTTCACTAGTCTCTTCCTTAGTTCCTTATCAAGAGGTCCGCAGAAGATGCTCCTTTTTGTATTAAAAGCTTCCTTCACCATTGCTATCCTCCTTTTGACTTCCTGGCAGCAGCTCATGTTACTGCTTATAGTATACCCCAAGTATATGAAGCTGTCCACTTGGTCCACTGCCTCATTTAGAATTCGCAAGTCTGCATTCTTTATTTTTCTTCCGACAACAACGGTCTTCGTCTTTTTTGCATTTATCTTCATTCCATACTGCTCACAGCTGTAATTTAGCTCCAGTAGCATATCGCTTAGTATCGTCTCCTCTTTTGCTAACAATGCCATATCAGCAGCAAATTTTATGTACTTCAGTCTTCTTTCTCCTACTTTTACCCCTCCCATGTTCTGAAAACAGTTCTTTTGCATTATAAAGAATAAGCAATTAAAGACTTTAAATCCGTCTGACGTATACAAATTAAACTAACAATTATACCATCAACCAATCTAATAGAAATCCAAATATAATTAATTTCAGAAAAATTAATTAAAATTACAAATACACGTAATAATACACATTGCGAATATTAAAAATTCTAGTTCCCACATTGCTAGCAGGAATGGTTTAGAACATACATGGGCACAATTTTCGGTTAGTGAGGCACTCGATTTGAAATAGTTTGTTTACTAGGAGAGGAGACTGCAGAGTAGGATGGGAAATATAAACTGCTGTGACCTGCGTCACCTTATCGTAATCGCTAAGGCGGTCAGTGGCGAATTATTACGAAAGCGCTTGGTTAACGTGAGAGACTCGAAAACATTTTATTCAATTTGGCAAATTAATTCGGCAGCTTTAATCATAAACCTCTTTACTATTTCTCCATCATTGAATTGATTTAAATCACAGGCGAGAAATTGCGTAACTAGTCAATAATATTCCATCATGTTGTCTACGTTTATTTTCTTGAATATTCTGGCGTTTCTCAAGATTACTTAATAGATTTGCACGTTCTCGACCTAAAATAATTCCAGAAAATCATATTTAGTTTTCTACGCACATTTGATCTTTTTTTATTAATTTCTTTTGGAAATAATATTACAAACAACATTTAATTCCTCGTAGGCTACCTTTTAATGCAGCGTGTTTAAGATATAATGTCGTATTTAGTATACTATGCAAATGTTAAGATCATAAATTTTCTTCGGAATAGTACGAAAAATAACATTTAATTTGTCTTACCTTCTAATTCAGCATGTTCTTTATGGCATAAGGAGTAATGTCGTTGTATATTAAATTTATTAATGCCTAATAGGATTTTCGAGCATAACATACATCGTATGTTCTCCCCTTCTAAACAGCAAAAAAAAAAAAAAAACTCTTCCCCCCATTTCTCATGAAATAATCGTTTTCTAACGCGTACACACTGCTTTGATAATGCCATTATGCCACCACTGATATTGCTTAAGAAACTGATATAGAACCTGCCCACTCCTAGGAGCTACGTGAGGGAGGAACGGGGACTGTGAAGATGATGTCACTCAGAGCGATAAGCTCTGTGAAGGTCAGTGAGGCACAAATTCTCAAGTGAGGCACGATGCCCATCTCTGGTTTAGAATAATTATGAAATTTCATATCTTGTCTGTATCTAGTAATTACTTTTACATCGTATAGATGACGTTTCTGGACGACTGTTCGTTATTTGCTTATGCTTCTAGCCGTGATGTAGGCTACTGCACGTGTGGAGTGCATACATCGATCTTCAGTCAGGCTTTAAAGTTCAGCTAAATGGTGTGGTGGTTAGAATGGGAAAGCAGATAAATCCAGCACACTGATATTTTAATTGCCAGGCAACAACCAACACATTCATGTGCATAATTAACAACTGCATACGTTCGTATTTCCCCCGCATCGCAACAACAGTGCAATGTCATTACAAAATAATAGGCCTATTGTGTTTCTCAAAGGTCCTCGTTTTTTCTACTCAATCTTAAACATTCTGACATTACTGGCATATTACACAAGAAATAGGATATTTTACTCATTACTACAATATAACTTCATCGTAGATGTTCTATGTATCCACCATTTTGTTCTAACCTCTCTTCAATTCTGTCTCTGAGTTCGTGTTCTAAAATATCTGCTACAGTGTGTGCCATAGAGTCCTTGAACTCTGCAACTGTCCTAGATTTGTTCAAGAACAGTCTTCCTTTCAAGTAGTTCCACAACCAATAACAATGGTATGCATTTCAAAAAATGTTTTCTGCTTTAAGAGAAAAAAATACTGATTCTAGTTGACTGAAGTGTCATGAATAAGAATCTGTATTCATATTTTCTATATCACGTCAGGTTTTTCTATAATTTTGAAAAGAAAAATGAAAATATAATACGAGTATTTCGTTTATATGTCATTCCATTTTCGACCAATGAAGTCTTTGGCCGGGAGGAAAAAGGTCTTAAGTAAAAATTTTATACTTTTCAGGAAAGCAGTAGAAAGATTGAAATCGGTGTCAATTATAGAGTTTTTTTAATTAAGAGGTTTTTCCTGGATATTATTTGTTCATATTTCTTCTAAAATAGATAATGTTGCTCATTTAACAATTTTGTTGATTATTTCCAAAAATATCCGCACTTAAGCCCTTTTAAGACTAGAAGCCAATCTGAGTAGAAGGGACTATTAAACATTGGACCTTTTCCATGTAAAAATAAGAGAAATGTAAATTATTAGGAATACAAAATGGGTCTTAAACAATATAGGACTGTTTACCCTGGTGCTTAAAGTTTTAAAAGGAAAGGGCATCAGTATGTGATAAAATGGCTAAAATACAAGTTAGACCTTTTTGATAGGGAAGCATGGAAAGTAAACATGTGATGTTTGTAAGGAATTCTTAAGTCCTTTATCATGTGTGTGCTCGTTTCAAAAGGTACTTAGGAAATTTGGTAACACTCTATAAATCCAGTCAGGAGTCTTATTTGACTTTAACCGTTTTACCAGATTGCAGAGAATTGTTTCCGCTTTCAGAATATATAAAAATCTCATTTTCACAAAAAATTGACTTAAGACCTTTTTCCTCCCGGACACAGAAGTGTAATTAAAGTTTGAATTCAAACCAATCACAGTCATACATCGCGATAATTTTTGCACCTAGATTTATCACTAACAATTTATCGTTTGGTCATTCTTTTGTTTAGTCAGTGTCGCCAATTGTTTCCACTTAAATCGATGATCAAGAATCCATTGTACTAAAAAAAAAAAACCGTTCACATCTACACCTTCATCTTCTAATTCCATGTCCATTGTACCTAAAGAAAATGATACTCCTTCCTAAAAATTGTTCATTTAATTAATGTATTAATCAGATTATTTGTAATTATATTATAAAATGTTCAAATTAAATTACGATTTCAGCAGATAATGAAAACGTATTTCTGTTATAACAACAAGAGAAAAGCGCAGTGCATGTAATTAACATTGTTAAACTTGTATTTTGCTTTTCTCAATTGGCATTAGTGAATAACATCCAATTTCTTTATTACAGTAATCGATATTCATCTATTTCCAATTCACAATGTCCGAATACGTAAAAAGTATTCATAAATATACAATTATTAACATTTTGTGAGCAAATTTTAGGGCTATATTATTTACATTTTATTTTATTCACGCAATAGTCCTAATAAATGTCACTCGAGATCTGAGATTACTATACTTACATACGAAACTTGTTTCTTTCCTGATACTTCAGATAGTTTTCTTACAAAGTACTTTTTTTTAAACCCTATTTGGCCCTCAGTCATCCTCAGTGTGTAAAGCATAAGTACCATACGTACAAAATACCGATATTAACGTATTTTATATTATTGGCGATCCTGAGCTGTTGGCGTTCTGTCGTGCCCCTTATTCCCTCATGTGGTAGCTATTACGTTATGTCCATTTTCAGCTTTCCCCTTCAACATTCTCAAATATTACTTCAATGCAACGGCGAAAACCGGAATGGGACAAGTGACCAATAGGCTTGGAGCTCACATAGACACTTCGTCTCAGCCCAGTTTCCCTTGCCAAGGACTCGTTTTGGCGTACTGTTTTCGATTTTTTGCTTAAAATACAGACGTGGCGAAATTATTAACAAAAGTGCCGATTTTTATGATAATCATCATCATCATCATCATCAGTATCATGGATTAAGCCTTATAAGGCTCGTTCCGGTCTCATTTTTTTAACACTGTTGAGCCCATCTTGTTTTCGGTCTACCAACATTTCTTCTATCTATTGGGTTATAGTTCATCATCAGTTTTGATATGCGGTCTGCTTCCATTCTGTGTATATGTTGTTTCCAATCGTTTCTATATTGTTTTATTCTGTAGTAGTAGTAGTAGTAGTAGGGTTTAAGAAGGGCGCGTCAGCTACTATGGCTATTTGCGCCCTTATCTAAAATTCTTAATGTAACAAATACATAAATAATATAATAATCAGAGTGCTAAAAGAACTAAAAAGCGTTGTCACGATAAAACGAGGCACACAAATGCAGTATACATAAGGTGATTTCTACAGAATCATAAAAGTGAGCAATTCTACCACACTAGGTGGTATTCAACACGAACAAATAAAACAATAAAACTAAGGCCACCGAGGATAACTTGTCAATCATATTTTAAAACCATAAAATTTTATAAAATATTCGGATGTATAAAGTCCGAAATGTCAACAATGTAAAATCAAATATAAAACAACAAATGTAACCTCCGGATGTAAAGGGTCCGGAGGATGAGTAAAACGGATCAATAAAAACTAAATCACCTTATCCAAACCTGTATTTGATAAAAATCTCAGAACTGCATTTGCACAATTAAAATCATTTCCAAGAGCGTCACGTAATGTCGGCCGAATTCCATATTGCCTCCGTGCATGGTCATATTTCCTGCAACGCAATAAAAAGTGTTCCACCGTAAGTGGAACATGGCACATATCGCACTCCGGCTGAGGTTCGCCACGTAGGAGATGGCCGTGTGTCAGATGACAATGGCCAATCCTCAACCGGGTGAGTAAAACCTCCTCGTGTCGCGACGCTCTTGTAGACGAATCCCAAACTCTAACAGTATTCTTTATATTTCGTAATTTGTTTCCCTCTTGTGCAGACCATTCTCCTTCCCATTGCCACCAAATTTTATATTTCAAGTAGTTTCGAATGTCCTGCCACCTCTCGCGCCAATATACCAGAGAGCCATCCAGTGCGCCAGCCCTGGCTGCAGCATCCTTTTATTCTGTCTATTAATTTAAAAATGCTTAGTTCCCCCCTTATATCACCACTTCTTTTCCTATCCAATAAGGTGTAACCTCCTACAGATCTCAGAAATTTCATCTCTGCTGCTTCTATTCTTCTTTCTTCTTTTTAGTCAGGATCCAAAATTCAGACCCATAAAGCAACATTGGCACTGCCATTACCTTATAAAATTTAATTGTTGTTTCTTTTCTAGTACTTTTTAGTACATTACAGTAGATAGAAATATGCAAAAATGTCAACTGTAGTCTAAATTGAAGAGTCAAATTTTGTAAACAGAGTTATCATAAATCGGCAACTTTGCTAATAATTTGTAGATATGCAAAAATGTCAACTGCAGTCTAAATTGAAGAGTCAAATTTTGTAAAAATATATAATAAAAATATTCAGTTTTGCTAATAATTTGGAAATATGCAAAAATATCCATTGTAGTCTAAATTGAAGAGTCAAATTTTGTAAAAAATATATATATATATATATATATATACAGTACAAATCTTAAATTTTTCTGATAATTTGGAAATACGTAAAAATGTCATTTGTAGTCTAAATTGAAGAATCATATTTTGTAAAAATATATAATAAAAATTTTCAATTTTGCTAATAATTTGTCTACGTCTGTACGTTTAAAGTTCTTTAAAAGATAGAAAATGTCTTTCGTCTTTGCCTAAAAATTATTTTAAAGAAATAAAATCATTGTTACTGGTCGTGAATTGGAGAAACTCCGTATGTCCAGGCAATTCATATTTTTTTCCAGACATTATTTCGAATAAATTTTATTCAGCTTCCTCCAAGTGAAGGCTGCCTAGAAGACAAAGCTTACCATAAAATTGTTGTTATAATGGAAAAAAATAAAACAATGGAGAAGAAAAAGAATAAGAAATAGCACAATTAGAAATAATTGGAAAAGACTAAACAAAACATATTAATTCCAGAAGAAACATAAAATTTCCTAGTATCTATTAGCTATTGGATGATCACAGTCGTCTATTTAGCACTAGTTGCAAGACCCAACTTAAGTGAGCAGATCGCCATAGCAAAGAGATCAATCTATGTAACTGTAGATATGGTTTCTTAGGATTTTTATAGATCCCTTCACTGCAGATATAGATACTTCAGTGACAAGAGTTTGTCCTAGACAAAACTGCTTACAAAAATGCGCGAATCTTTTTGTGATGGTTCCTCTAGCCCCAATCAGTAATCCAATAACTTCGATCGACGTTAGATGATATTTTTCCTTATAATATGGTATAGTGGGGTCGTATATGTCGCAATTTTAAGTTCATGTATGTGAAACCCTACAATTTATTATGTTTAAACAAAGAAATAGTCACATCAAAATACTAAACTCTTTTGAAAACTATTCAACTTATAGGATGAATGTCATCGTAACTTCAAGTAATAAATAAATGTCTGTAAAACCTTTCGTGTTTTTATTCTGTTAATATAACATTTCAGCTTATCTTACTTTTGAGGTTAAGTATTGTTGTTTCGTATTTCCGCTCTGGGTAGTTGGCAATAGTATTCAGCATGCCGTGATTGATAGCAATTTTTTTAACTTCATTACAAGGAGACATAATAATGTATTATTGCTGTGTTTTAAAATTTACTAGTGGCTTGTGCAGCAAATGCTGCAAACTAAGTTCATTAGACGTTCAAATAAAATTTTTTTCAGATTTTTTTTCAATGAAAAATACCAGTCATTTTGAAAGTTATTTGCTTCCATAATAGTGAAGCATACTCCCTCTGAATGGTTTTTTATGTCCAATACTTTCTCTTGAACCTATGTATCCTATGTATCTTGAGTTTCAACGCGAAAACGCAAGTAACAATGAAAGGGCGATCAGTGGGTTTTTCATGTGGGAGTAAAGCAATAGCTATTTCAGGTCATAGTGGATTGTAAAAGTCAGGTTTGCTATGCTTTTGAACAATAGACATAGCATCTTGGTACAGCTGCTGCATATAGAGATTGAAATGTAGAGGATAAAATCATTTTATCCTGTTAAGAGATCTTGCTGAAATGATCGGGAGACTACAAAATTTTGTAGGCCTCTTATTTTATCAGTAAGTAATACCTTTTATCTTTCCTTAGGAATTGTAATTTTGCGCTCTCGAGCCAATACTGAAGAGAATGACGCATATAAATATCTACACCACACCGCCATTAAGTATATGAAAAACCCAACCCCACTTGATTAATAATAATTATAAACATATTTTATTTTTAATAACAATATTGTTATCTTACGTGAGTTTCATATATATAATAGCCGCACACTCAGTAAATTATAGAAATGAAGATTTAATTTAACACATTCTCTATATCTATTTATGCAACCCCAAAACGTTTCACTTTCATATCATAGCATTAATATGTATAATTAATAGAAAATAATCACATCACGGCATTAACTATAATGAAATTTCATTGCTAATAGTAATAATGTAATCAAACCACTTCAAGTTTTGTAGATTTCAACATCCAATACACAGCTGTACTCAGAAAAACATACTGCAAATGATCAGACCTGTAAATTAGCGAGTCTTCAAGTTTTTAATAACCGATTGAATTTGAACTCTAAATATTCAGCAATCCTGCAGGTCATGGCCTTCGTATAATAGCTATTGTTTATTGTAGTGTGTTTTTATTTTATTCTGAAATCACGGCGGAGCTGAAATGCAATTAGTTCTCAAAACTGAAGAAAGATGGATTTTGGAAAATAGGAAAAATAATATAGGAAAATTGATATTTCATTGAAAACTACTATTTTTCCGAAAAACGTTGATTCTAAGCTTCAAAATGAAGGGTCATTTATTAAAATTCGTTTAGCCGTTTTTTTTGTAAAATTCCATTACCAATTCAAATTATAGGCCTATATAAGATTATTAACATTTACGTAAGTAATTCAGTTTTGCAAGTTATTTAATTTTATCCGTTGAATAATCTTAATAAATTGCACTCGTGGTTTCATCTTTATTAGCATAATTTCACGAGTCTTTATCAATAGGATGAAACAGCACTCGTACAATTACTACAGATGAGCAGTTTTGTGTGTATCCTGAAAGATTTACTCAAATGGGCATGTGGGGTTTCTACAATTTACAATTCAATTCGCAGGAGTTGCTGTTACAGTTACACTGCAGTTTCTAGTCATCTTGTGGTCTACGACAAAATACAAGATCCCCCCATACAACATGTAAGAAATACTACCATGAAAAAGAAGGTAGACTGTCATGAAACTGAGCTAATCAGAGTGGAAGAAATAAACAATCTTATGACCATGTGCAGCGAATGGAACATAAGACGTGGCCAAAATAGATTAATTTGTCACCACGAAGAGGCAGAAAACGTGGAGAAACTAGGACACAATCATAAAACACTGACAAGGACCTCGTAGGAGCGTGATCTAAGGAAGGCAAGACAAGTGGCAAGACCATCAAGAACTCGGGAGGAAAAAATGCTGGAGCGTTTATTACACACAGCGCAAAACCACAAACCACAACGTTGCAAACAACTGCCGCTATCCTACACATGTAATGACGAACTATTAAGCAGAGATGATCAGGCGCTCACAGATGCGGACGATTAAGTGCATTAACTTACTATGACTCTTACACTTTTACTACGTCACACTACTTTTGACCAATAAAACGATACGAAAAGACGTCTTTCAACCAATAATGGCTGCTTATCGCACAATTTTATCGCGTCCCTAGCATTTGTTTAATTTTATCGCGTCCCTAGCATTTGTTTATTTTTATCACTACCTTAGCATTTGTTTCTTTGATTGCCAACATTTCAAATTGCACTGGTCTGGACATAAAAAAAAAAAAAAAATTACAAACCACTCCAGTCGATGCACAGCACTTTCAAATATGACTCGCATTGGTATGCACTAAAGCCAGACGTAAGTGCAAGTTTGAACCAATAAATTATTGAGATTTGCAATAAAATAATGAGTCTAGGAAATTGTATATTTAGTATGTAGAACTACATTTGTTTATAGATCTTTTGTTATATTATTAAGTTTTGTACTCTGTACATTTGTTTAACTATATCAATAAATCAATAAATCAATATGTCAATATGACTCGCATTGGTATTCAAGAACAAGAATTAATAAAGCTCACTGGTCATAGCTATGCATCTTTTTTATTTTATTGGGTTATTTTACGACGCTGTATCAACATCTAGGCTATTTAGCGTCTGAATGAAATGAAGGTGATAAGGCCGGTGAAATGAATCCGGGGTCCAGCACCGAAAGTTACCCAGCATTTGCTCGTATTGGGCTGAGGGAAACCCCGAAAACCTCAACCAGGCAACTTGCCCCGACCGGGATTCGAACCCGGGCCACCTGGTTTCGCGGCCAGACGCGCTGACCGTTACTCCACAGGTGTGGACCTATGCATCTTCCCTGAAACCCTATTTACAAATAAATGACGAGCACCATTCGGAAATCCTGAATAAGTTGATGGATACACCATGCACATCACCGAGTTCACTTCTTTTACGCACACGTCCAATATAACATCACCTGAATCACCAACCACTAAAACATTCAAGTTTGAAAATTGTACCTACTTTCAATAATTGTTTCTTTTAAAATTATTCATGTTTATTTTTTTATTTCATCATCGTTAATTAAAATGTTTCTTGTTTATTTCATCATCCCTAATTAAAACTTTCCTAACACTCGTTTATATTATTTAGGTTATGTTATAGTTTCTGGTATATGATATTATGGATAGTCACGTATCAGAGATTGTTTAATACTAAGATTTATTGAAAATCATCTTCAAGTGACGTTGATTACTGGGATCGGGATAATGGAAGTGGAATGCAACTGTTTTAATAAAAATGAAACTGAATCAACAAAGCCTTCTTGACCAGTAATCGTCCACAGAGTTCAATGAAGATTCCATAGTTGGCACAACTGATAAGAAAACAGCTATTCATAACACACTACTGCCATCTACTAGCGTAATATTTGTAATGTTGAGATGGTACAATAATACATTTGAAGACAGTTGTATTTTCGTAAGTCAATTAATATTTTATTGTATTGGAGTACTTCGTTACTTCTAATCTTTATATACTTTCCTCTAATCGTGTAATAGTCAATGAAATCCCACTCGAGTTTTGATTTTCTCTAGATAAATCAAAACCTCTAGTGAGATTACTGTTGACAAAATGTCATTTTCTCTTATAAATCTGACAATTTCAAAATAATGTAAGGGGTTTGGTACAGCTTACAGCAGTAAAATTTTTAGAAATATTCAACATTTTTTTTTCTCCATTATTGTTTCCTGTAGAATAATGAAAATTGGCATGTGTAAAACACTGTCCTTCTGCTATATGAAAAAAAATTTACGATTAAAAAAAATTATTTATATGCTTTTTTTTTTCAAAACTCAAAATAGTGGTAGTTCACTGTGCAGTGATGAAGCGTTTCCCTCATAACTCATAAACTTGTTAACTTTTTCATGTTCTCTCTCTTTTATTTTATTGCTGAAACTCATGTTTACAATATCATGCTTTTTCAACTATATTCCTTAATATAAATAATATTTTTTTTATTTTGTGTTAGAAGAAAAAACTGATATTTGATCATTTTTAAAATGAATTTATTTTTTATCAAACAATCTATCAAATGTAAATAATTTTTTACTTAATGACAAATCATATCATATCATCATCATGTAACATAAAACGCAATACCATATTGGTGGAAAGTTCAAAGTTTCCTCAGAAAAATATGTTTTTTCCAAATGTTGCACACCCTCTTTTTAGGTAACTATTGCGTGTAGTATCATGACTTTTGTCCATATCGATAGAAAATATAAAAAAGAATCATTTATTCCTCTGGCGTATTCCCAATAGCGTGGACGGTTTTTTGTGTAAATTTAATTTAAATGCCACTAATTTCAAACCACTTAACACTGGGAACAAATTTCAACATTGTAGCGAGAGAGGATCCTGCAAGAATTTCAATTTTGCCTGTTTCCTTCTATCTACTGCAATGGAACAATCTTCATCAAACCATGTTTCTTGTTCTCAGTTTCTTGATAACCTATGCTCTGCTCAGTTGCAATTTTGATATTATCTCGGATATTGTCCTACACGCTAGTAACATCTAACTTTTTCTCAGCTTCAATGGAACTATAAAAGTTAGAGATTTATCCTTCGAAGAGGTGGAAAAATTCAGGTATCTTGGAGCAACAGTAACAAATATAAATGACACTCACCTTAAACTCAGAATAAATTGGGAAATGCCTGTTATTATTCAG
Organism: Periplaneta americana; assembly: GCA_025594305.2. Classification (NCBI taxonomy): domain Eukaryota; kingdom Metazoa; phylum Arthropoda; class Insecta; order Blattodea; family Blattidae; genus Periplaneta; species Periplaneta americana. The sequence continues at coordinate 18,312,766 of JAJSOF020000035.1, forward strand.
TTGAGAAGCTTTTGTCATCCAGTCTGCTGTCAAAAAATCTGAAAGTTAGAATTTATAAAACAGTTATATTACCATTGTTCTGTATGGCTGTAAAACTTGGACTCTCACTTTGAGAGAGGAACAGAGATTGAGGGTTTTTGAGAACAAGGTTCTTAGGAAAATATTTGGGGCTAAGAGGGACGAAGTTACAGGAGGAAGGAGAAAGTTACACAACGCAGAGCTGCACGCATTGTATTCTTCACCTGACATAATTAGGAACATTAAATCCAGGCGTTTGAGATGGGCAGGGCATGTAGCACATATGGCCGAATCCAGAAATGCATATAGAGTGTTATTTGCGAGGCCAGAGGGAAAAAGACCTTTGGGGAGGCCGAGACGTAGATGGGAAGATAATATTAAAATGGATTTGAGGGAGGTGGGATATGATGGTAGAGACTGGATTAATCTTGCTCAGGATAGGGACCAATGGTGGGCTTATGTGAGGGCGGCAATGAACCTCCGTGTTCCTTAAAAGCCAGTAAGTAAGTAAGTAAGTAAGTAAGTAAGTAAGTAAGTAAGTAAGTAGCGAGAGAGGAAACCTCGCATACAGAGACAGACCTGAGTTCGTTGATCTTTAACATTTTTATTACTAGAAGAAAGGTTACTGTGTTAGCGACGATGAAACTTCAACCTTAATTTTCTAATTAACCGTAAATTTAATCACGAAACGTAATATAGGTTCTCTATTAATTTAAGTGTATCCTATCGTTCCTTTCAATCTGTAGGATTATTTCACTTCCACCCTGTATATGAAAAGTGGACATAAACAGAATAAATAAAGAATATAATTACAAAGAAACAAGAGGAATAGAAATAAAATAATACAAACAATATAAAATAGGAGATACAGTAGTATTAACAAAATTTGAGACCGAATGAGCAGCGCTCGTGTTCGGTCGCAGTTCAGATATAATATTAAACGTGTGTAGATATAGGTCACATGGTCCAATAAAATATGTGGACATAAATAAAAGTGAACAAAAATAACAGTACACATAAATGTGTGTGGACATACGAGGCGCATCCAGAAAGTAAGTTTCCCGATTTTTTCCCTTGAAAGTAAACGTAATAAGCCGTGTCAATTGCGCATGCGTAACAGGTCTATGACGTATAAATCATATGCCAGCCGGACAGGTCCATCCTGGTGCCAGTAGCGTGGCAGCAGTGGCCCGAAATGGAAGTTCTTATTCCTTCTCCCGCCGCCTGCGAGGTTCGGTCGGTGATAAAGTTGTGCATTACGCCAATTGAAATTCATCGGCAGCTCTGTCAGGTCTATTGGCCGAACATCTCTCTCTCTCCCTCTCTCCCTCTCTCTCTCTCTCTCTCCCTCTCCCTCTCTCTCTCTCTCTCCTCAATAAATTCCTGTCCTCCGGTGAGCGTTTTGGCAACGACGAAGAGCTGAAGACGTCTGTCACACGGTGGTTCCATTCACAGGCGGCAGAGTTCTACGACAGAGGGATACTAAAGTTGATCCTACGATACAAGTGTCTCAATTCTGATGGTGGTTATGTTGAAAAATAGCTGAAACATTGCTGTACCTGTTGCCAATAAATGCTTTCCTGAAAGTGTGTGTTCTTTTTTTTTAAATAGGGAAACTTACTTTCTGGATGCGCCTCGTATATGATATGGACATGGTATCATTGGAAGTATCGTCTTGGAAGCCTCAGTTGAATATAGTAGAGATGGGAACGATATATCGGTTTTTACGAAATACCGATATTTTCGTTTCGATATAGCGATATATCGGTATCGAAATTTTTATTCAATATATCGTATAATATATCGGGTTTCTCATGAATTTATCAATTTTTTTGTGGAATAATTATCATTATCATTTTAATTCCCGAGAGATGGCACTACTGAAGGTGGACAGTTATATAATTGTGCAACCTCACTCAATACCTCGTTCTAATTGGCTGGACTGGAATTCGAATTCAAACTGTTTAATATGCAGCACCAAATTCAAAACCCAGCGTGTGCGAACGTGAGACAGAAGGGAGGTTTATCTGTTTTAATATTGTTATTAATGTTCTTCAAGGCAGGAGAGCAACTCCCACCCTGAAAGGAAACCGTCTGACCTCAAAATGGGTATCAAAACTTTTATTTCTATATTTTGAAATGGAAAGAGAAACAAGGATTTAATACCGATGTGACATTTGTTTACGTCTATTCTTTCTATGCACAACCTAGTGCTGACATTCTGTTTTCTTATTATATCTTTTACTACATGAAAATTTTATCCCTATGGAGTGTAACAATAACTTGCAATGGGAACTTACTATAGAAGGATTGTATCAAATCAACTGTGAATTTTGATAAAACTTGTAACATTCTAAGTACGGTTTACTTACATTTAGAAATAATTACAAGTTATGTTTATTTACATTTAAAAATGATTACGTTGTTAGGCGAAAAGAGCATTATATCTGTGGCCTGGATTGAATCCTATATAACATTAGAATAATTGAATCGTGTTCCAATATCAAATACTCAACCATGTAGAGTTCACTTAACTCTTTCCCACTATATCATTTAAGTTCCCTTGCCTCCACCATAATTTTTATTTAGGTTTGGACCTACATCATATGGAATTGAAAATGTATTGTTTATTGTTACATGCTTTTGACTGTTTTGATGTTAATTTCAATGGTAAAAAGGAATATTAAAATTTAAGTAATTTTATTGTAATACAGTAAATGTACGTCTGAAAATGCAAATTGCTTACGGAATAATGATATATCGATAATCGACATATCGATATATTTACTGCGATATATATCGTTCATCGAAGTTAGGTTTGCAATATATTTAATTTATTTCCTCCATGACTAACACAAGGGTATGTGGCGAGTTTTTTCATGATTATTATAAATCAGAGTTGCATGATGAGCAATCCAGAATGAAAATATATTTATGCAATGTTAGGTATTATAAACCTAACGTAAGGAGATCGTTCGTGAGTTGGTGCTGCGTGTAGGCCTATAGCAAATTATATTTGGACCTCTGAGCCGAAAGATGATCCTTTTTAGATTAAACATAAAATCCATAAGTATTCAACATAATAAACCCAGCATGGAGACATCGTTAATGAGTTGATTTCTGTGTGTATTATAAATTACACCCGATGTCAGAGTAAAACTTCTTACGAAACATTAACACGATACAATACGTGCTTCCCACCCCTGGTTGCCATGTCAGCTGCTGACGCCTACTTGCACTCGACTTCCGATCGCCCAGTATCCTCACGTCCTCTGACAATTGAAGCACGACATAGCTACTGCTAAACCCAAGTCATACTATTGTGATTTTGAAGAGAAACTTATACATTGCGATGACGGAACTTTACAGATAATTTTAATAGCTTTCTGCGCCGTGGTCTTGGGTTCGCGGACGAGGATTTTCTTTTGAGGCTGCTCTCGGGCATGAGTTCGAAACTCGGCTATAGATCTGTGAAATTTCTAACTTATACATTTTTACACCAATTAATCTAAAACTTTTAACAATATTTCTTACAATGTGGACATGAAATCAGAAATTTTCAATTTGATATTCCAATTAGTTTACTTATAATTAATTTTGTTGTTTTTAAGAGTCCGCGATATTTGTGACAGTGCTAATATTCCCCTCGATAACTTGATAAACAAGTGCGTCATTTGCAACAGACTCATAATTTATCTTTATACACCTCTTTCTGTGACATTTGAGATGGACAGGCCATGTGGCACGTATTTTTTATTTATTTATTTATTTATTTATTTTTAATTTGACAGGATTAAGGCCAGAAGGCCTTTCCTTCCATCCTATCAGATAGCACATATAAATACAAAAAGAAATACAAACACTGAACAAAATAATATAAATTAAATTAAAGACCTATAGAGGGTCAACAGGGTCAAAAGAACAGTATAGAGCTATCATCGAGCTAACACAAAAAAAAGAAAGAAAACAGAGATAGCAATGATGATAGTGATAACTATAATAATAATAATAATAATAATAATAATAATAATAATAATAATAATAATAATAAATAATAATAATAATAATAATAATAATAATAATAATAATAATAATAATAATAAATACAAATTTACAATTTTACAGCATAGTTACAATATTTATTATATGTCATGGGTTAAGCCGAAGTTGCGGAACCTGACAGGTGTTCAACAACCAATTCCATGAACTAAAATACGATTTTTAATTTAAATTTGAATTTTGATATTGTCCGACAGTCTTTGACATGGTCAGGGAGAGAATTCCAGAGGCGTGTAATCGATATGCTGAAAGATGATGAGTAGAAGGATGTTCTGTGCAGAGGAATAGAGAGAAGGTACATGTTCCGGGTTCGAGGTAGTGAAATGTAAACAAAACGAGATGCTAGGTAAGAGGGTGTGGAGTTGTGGATGATTTTTAAATAGTAATAAGAGAGAGCTAAAGAATCTTCTTTCTTTAAGTGAACTCCAAGACAACAATTTCTCGTGACGGTGTTACATGACCGAATTTTGTAATGTTACAAACGAAACGAACGCAGATATTGTGAACGCGCTGTAGTCTATGGGCAAGATCAGTATTTAGATTCGTGGACAGAGAATCGCAATAATCGAAGTGGGGCATCACTAAAGTTTGGATCAGGTTCTTTTTAAGGCTGAGAAGTAAAACGTTGGTTATACAGGGACATCATTTTATTTTTACTTGCATTTTTATTGTACCTGCATTTCTGAATGTACTTCACTCTCACCCCTTCACTAATGTCCTTGCTCCAGTCAGACACACAAACTTACGGCCGCTGTTGCATTCAAAGTCTTCAAGCACTGAAGTAAACACTGCAGTGTATAGGGTGTTTTATAAATATGATTGCGTTTTCTATAGAAGAAAGAACCTATATTAATAATATCGTACTAAAAATTATATTCAAGAAACGATAAATTCAATTTCAGAGAATATGCTTCAAAATGTTTTTAATAATATGCGTACTGAATTGAAGCCTGCATTGTAATAAACGGCAACCATTTTCAGCAACTTGTTTAAAAATTCAGATTAGCTTTTTTTTTTTTTTTAATTGAGGTGGCTAGAAGCAAAGGAATGCTAGTGATATTTGTAATAAAATGAGTTAAGTGCATCCAGTGTAAGCAAAAGTATCTAAAATTTTAGTGGCAAAGGGATATTTTAATTGCATCACACATTAAAATTTAAATAAAAAATTTTTACCGATTTTACGAAAGCTTAAATATTTAAACCCCATTTTCTCAAAAGTAACTTAAGTGCACTTACAGTCCTTTACTTATGACACCCCCAATTTAAATGTATGATAACATCAACAATTAATATGCTAAATGAAGTAGACATTACATAACGAACATAGCCGCCTGAAAAGTTGAGTTTTTGAAAAAAAAAATGTTACTACTCTACTGTATTTTGATAAATTCCGTAAAAGTAATGATCAAACTGAAAATTGTAATATCGTATTTCCCTACAACATAAATGGATACACTAGTTTTCTCTCCTCCTATACCTAGTAAAATGATTTGTTTACATATTGCACTAGTAACATCAAACTCCTGTAATGAAAGGGGGCAACAGTGTTTCCGAGTATAGCCAGGTTAATGTTAAAAATGTTGGTAAAAATAAAGAGATGTCCCTGTACATGGGCACAATACAATCTGGGTAAGACCCGAAAACATAGCACTATGACATCATTTTCGCAGACACAGTGTAATATTCGTAAAGCTGATGGGCTAAAATAGGAAACAAATACTCTGGACATACAGTAAGCCCAGTACCACCAAGTGAAGATGAAAAGACCACTAATTTTGTTCCCAAACTATAAATACAGATTGAGTCGTGGCATCCAATAATCCTCACATAGTATTAAAGGGGCAGAAGTGGGATGTACTTAATTACTGTAGATTATACAATTTATTGTCTAGTACTGTGTATGAAGCGACATGACGAGAGTATTTCACATATCCGCTACAACATTTGGAGTAAAAGTGGAGACAGATAAATGGTATGAACATTAGCCAACCTCATGAAAACGAGTGAAGATAGACAGGTGACAGAAATCTGGAATCAACCTACAATTCAGATAGAGCTGTGACATTCAATAAGCCTGACTTAATAATAAGTAAAGAGCGCATTTGGGGTTTGTAAACCGCAAGGTTAACTACAACATCGACTATACAGGTTGTTTCAAAAATAGAGGGCATAATTTCAGATATGCATTCCCCATATGTAGACAATACAAAAAGTTCATTACAACATGTGTCCGGAAATGCTTGGTTTCCGAGTTATGGCCTTCAAAACAGTGATATTCACTTGAACGTTTTTCTTCCCGCAGGTAGGTGTCGTGACAGAAGATATAAACAGACGACACTCTGACAGTTAATTCCGAGACGAAGGATACATTGAGTGTTGTGTTTGGCGTCGTACTGAGCGACATGTACTCAAATCAGGAGGTGGCAGAAGTGCACTTCATGTACGGTAATACGGCAATGCTGCGCTGGCTCATCGTTCGTACCAGGAGAAGTACCCTGATCGACCGATAGGTAGAGGTGGCCCAATTGCTTGGCCTCCACGCTCACCTGATTTGAACCCTATCGATTTCTGTTTGTGGGGCTATTTAAAATCATTGGTGTATTCGTCTCCGGTGCCTGACATGCAATCCCTTCGGAATCGAATTGTGGCAGATTGTGAGGAAATACGCAATACTACTGGAATTTGGGATCGTGTTCGCAGGGCCATGAGACATCGATGTGAGGCCTGTATTCAAGCAGGAGGTGGACATTTTGAACATCTGCTGTAAAGGCAACTAACTGCGGAAAGAAAATCTTTCCGGTGAATATCACTGTTTTGAAGGCCATAACTCGGAAACCAAACATTTTAGGACATATGCTGTAATGAACTTTTTGTATTGCCTACATATGGAGAATACATACCTGAAATTATGCCCTCTATTTTTTAAACACTCTGTAGATATGTATGTATGTATTTAGGGAAGAGGATGGTATTTTTTTTAACTTTTTTCCTATTTGGTGTAAAATATTAATTTTTTGATGTAGAGAGCTCATAGCTGTTGCAAGTCATCCAAATAAAAATATTTTGAAAAAAAAATATATTTGAGGGCCCAAATTTGAAAAAAAATATATATGCCTAATGCAGGATTGTAAAAACCGATATATCTAAACCATTTTTAAAGATAGATTCAAACAGTTTTCTGCAATGTATTTGAAAAAGCATGTTCTACAAACTGTCTGTAACAGAATTTTGTTATTAATCCCTACGTTTGTAAAATAAACAATTAAAATTTAATAAAAATTTTCTGATTTCTTTTCTTGCAAACAAACGGACATATTTTTAAAAATGAAATCAATTAACAAAATTCTGTTAAAGAGAAAAGTTTCCTAATAGCCTAAAGAATGTCTGTTCTAAAATTCATGGATATATATTTAATAGTTCAGAAATTATATCCATTTTTGTCTCGCAATGGAAAAAAAAATGAAATTACTGGAAACCGATGAAGAGCGGGCGTGTGATTTAAAATCCATCTTTAAAAATGACGTCTCAACACCCGATAAGGGCAAAATATCCAAAAATGTTATGCAATGCATTCCACACATATCAAAGGGTATTTTAAAGAAAAAAAAATTTTTAATTTAATTTACAAAGAACAATAAAAGAATGAAAAAATCCATAACGGGTTTAAAAATGGCGACTCAACACCGATAAGGGCACAAATACCCACAAAATGTTATGCAATGCATTCCATATCAAAGGGTATTTGAAAGCAATTTTTTTTTTTTTGAAAATTTAATTTACCGGAAAGAACAATAAAAGTGGGCGAGTGATTTAAAAATCCATAACGCAGGAAGTTTAAAAATGGCGACTCAACATCCGATAAGGGCACAAATACCCACAAAATGTTATGCTGTGCATTTCAGAATATTTTAAAGAATTTTTTTTTAATTTACTCATTTTTCACAAAATACCATCCTCTCCCTTTATTCAAACTGCAAATGGGTAAATATCCGGTGGCAATGGTAACTAGTTATACTCAATAACTACTCAATTAATAAAAAATATAATTAATAATAAATTAATGATACTAATAATAATTAATAATAACAATAATAATAATAACATAGGTTAAGGGTGTTTGAGAATAAGGTGTTTAGGAAAATATTTGGGGCTAAGAGGGATGAAGTTACAGGAGAATGGAGAAAGTTACACAACACAGAACTGCACGCATTGTATTCTTCACCTGACATAATTAGGAACATTAAATCCAGACGTTTGAGATGGGCAGGGCATGTAGCACGTATGGGGGAATCCAGAAATGCATATAAAGTGTTAGTTGGGAGGCCGGAGGGAAAAAGACCTTTATGGAGGCCGAGACGTAGATGGGAAGATAATATTAAAATGGATTTGAGGGAGGTGGGATATGATGATAGAGAATGGATTAATCTTGCTCAGGATAAGGATCAATGGCGGGCTTATGTGAGGGCGGCAATGAACCTCCGGGTTCCTTAAAGCCAGTAAGTAAATAATAATAATAATAATAATAATAATAATAATAATAATAATAATAATAATAATAATAATAATAATAATAATAATAATAATCCTTTCCATTATTTTCTTTAGTACTTTGAGCTTCCTTCCTATTTTTCGTTCTCATTTTTCCAGTTCTTTCATAACACCACTTTTCTGTACAATACCTATGTCTTCACCTCATCTCTACTCCATTATTATATTCCTTCCTCCTCTTCCACTGCAACCCTTCCACACCCCACTAATGAATGAGATACACTGTAATTCATCCCCCTCCACATCAAGCGTATCGTTTACACTCATTAAAATGCTGCCTGTTTTTGTTATGTTTTATTCTTTTTCCAATAGCACTTTAATTAGAATCGATACATGTCTGCGTTTGTTTCCAAATTATAAATGACGGAGCTCTGTGTAATAAATTACTCAATGGCAGCGGCTCATTCCCAACACGGGACATGGTACATTGCTGCTCGAAATTTCAGACAGTTTTCCATTATTCACATGTCAAATTATTTGTTTTTCGGAAAATCGTTTTTAAAATCAACGAACTGAAACAATTTTCACAAAAATTAATTTACTAAAAACTACTACTAATACTACTACTAATAATAATAATAATAATAATAATAATAATAATAATAATAATAATAATAATAATAATAATAATATTTATTTATTTGGACGGTCATAATAATGGTACACTTTCGGTTCGCACTCCCGATGAAGCAAAACCTTGTGGCTGGGAGTGGAATTTAAATCGAATAATGAAAAAGTAATATTATAAGTTTAAGCCTACAGGGTAAAATAATTATTTAATTGTTTAATTTAAATAATCAAATATATGTAAGCAAAAGTAAAGTAATGAATATCAAAATAATAATACAAGAAAGAATAATATAAGAAATATAATGAAATTATATAAGGTAAAACATAGAAGATTCGGTTAACTACAAAGTACAAATAATAAACTGAAAAAAAAATAATAAACAATTGAAATGAAAATTTATTTTTTAATAATTTTATATACATAAATGATACTTTAGTTTTAATTGACGAATTTTGATCAACAGCTTAGAAAAATATTTTTTTAATTTCATTTAAAGAAAAATGAAAAATAAAGGTGAATAATGCCGGTGAAATGAGTCCGGGGTCCAGCACCGAAAGTTACCCAGCATTTGCTCATCTTGGGTAGAATACTAATCAGTGTTTAAAATCAGTTGAAAAACTTGCTTTTTAAATAATTTATTCCCAAAACTTGCCCCGAAGTTGCTAATTTTGAATGTTTTTAATCGAACAATCTCGGGCCACCTGGTCCTGCTTCAGAATTGCATTTGCAAACAAAGACATGATATAATTTGTCTTCTTGACTGAAATGAAAATTATTATTATTATTGTTTTTGTGGTAAATTTTAAAATAATGTATATTTGTTTAATATTCATGGATTAATAACTATTATATAAGCATAAATGATATTTTTTTTAAATACATATTTTATTATTCTTTGAAAGATTGAAAAATTCCCCCACTTAGAAAATGCCATATTTGTATTTTTTTAATTTCATGGCTTTTAAGAACCCAAAGGTTCAAATAAGCCCGCCAATCCTGTGCAAGATTAAGCCAGTCTCTATCATCATACCCCACCTCCCTCAAATCCATTTTAATATTATCCTCCCATCTACGTCTCGGCCTCCCTAAAGGTCTTTTTCCTGTTTAAAATCATTTCTGTTGAAGTGCTTGCCCTTAAATAAGTTCCTATTATTTGAAGAATTGCTAAGTTTGTGTTGTGTAACTTTTTAATTCTCCTGTAACTTATTACAAATATTTTCAACCTTATTCTCAAACACCCTTAAATTTGAGGAGAGTCCAAGTTTCACAGCCTTAGAAGAACTGGTAATATAACTGAAAATTGCATTTCAGATTTTTGGAAAGACTGGATGATAAGAGCTGATATAATGCGTCTTCTATTTATTCTGTAACCATGGTCGTCATTTATATTTTTTATGGTAAGATATTTGAATAATAAGGAATATATTTATATTTCCATTTGTTAAATATTCAGTACATTAAATTACTTTGTATTGAAGGTTTATGACAAACCATTTTTTTGCTTAATACAAGTTTTTCCTATTATTTTCCCTGTACATATTCATATTAATGGCATGAGTGAAAACTTCATTCCAAACCCTGCCTGTTATCCTAACTAATGCCATATTGTAGGATATAATGAACTAGACTCAAATATATTTGTCTTAATGTTATTTTTTTCCATAGAATGTATTAGTAAAACAAATATCTATTGGCAACACTGACTGTCATCTTCGCCGTCTATTCATAGAAGTAAGGACCCTTCCAGGCGAAGTCACTTAGCAACGCGTTTGAAACCTTGCTTTACACTAGAAAATATTTCAGTCTTCCAGTGAACATGAGCATAGAAGGAGATATATTTTTGACAAATTTGCTCATACGGAAAAAGAATAGACGTAAAAATAGAAGAAGAGTCTCGGTTCATCCATTGGTTTTGGAGAGACTGAATCGAAGACTTTTTCGATGGTGTTCGAGTAAAGAGGGTTAAGTCATTTTTTCTGCAAATAAAGTTTTATTCCCCAGTTTAGTACACAAGTTAAATTCTACAAGTTGGTGTGCAAGAAACCAAATAATACTAGGATTTTATATGTTTATTTATGATGAAAATTATTTGCAATAACTTTCCGAAGTTTAATTTGTCATTTATCATAAAGCTCATTTTTATAATTTATCTCCCTTTACCCAAAAACCATCGATTTAATACACTATCTACCAAAAAGTAATTGGGCACTGTTTTTGCCCCTTTAGAACCTCGTGGCACCACCTAGTGTTACAATAACAAGTTCGTTCCAACAACAGTCAGGAACCGTCCGTAACCATCGTGAGCATGCGCAGTACAGAAAAAGCGTTCAAACACAATCCGAACCAGTCCTGAACCGGAAACATGTACTGCAGTCGGGCGTTCCAACAAGCTTTTGACACGGGTCCGGAACGGTCAGAAATAGTCAGCGGATTGAGGCATGTACGGAAGAGTACGCAAGACGCGCCTGCGCATAAGCTCACCAACGTCTCCTGGATACTGAAGAAAGACATGATCGACTGTTCACATCATTGAGGTTAAAGATGAAAAGTGACAGTGCAGACGAATAAAACTAGAGATTTAATTTAAATTCTCGCCAAAAAGAAAGGGAATGGAAATTATTTGGGTATTGAAATAGTTAATTACAATTTCAACATGCAGCTTTGATTAAAAGAATAATAAATGACGTATATACATTAATAATAATTAAAAACTATTTTTAGATGAAGTCCTTTTTTAGATGACATTGAATTAGCGGAATACTTGCCTTCCATTTTTTTGTCATCTTTTTATAGAAAATGATCGAAATTCTATTTTCTGCAATTAGAATTATATCTGCGAAACGATAATAATAATAATAATAATAATAATAATAATAATAATAATAATAATAATAATAATAATAAGCATCCTGTTCTAAGTAAAGATGATCACAGTTATAGCATCTCTGGATTTAGTACATAACGATCTGCGAAAGCGTTCCAACAGCGTCCAGTCCAGTTTCAATCCCATAGCAGATTCTCAACTAGCGCATGCGCATAAGATGGTACAGGAACCGTACTGAACTGATCCATGAACCGCTTGTTGGAACGAACCAAACAACAGCCACCCTGTCAGGCATGCTCTCCACTGGTTTGTATAGGATATCCACTGGAATGCGTCGTCATTCCTCTTGCAACATGGCACTCAGTTGGACAATGGAAGTTGGCCCCATGTTTCGGCGGCTATTATTCATTCATTCATTCATTTATTTTATTCCATAGATCTTACATGAGCAATGAAGCTTTAAGATGTGGAACATGTCAACATTTTACAATATTACAATTACAATTTTTACAAATTTTTATAGTTTTACAATTTAGTAATTTTCTACAATTTTTACAATTTTGTACAATTTTTTTACATTTTTTTATTACATTTTGGCGAGATGTAGGAGATGAGATGAGGTCCGAGGATTCGCAAAATATTACCCGGCATTTGCCTTTTCGGTGGGGAAACCTCGAAAACCCAACCAGGTATGCAGTGGTATGCAGACAATAATGTTCACCGGTTGGACTGGCCTGCACAGAGTCCTGATCTCAATCCCATTGAGCACCTTTGGGACGAATTGGACCGGTGATTGACGTCTCGGGAGATGCGGCCAACTTCCATTGTCCAACTGAGTGCCATGTTGCAAGAGGAATGGCGACGCATTCCAGTGGATATCCTACACAAACTAGTGGAGAACATGCCTGACAGGGTGGCTGCTGTTATAGCAACAAGAGGTGGTACCACGAGGTTCTAAAGGGACAAAAACGGTGCCCAATTACTTTTTCGTAGATAGTGTACTTTGTTTGATGATTTACATCAGGACGATAAAAAGTTTTTTTTTTTTTTTTTTTTTTTTTTTTTTTTTTTTTTTCGTATTTTCGCATGTCTAAGAAATAATTTCAAGAGCTTCTAGATATTTTGTCAAAGATAATTCACAAATGTTGACACATAGGAATGATGTTCATCTATACAACACATAAACCGTGACCTTTTTGATATACCTAAGTGTATACTAACCAAAACAATGAATAATTATTTTATCATGTCTTTAAAAATTGCAAATAAATTTCCGACACACGTTTTCAATCTGGAAAGAAAGTCTTTTGACTTACTTGTCTCTGGTTGGTTGATCAACAAACCCTTTTATGATATTAATGAATTTTTTATGTTAATGTTCTTGAGTGTTTCTGATACTTGTTTATTTTATATGTATTATTTGATTAATTGATTAACTAGTGGACTTACTAGTGTTAGTTATGTAAGATTTTTCCGGCTTACAGCTGTTTCAGTGCTTCACGCACCATCCTCAGAGCCTACTAGATCTCGGCGTCATCTCGAACTTCTCTGCCTGTTATGTGGGTGTGTTTGAGTGTTGAAAGGTGTTGAAGAGTGGAGTCAAATAGTGCGTGTGTACTGAAATTGACTCCATTCTTCAACACCTTTCAACAATCAAACACACCCACATAACAGGCAGAGAAGTTCGAGATGACGCCGTGATCTAGTAGGCTCTGAGGATGGTGCGTGAAGCACTGAAACAACTGTGAGCCGGACAAATCTTACATGATTAACACTAGTAAGTCCACTAGTTAATCAATTAATTATATTCAAGTGTTAGGCCCGTAACACACTTGCAGAGTTTTCGCCAGCGAGAAATGTGTTGCGAGAAAATTAAAAAATTGATAACATGGATTCAAATGGACGTCCACACACTGGAAGAGATTCTCGCTCGAGGCAAAAACCTCGCGCGAGTTTCTCGCTGGAATCGGTAGCTCAGCGAATTTTCTTGACACATTTATCAAAGATGTTTGACATTTATACTCTTTATGACGATTGAATATAGAAAAAGATATCACAGGTGGCGATGAATATTGTATTGTTTTTATTTGAAAATGAAGAAAGATGGCTGATAATTGCAGTCAGAAACTTATCGAACTTGTACGATGTCACCCGTAGGCCTATTTATATGATACACGGGATGAAAACTATAAAAACACGAAACTTAAAGAAGAAATCTGGAGACAAATATCAGATTATCTGAAAATAAATAGGGCTATATTTTATTTTGATGAGATTTAATAGTATTAATTAAACATTTGAAATAATGTATCTATATGTCTTAACTGTTTACATCATTTTAATCACAACATAGCAAAGAATCCTCTATCATATCATGAATGGCAAAAAACTGTGGTCCATTTAACCTGAAATCTAAACGTATCATCATTCAAATCGAAACCAGTGTCCAAAACTCGCCCTTATTTTCGTAAGATACAATGTGATTTTCAGATATTTCTGGCTTTAATTTTAGGCCTACTTTTTCTTTTCATTAACAAAATATGTTCATGTAACTCCATTTCCTCATCACCTGAATACTCAGATTCAACAGAGCTTTCGTACGTAATTTGTAAAGTACGACAATATACTTACAGGTTATATATTTAAGTACGACAATATACGTAAATACATAACCTATAATATTTCCCCAACGAGTCATTACTATAATCAGAAAAATGCTTTCTGCATGAAGGCAGTGCATAGATGATCATAGCGAGGTGTGATCTGTGATAACGAGAACTCGCCAAGTGTGTGGAGGAAGGCTCTTCGCCTCTTTCTCGCAACACATTTCTCGCTAGCGAAAACTCTTCAAGTGTGTTACGGGCCTTAAAAGTAGTGTACGCAAGATTCAAAATATATTATTTGACTGTCAATTGCACAAATTCGTGTTCACTGACTGTACGGTAGTCAATATACTCAATATTAGTGGGGTCAGATACCTTTGAACGCCAGTGTACATGTAGGCTATTGTGTTAGCTATATTCCTTCAATCGATTTTAGATGGACATATGACGGTGCTCCTGTGGACTTGGGATTAACACAAACAGCAGTCTCCACCTGAGATAACACAGCATAACATCAAGCTGTAAACGGACCAGCATAAATTCCCGAGACTGCTTTCCGATCCCATCGCCGTGTCTTGCACTCCACATTAAAGCAACGCTCCGTACCAGCATTGCTGCTCGCTATCATTAATGCCGAGACAATTATCAGCAATTGTTTTAACTGAGAGTTGGTATGGAGGGCATAAATTAAGTTTCCCGGTAAATTATGTACAACTACAGGGATATTTAAAGCAGAAAATTAAACGCAGCGCTCATTTTATATAGCAGTTCATATCGCTAATACGACTGCAAGTTATTAATTTTAATGTAATTTACAAAGAAATAGAGTTAAGTACTCGACAACAAACTTACGAAGGTATGCATGTGAACAGAAAGGGTTCCTGCGTTGAGCGGCGCTAGAATTATATACAGTATAATACGTGTGGCGTTTCGATAGCTTTTGCGCCCATACTGCGTACTTACGTTAAGTATTTCCTACTAAATTAACTCACTTCACAAAAATAAGCAAACACATCTCCATATTACGAAACCTTATTTTTTAACTAACATTTTAACTGCAGTCTTTGTCCAAAACTTAGAGAAACAAATTAACAGGAAAAAGAAATTACTAAAAAAGATTAAAAGTAATGAGAAAAAGCTTTAAAATCAAATAAGAATACAGTAACAAGTAAGATGAAAACAAATGAGGAATAGATAAAAGGAAGAGGGACAGAAATAACGAAAAACAGGAATGAAGAAAGACAGAAAGGAAGAAAGAAAACAGGAATGAAGAAAGAAAAAAGAGCAACAAAGAAAGAAAAAGAGAAACGAAGAAATACAAACAGGAACAAACAGGAACAAAGAAAGAAAAACAAGAATGAAGAAAGAAAAACATGAAGAAATAACAGAAATGAAGAAAGAAAAACAGGAACAAAGAAATAAAAACAGGAACGAAAAAATAAAAACAGGAGCAAATAGGAACGAAGGAAGAAAAAACAAGCATGAAGAAAGAAAACATGAAGAAAAAACAAAAATGAAGAAAGAAAACCAGGAAGAAAGAAATAAAAACAGGAACAAACATGAACGAAGAAAGAAAAGATGAAGGAAAAACAGGAATTAAGAAAGAAAAATAAGAACGAAGAAATAAAAACAGGAACACAGAAAGAAAAACAAAAACGAAGAAATAAAAAGAGGAACAAGCAGGAACGAAGGAAAAAACAAGAATGAAGAAAGAAAAACATGAAGAAAAACAGAAATGAAAGAAAAACAGGCACAAAAAACGATTAACAGGAACGGAAAAATAAAAGCAGGAACAAACAGGAACGAAGAAACAAAACAAGAATGAAGAAAGGGAAACATGAAGAAAAAGCAGAAATAAAGAAAGAAAAACAGGAACAAAGAAAGAAAAACAGGAACGAAGAAATAAAAACAGAAACAAAAAGGAATGAAGAAAGAAAAACAAAAATTAGGAAAGAAAAACATGAAGAAAAAAAGGAATGAAGAAAGAAAAACAGGAACGAAGAAATAAAAACAGGAACGAAGAAATAAAAAGAGGAACAAACAGGGACGAAGGAAAAAACTAGAATGAAGAAAGAAAAACATGAAGAAAAAACAATAATGAAGAAAGAAAACATTAAGATAAAAGAGGAATGAAGAAAGAAAAACAGGAACAAACAGCAAAGAAGAAAAAAGGAATGAAGAAAGAAAAACATGAAGAAAAAACAGGAATGAAGAATGAAAAAGAGGAAGAAAAACAGGAACGAAGAAAGAAAAACAATGAAGAAAGAGAAACAGAAAAGAAGAGAAACACAAAAGGAGAAAATTATACAGAAAACAATAGAAACATAAATGAAGAAAAATGTATCAGAAAATAATAATGAGAAAAGAGAAATAAACAGAAGCACAAATAAAGAAACAGAAATAGAAATAAAAAAAGGTGCGGATATATAAAGAAAGAGGGATAGAAGAAACGACAGAAATAAAGGAAGTGGATCAGAAATAAAATAAAAGAAAAATAAATAATGGAATAGAAGAAGACTAAAGAAATAAACGGAGATCCTGGATCGGAAAAAAGGCCTAATAAAAGAAAAATAAATAAAAAATGCCGAACATAAGAAGACTAAAGAAGTATGAACGGAGATAAAACAAGGAAAAATGAAGAGAAAGTGTACAGAAGAATGGGAAACCTGGAAATAATGAAATAAGGCAGAAAATAAAATAGAGAGGAAAGAGAGAACGATGGAGATAAAGAAAAAAAGAAAGAAAGCAAAATACATTATTACAGAATGAGATGATGATAATGAAGCATTGAAATAGTATGAACTGAATAGGAAAATTACTGCTCGAAGAATAATTTCGACAGCCGCAGTCTCTTGGAAGTCTCTGTAGCTTAAAAAGAGACTTTGAATTAAAAATTACAGT
Organism: Periplaneta americana; assembly: GCA_025594305.2. Taxonomy (NCBI): domain Eukaryota; kingdom Metazoa; phylum Arthropoda; class Insecta; order Blattodea; family Blattidae; genus Periplaneta; species Periplaneta americana. Next base: position 18,330,290 of record JAJSOF020000035.1, read on the forward strand.
GCTTTGTATAAAAGTTGGCACTGCAGGACTACGGCTGTTCCATAGAATATTCATCTTCAAGAAATAAACTCAGAAACTGAATTTTTTTTTAACTAGGTGCCGATTCTAAAACAGCGTGGAATCTGAAAGAATATTAAACGGGCTTTAGATGGAGCTGACACGTCACACAAGCGACCATTCAATATCGCCGGGTTCTCATAATTACCGTGGCCTGCAGGACATTAATACACGCTCAAGTACCACGAGACAGCGAAATGGCGAGGCATTTAAGAGACTAACTCCATTTAGCAAGCTGGGAATATGCACACTGGCTGCATGGCACAAATTAGACACCCCGACTAGAGACCAGCGGCATCGCAAATTCCCTTTAACGGAGGACGACTGTATTAAAAACGGCGCTGAAAGAAATGCTGAGAAAGGTAAATGTTTCTTTCATTAAAATTTCTGCAGATATACCCACAACAAATACACGTTTCCCCTAAAGCTCATGAGATTTCAGAAAGTCAAATATGTATCTCAACTTTTCTTTTACTTAGAACTACATTTTTCGTATTCGTTTGGTAACGACGTAAAATTGCCAGGGGATTCGTAGAATCGCTATAATTACCCGAAAACCTTTGAGTGGTTGGTGGTTGTGTGACTTGGTTTAGATACAGGGTGAGTCAGGAGGAAAGGTACATGGCTTCAGGAGTGATAATATTGGTGATTCTGAACAACAAAGTTTATACGAACATACAGTCGGGCCAAAATTTTAGAGCACCCCCTTGAAAAAGGCAATTTTACTCAGTATATGTCACAACCTTAAATAATTATATGATTTTAGTATAGCTGAAAAGAATAGACTTTTTATGTATGATATGTACAACTCAAAAGTTATAGGTCATGAAATGGGCAGAATTGTACACTTTTATTTTTTCTATAAAACACAAATCCAATACTATAAAAATTTCTGTAAATTGTAATTTGCGCTTCTAATAATTAATATTAATTTCCAATGTTCCTAAAATGTAAAGAGACCATTAAAAAAAGAAATTTGAATTAATTGTCGCCATTTTTTCAAACAACACACAAATTAACACAATTTTCCAATTAAAAAATAAAGAGTTAAAAGTCATATTTTGAAATCCACTTGGAACTTTGTAGGATCACCTTTTGCATTGTAACAGCATGTATCCTCTTTGGCATTGAGTTTATTAGATTCTATATATAACCCTTTCTCAGGGTTGTCCAACATGCTGCTAACTGCAATTTCAATTCTTGAAGATTTTTTACGTCCTTTTTGTGTACTTCCTTCCCTAGAATCGCCCAAATATTCTCAATAGGGTTCAAATCTGGACTCCTAGCAGGCCAAGACAGTAGGGGTATACCATTCTCGGTGAACTATGCCTTGGTTTTTCGAGAAGTGTGACGGGGGCATTATCTTGCTGATATAACCAAATCTTTCTTGGATAACAACTTATTCTGACGAACACAACTAATCAACTGAAGCTCTCAAATATTTTACAAGTACCTTTCATCTATCTATATTTACAATACACACAAGCAGCTTGAAGAAACATGTAAACAAAACATCTCCCACCCAAACTACAGTCACCTAGCCCTAATAAAAGGGACCACTAGTAACAATAACAGTTTATGACAGGCAATAAATCACAGTTGCCACTCTGTGGCTTGAAGAAAACATAAGAAACCTCTTATTTTTTCTTGATATTACAATTGATCCATCCTTAAACTGTTTCGTAACCATATTTTCGTTACTTTTGAAATTAATTTATATTACTGAGAAATTCATTTTATCTGAAAAATGTAAAAAATTAAAAAACACAAAAATATTTTTAAAACAATCATTTTTGAAAATAAAAAATTTAAAGTTTATACATTTACCGTCAAACCGGGCTACTTGGACCCTTAAAGGGTTACTTGAACCCAGAAGAAAAAAATGTTTACTTACCATTGGAGTAACTTAGGTGAAAATATTTGTACAGATGAAAGTTTGCAGAGAAAAAAACCACAACTTTCGACACCAAACTGTTATTTTACATCGACGAAAGCATTTTTTTTTCTTCTGGGTTCAAGTAGGCCTAACACCTTAAGGGTCCAAGTAGCCCGCTTTTACGGTACTAATAAATATTCAGGAAATAATTTCCATATAAATATTATATTTTAAAAAGTATCAATTTTTGAAGGGGTGGTCTAAACTTTTGTATATCCTGTTCTTAACGGTTTCGGTGAGGAACGGGAGAAGTGCAGGTGATAGTACATTAAAACATTGTTACCTTATGTTCTGTTTAATTGTGTACTTTTCTTTACAGAACATGTTCAAAAATTCACTGTCAACTTCAATGCACTTTGCAGCTCTTGTAGACAGCTCCTGTGTTGCTGATCTGAGCTGATTCAGACATTCCTTTACTTCAGCATAAGCATGTAAAATACGAGCGAGAAGTTTCCACTTTGCGCTTGTAGACTTCGCTCTTAAGCCAACCCCACACACAGTAATCCAATGGAATAAAGTCGGGTGACCTCGGTGGCCAAGAAATGCCTCCACCGCGACCGATCCAACGCCCAGGATACGTTTCATTGATTCTACTACAACCTAATATCATTTTGACTGCGTCCGCATATGAGTGTTAATGAAGGACATGAGACTGACGCCCGTGGTTTTCAAACAACTATATGTCAGAAGATGGTAAGAACAGGTCTTATGTTCATATGAACTTTTTTGTTCAGAATCACCAATATTATCACTCCTCACACCATGTATCTTTCTTCCTGACTCTACATGTAATGTTAAGAATTTAACGACGCTCGCAACTGTTATATTAGCGTCGCCGGATGTTTTTGTCCAGAAAATCTACTGAATATTCGCATTTAAGCACACTTAAATGCCATCGATTCCTGGGATCGAAACCGCAACCTCGGGCATAGAAGGCCAGCGCTATACCAACTCGCCAACCAGGTCGACCTCTACATGTATGTAGTTTAGTGAAATGCTTGGGAGAGGATACGAAAGAAATTCTAGCATTATGCAACGAAATACATGAGAAAAGCGAATGGCCTGAAGATTTCACGGAGACAGTGTTGCTGCCAATACCGAAGAAAAATAATGCCAAGAAATGTAAGGAGATTCAGGACTATCAGCCTGATACTGCACTCGGTGAAGATTGTCCTGGAATACTGAATCGACGTTTATATTCTAAGATGGAAGGGCAGATGGAGTGATATCAGTTTGGCTTCAGAGAAAGAAAAATGTACAAGAGATGCAATTACGAACAAGAGGCGAAAATATCTAGAGAAGAATAAAGTGTATCTATACAGGGTGATTCAAAAGTCCGCCGACATAGACAAATTCGTTTCTAGTGCCGATAGCGAAAAATGTAAAGAGGGGAAAGTTGTTGGAAATATGAAGTTTTCAATCTAATATGCTTGAATTTTCACGTATAATACACTGTTGAGACTGTACACTAGTACGACACACCAATGCTGCCAAATTAGTGGTTTTTCCGCTAGTTTTATCATATGAACAAAACATGCACTAGGCTAAAAAAAACCAGCAAAAGTATGATCTATGAAAATTAAATTCAACATTGTTACATTTTTATTTTATTTTGAAACAACGCACTACAACTAATTTATCACAATTTTCTTCACTTAAGCTCATGTATTTAACTGAAGCACGTTCTTGAACACAGAGAATTATCTTTATACGTCACAAGAAGTAACATACTTAAGCGAAGAAATTTGGGACAAAGTGAGATCGAATTGCAAGTCCTTTCAATTTTCGCAAGACCATGACCCCCATCGGGAATCGAACCCGCGACCTTCCGATTTTGCAGAGTTACGCCTTAACCGGTACGCTACAGCACGTTCCAAAATATACAAGTACTTACGTCTTTACTACAACAATAAGAATAAACTACATCTTCGTTTGTCTTTAGAAATTCTTTTGTCTCTGACCACTATGACACACGTTCTATTCTTGCAGTTCTAACAGGAGTAACAATAGTATAGTAAATTGCATTTTGCAAGCCTGCTGCTTCTGTCTTCCTTTCTTTCAATATTTTTTACCTCTGGTTTGTAACTAGCGAAGGGTTGGAAGTTTCAATGTAACAAAGGGAGAATTTAGTGGGAAGTCAAAAGACTAGTTGTCTGGTATGGTGCCACGAAATCATATTACCGGTAGGGTAGCTTTTTTATGTTTCTTCTCAATAGACAAATAACGTGGAAATATCAGATTCTACGAAGCAACATTCATGAAAGACACTATTATGCAAGTTAACATAATAAATGCACTAAAGCCAGAAAAAGGATATATTTATTTAATTAATTATTTATTTATTTAATTTTTATTTACTTATTTATTCAATATCTATCAATCCATCCATCCATCCATCCATCCATCCATCCATCTATCTATCTATCTATGCATTTATTTATTTATTTATTTATTTATTTATTTATTTATTTATTTATTTATTTATTTATTTATTCTGACAGAATTAAAGCCATAAGGCCTTCTCTTCCATCCCACCAGATAGCACATATAAATACAATAAAGAAATACAGACGCTGATGAAATTAATACAAATTAAATTAATGCCCTAAAGAGGGTCAACTGGGTCAAAAGAACACTATAGAGCTCTCATCGAGCTAATACAAGAATAAAATAAAAAATAAAATAAAAATAGAGATAGCAATGATGATAGTGATAACTGATAACTGACAATAATAATAATAATAATAATAATAATAATAATAATAATAATAATAATAATAAATACATTACATGTTAATTGTCAATTTTACAACAGCATAGTTACAATATTTACTATACATTATGTCATGGGTTAAGCCGATGTCGCGCAACCTGACAGGCGTTCAACAACAATTCCATGAACTAGAATGTGATTTTTTAATCTAAATTTCAATTTTGATTTTGTCCGACAGTCTCTGACATGGTCAGGGAGAGAGTTCCAGAGGCGTGGAATAGATATGCTGAAAGATGATGAGTAGAAGGATGTTCTGTGCAGAGGAATAGAGAGAAGTTACATGTTCCGGGTTCGAGGTAGTGAACGGTAAACAAAACGAAATGCTAGGTAAGAGAGTGTGGAGGTCTGGATGATTTTTAAATAGTAATAAGACAGAGTTGAAGAATCTTCTTTCTTTAAGTAGACTCCAAGACAACAATTCTAGTGACGGTGTTACATGATCGAATTTTCTAATGTTACAAACGAAACGAACGCAGATATTGTGAACAGGCTGTAGTATGTGGGCAAGATCAGTATTTAGATTCGTGAATAGAGAATCGCAATAATCGAAGTGGGGCATCACTAAAGTTTGGATCAGGTTCTTTTTAAGGCTGAGAGGTAAAACGTTGGTTAATCTATACTAATAATAAATCTGTAGCCGAAATTTTTCTGGTAATTTTCGATTTTCCAAAAATAATTCGTCCTAACATATATAATTAACCACTCTGAAACCGAAAATCGCTTTTTTGAAATTTTTGTTTGTATGTCTGTCTCTCTGTATGTATGTTTGTTACCTTTTCACGCGATAATGGCTGAACGGATTTCGATGAAAATTGGAATATAAATTAAGTTCGTTGTAACTTATATTTTAGGCTATATGGCATTCAAAATACATTATTTAAAAGGGGGTTATAAGGGGGCCTGAATTAAATAAATCGAAATATCTCGCTTATTATTGATTTTTGTGAAAAATGTTACATAACAAAAGTTTCTTTAAAAATAATTTCCGATAAGTTTTATTCCTTGAAAAATTTTGATAGGACTGATATTTAATGAGATAAATGAGTTTTAAAATTAAAATAACTGCCATCTAAGGCCGTAATGAATTAAAAACAAATCACTTCGTCTATAAGGGGCCTTGGACAGCAACAATCGAAAGCTATGAAAGATAGCCTACAGATAATGTTTCTGCGTTTCTATGAAGTAATATCGGAAGCCAAATTAACCGATTTGTATAATTAATTATTAATTCACCATTGAAAGTGTAGTTTCTCTAGATGGACATAATGCTATAATGTTATCACAGTAACTTCTGAGTGAATCGAGGACAGGTAAGATTAAAATAGATTCTTATGCACAGAAAACTTGATAGGCTATTCTGTATATTCGTTTCCTGTATTTCCTAAACTAATTTTTATGACCAAATGAGTGGTCTCTGGATCAAAATGATAGCATTTTAATTTTTTAATTAAATTTAAATTAAGTAACATAATAAATGACTTATCCTTCTATCAAACACCAATGTTCCCTGGATCAAGTGTCCTATTTTAATTATATAATTACTTTATATTTATTTCTAACGGGTGCAGCGGAGCGCACGGGTACGGCTAGTATGCAATATAAAAGCAGAAATATGTGCTATTAAATATAAAGTCTTCAAAATGTGCATTATGAATGAATTTACCCCGAAAGAAAGTCAAAGCATGCAATCATATACGAAAAAAGTACGGTTATTTGGAATCGATAAGTCATAAAACGAATATTTGCTAAGTTTGAGAAGTGTATGACTCTTCTATGAAAACATGAATTTGTATGGAAATCCGGGTTCTAATAATAAGTTTATTCAGCTATGATTAAAGTCACGTTTTTGTTGTAACAAAATAAGACGAAAGCTATGGATATTTTAAAATGCATAAAGTTTTGAAGAGTGTCAGAACATCAGAGAAAAGAAGTTCGATGAGATAGAAAGGCGTCATCACAAGAAGAAAAGAAAGTTTGCAAACACCGTCATTTTGCAGTAGCAAAAGAAGTCTCAGATTGCCATGACAACATTCTTACAAGATTTCCGTTACCACTCTAAATTAGGTTCTCAAGGTCCTAACTTCGATATTAGCTGCCTCGTTCCCAACATCCGTATCTTAGAGTGAATAAATTGAGCCGTTTCACCGAGGAGTAATTTTTGCTCCCATAGCCCAACGTCATATAATACTAGGAATTTAATAAAAATTCCCACCCTCCCACCACAAAAACTAGAAGATAAATTCAAATCATCAGGGCATCGAATTTGAGACATGCGTGGCGCGCTCTTCAGATATTCTCCACGGCCTCCCTCGAGTCATTACAGGAGTCCGCAGAGCTAAACGGGTCTACCAGAGTCGATAAAGAAACAGGGGACGCTGTGTGCAGGAAGTTAAATTCTAAACAACGGGCAAAAAGGCAGGGAATGCACAATGCACAAATTGTGAACAGTGTTGCGAATTTACTGCAAAAATGTATGTGGCCTTCTATAGCAGCATATCCTTCTTGATTTTCGGAAATAAAAAAATAAAGAAGATTGCCACTAATATGAGACACATACTTTTCGTTACACATTCTATTTCTGTCCTGTATTCCAATTTTACACAAAGTATATGATTATGTCTCGAGACCAGAATATTGTACGAAATGGAAATATAAAAATTGGAAATTTATCTTTTGAAGAGGTGCAGAAGTTCAAATATCTTGGAGCAACAGTAACAAATATAAATGACACTCGGGAGGAAATTAAACGCAGAATAAATATGGGAAATGCCTGTCATTATTCGGTTGAGAAACTTTTATCATCTAGTCTGCTGTCGAAAAATCTGAAAGTTAGAATTTATAAAATAGTTATATTACCGGTTGTTCTGTATGGATGTGAAACTTGGACTCTCACTTTGAGAGAGGAACAGAGACTACGGGTGTTTGAGAATAAGATTCTTAGGAAAATATTTGGGGCTAAGAGGGATGAAGTTACAGGAGAATGGAGAAAGTTACACAACACAGAACTGCACGCATTGTATTCTTCACCTGACATAATTAGGAACATTAAATCCAGACGTTTGAGAGGGGCAGGGCATGTAGCACGTATGGGCGAATCCAGAAATGCATATAGAGTGTGTTAGTTGGGAGGCCGGAGGGAAAAAGACCTTTAGGGAGGCCGAGACGTAGATGGGAAGATAATATTAAAATGGATTTGAGGGAGGTGGGATATGATGATAGAGAATGGATTAATTTTGCTCAGGATAGGGACCAATGGCGGGGTTATGTGAAGGCGGCAATGAACCTCCGGGTTCCTTAAAAGCCATTAAGGAAGTATGTATTCCAATTGTACAGGGACATCATTTTATTTTTACTTCAATTTTTATTGTACCTGAGTTTTTTAATATACTTCCCTCCCACCCCTTCCACTAATGAAGTTCAACCGTCCTTCACACAGAACCAAGACTGCATATACAGTCATAGTAGCTTTACGGTCATAGTAAACAGTACGTTCCAGAAATATGTTCGCGTTTTCCAGTAAATATTGAATCATATTTTCGCACAGGTACTGTCGTCCATTTTCCTACGTCGCATCCCGGTTTCTCCCACCAGCTTCTATTCGCACCTCTGTAAAGCCTAGTGGCTGGGCTGTCTTAGCTCTTTTTTGAGAACATTAATTTCTGTTAGGAATTGGACGTCTACGTAATATTATACAACTGTTTAAAATAACTTAAATAAAAAATGTCGTCCACAGATTTTCAGTTTGACAATGTTCGTTACCATTGTGATGTCCTTTAGTTAAGCCGAGGAAAAGTTCTCTCCAGGTTCTTTGAATTGCGTGAACAGAGCCAAGTTGGAAGTTCGCTTTTCCTGGTAATATACCCAGTGTACGAATATTTGCGGCGCAAATTATTTCTATATTTGGCAGTAAGTACGTATGTGAGCAATCCTTACTTATGAACCTCACAAAACCAAGACTAATACCAAGATTATCAGATGATCATAAGCATGCTATGCTACGTCATGCTGCAAGAAACATAATTTCGCCGGACATAAGGTTGGTATCGGCAAAAACAAGAAAAAACACTTCTGTATTAGATGAGAAGTCAGGAATTTAAATTTGTTTCTAGAAATGTGCTGTTCATAAAATAAGTACATTATTAAGTGTGAAACAGTTACATAGCAATTAATTAGGTAGGCCTCTTTGTCTAAAGCCCGCTAAGATAAAGGATATAATACTATGTATACTATTTCTTGCAGGCCTATTATTTCATTTTTCCGTAAGCACAATGTCCTGTAATTTCTTTCAATTTTATATTGGTAAGTTTAAAAAAGGAAAACAGTGTTTTTATACTGCTGGATTATTAGATAGTTATATAAAAAATAATTATATTGTGACAGCGACGTGAGATTCGAACTCACGACCAGCGTCCCGCAAGAGAGAAGATCGGGCGCAGCAATTTGGGATGGCGCGCGGCGTAGAGGGGAAAGGGCCAACGCGGCGAGAGAGTGGAGAGAGTTTGCGCGCGCATCTTCTGGTTGCCTAGAGAGGCCGAGAAATCCGTCGAAATGGAAGACTCGCGAATTCGAACTTTCGAGGCTACGTCGCTGTGGTTATAAATTACGGTCGCGAAGAAATGACAGCAGTTTCCAGTTTTCAGTTGATTAGTCAGCCAGTCAGTGAGAAAGCCAGAGCAAGCAAGCCAGTCTTGTGTACCGGAGTTCGACTCGAGTGTGCGTCCGCATCTGCGTCAGCATCCGAAGGCCTGAGTTCGAGTGCAGTGGACCGCAGTTGGAGGGACCTGAGTTCGAGTGCAGTGGACCGCAGTTGGAGGGACCTGAGTTCGAGTGCAGTGGACCGCAGTTGGAGGGACCCGAGTTCGAGTACAGTGAACTGTCTCTGAAGGTCTGTGGTTCGAGATACTGTGAACTCGAGTGACTGAGATAGAAGAACTGTGAACTGAGAACTGATAGTTCTGATTTGTAAATAGTGCTTTGTAAATATTAGTTAAGATTAACAGTTCATTGTTGTGCGTAATAGTCCAAGTAAATTGTCATTGTCGTCGGTGGAGTGCTATAACGAATACTGTGTTGAGTGAAGATCCAATTGTTGACGAGAGCGTTTAAGGTGAATTGTAGAAAGGAATTATTGTTGTGACGAATAAATTACATTGTTGTAACTAATAAAATTCACAATATTCTAGCGAAACACAGACTTTAGGTCCTTTTTATAATGTCCACAATTTTAATGTCCATTTTATTATGGACATTACATAAAAGTCCCTTACAGTATGTCCATAAATATATGTCCAATGAAGTATATGTCCACTTTGTTTTAGTCCAATTGTACAAATTTTATGTCCACATTTTTACGTCCACTACATGATGGTACAATACATTATGTCCATCTACAAATTTACTTCAATTCCCTACTCAATCTCTTCTGTCTGTTCATCTTCATGCAGCTTCAGATGATAATTAATAGCTTTGAGGTAAGTTCTGTTGTGTCCTTCTTCGTTGTAGTCGTTGTAATTCCGAACAATCTCTTCTACTCGACTTAAATTTTGTAGGTACGATCTTTTAATAGAGTGTCGTACATTCAAATGCCCGCCAGCAATTGGATTATTATAATTTCATTATTCTTTTGGTTTTTCTTGATAAATTCTATGAATTTCCAGACCGACGCGTGATGTGTGACGATATGTTTCTGAAAGCGGTTATCCAGCCCTTGACTATGTTAGTTGTTCGATGTTGTCTTACCATAACCTGATTATGTGTTACATATTTGAGGTGCGAATCTAGGTGGCATTGCTCTTCTTCTTCCTCGAGCACGTGTTCCTCGGATGTAAGTTCTTTCCATGTACAATGCTAAATCCATTATATCAGGCTCAATGTTATCTATAAGCTTAAGGTCATCAAAAACAGCCTGAACATCTTCCAGTGGTACAAAGGGAATTGTCTTAAATAAAAGTGGACATAGATGAAAGTGGACTTAAATAAAAGTGGACATAACAGTCATGGACCCAAAAAAATGGACGCACATAAAATGTGGACATAAAAAAAAAGTGGACAAAAATATTAGAGGACGTAAGTCATATGGACATGGTTTCAATGGACTTAACGTCTTGGAAGCATTCTAGCTATTATCTGAAACTATATAAGTTAAAGAGAAGCTATGTATATTATTTATTGTTTATTATTATTATTATTATTATTATTATTATTATTTATTTTATAATTCGTTGCATTTATTAGAAAGGTACACTCTACAAAACATGTTCTGATTTGTTGTTGTCTTGTATGAATGTAATACGTTATCTATTATTTAAAAACAGTTTAATTCATCTTGCAGTAGCAAGCCAATGGAGTTCACTTTGCTCACCCCTTCTTATTCTCTGCTGCTGCCTGCAGAATAGATTCATTGCAACCAGTGAGCGCTTGATGGCACGCAGGACCATTTACATACTCTTGACCTTGACATCGCTGGCTTACTTCTTTCACCATCACTGCTGCAGAGGCGTACTGAATATACGCAATGTTGCAATTTTTTCTACAAAGTCTATTTCCTACTAAATAAAAAGAAACAACGCAAAATGTCAAAGGAAAATTCTGTTCCTTTTATTTTAAGGATTTACCCTGTGACGTTACTGTCGCCTTCCTGTACAGGAATAGATTTCCTTGGAGTACTTCTGTTTCCCTTGTCAACCTCATTACAATAACACTGCAGCAATCACCTCTCGATTCTGAACAGTCTCCTGGTCAAAAGAGGGAAGTTAAATAATTAATCTGTAATTACTGCCATCACTTGTTTGTTCTAGAATTAACGAGCCAGAGTACAGGATGTTGCGGTCCTTTGTTCTGGACATTGTGTATGGCTCCAGAGAGCTTAGTTCGATTCCCGCACAGTCCATATAGCGATCTAGTTAATAGTTAATTGGGTTTGGTATTTGCAAAGTCTATAGACGCAAGCACGTGTGTGTGTGTGTGGGGTCATACACATCAATATTTACAGAGCGTAAAGAGCTGTGGACAACGCAAAACGATTAGAATTACTCGTAATTGCTGCTCCCACCACTACTGTTGTGAATACGGTACCTCTAATTGACTTCAAACATTTTTATACGATTACTGATACTGTAATCTGTAGCGAAAGGCATAACAACGGAAGTAGGAAACAATGAAGAGAGAGAGAAGAATGTGGAAATGAGAGAAGAAACAGACGAGAGGAATAAGAGAGAGAGAAGTGAAGGATACAATGAAATATCCTAAAAAAGAGACAAAGATAAAGGTAGAGAGTAGGAAAAAGGCAGGCAATAGGAAAAAATCGGAGAGCAGGATAAAGGCACAAGGTAAGATAAAGATAAGGAACAGAAAAAAGTCACGAGATTAAGAAAGGGGCATAGAGCAAGAAGAAGTCAGAGATCCACAGAAAGGCAAAGAGCAAAGAAAGATAGAGAGTAACAAATGGACAGAGTAAGAGAAAGTCAGGAGAGAGAGAGAGAGAGAAAACGTCAGAGAGCGAAGGAAAGTCAGAGAGCGAGGAAAATTCAGAGAGCGGGATAAAGTCAGGGAGCAAGAAAAAGGCAGAGAGAGAGAGAGAGAAAAAAGTAACAAAGCGAGAAAAAATCAGAGAACGAGAAAAAGTCAGAGAGAGAAATAGAGAAAGTCAGAGTGCGGGAAAAGGGCAGAGAGCAAGAAAATGGCAGAGAGAAATGTTAAATGTTATGTTTTATTTAACGACGCTCGATAAAGAGGTTATATCAGTCGCCGGATGTGCCGAATTTTGTCCCGCAGGAGTTCTTTTACATGCCAGTAAAGAACAAGCCTGTCGCATTTACGCACATTTAAATGCCATCGACCTGGCCCGAGATCGAACCCGAACCTTGGGCATAGGAGGCCAGCAAAATATCAACTTGCCAACCAGGTCGACTGGCAGAGAGAGAGAGAAAAGTAACAAAGCGAGAAAAAATCAGAGCACGAGAAAAAGTCAGAGAGAGAGAGAGAGAGAGAGAAAGTCAGAGTGCGGGAAAAGGGCAGAGAGCAAGAAAATGGCAGAGAGAGAGAGAGAGAAAAGTAACAAAGCGAGAAAAAATCAGAGAACGAGAAAAAGTCAGAGAGAGAGAGAGAGAGAGAGAGAAAAACAGGGAGCAAGAAAAGACAGAGAGCAAGAAAAGGCAGAGAGAGAGAGAAAAAAGTAACAAAGAGAAAAAAATCAGAGAACGAGAAAAAGTCAGAGAAGAAGAGAAGAAGAGAGAGAAAGTCAAGAAAAGGGCAGAGAGCAAGAAAATGGCAGAGAGCAAGAAAAAGGCAGAGAGCAAGAAAAAGGCAGAGAGCAAGAAAAAGTCAGAGCCAGTAAAAAGTCAGAGATAAAGAAAATGGCAGAGGTAGAAAAAAGCCAGAGATAAAGAAATACGCAGAGAACAAGAAAAAGGCAGCGAGAGAGAGAAAAAAGTGACAAAGCGAGAAAAAATCAGAGAATTGGAAAAAGTCAGAGAGAGAGAGAGAGAGACAGAGAGAAAAAGAGAGAGAGAGGAAAAAAGTCAGAGTGCGGTAAAAAGACAGAGAGCGAGAAAAAGGCAGAGAGCAAGAAAAAGTCAGAAAGCAAGAAAAAGACAGAGAGGAAGAAAAAACCAGAATGCAAGAAAAGCAGAGACCAAGAAAAGGCAGACGAAGAAAAAGTCAGAGAGCAAGAAAAAGCCAGAAAGCAAGAAAAAGACATAGAGGAAGATAAAATCAGAGATCAAGAAAAGCCAAAGATAAAGAATAAGGCAGGGAGCAAGAAAAAGTCAGAGATAAAAAAAGGCAGGGATCAATAAAAAGACAGAGAGGGAGAGAGAAAAGTTTCAATGCGAGAAAAAAAATCAGAGAACGAGAAAAAGTCAAAAAGAGAGAGAAAAAGTCACAGTGCGAGAAAAAATCAGAGAGCGAGAAAAAAGGAGAGAGCGAGAAAAAAGGAGAGAGCGAGAAAAAAGGAGAGAGCGAGAAAAAAGGAGAGAGCGAGAAAAAAGGATAGAGCGAGAAAAAAGCAGAGAGCGAGAAAAAAGCAGAGAGCGAGAAAAAAGCAGAGAGCGAGAAAAAAGGAGAGAGCGAGAAAAAGGCAAGGAGCGAGAAAAAAGCAGAGAGCGAGAAAAAAGCAGAGCGAGAAAAAGGCAAGGAGCAAGAAAAAAGCAGAGCGAGAAAAAAGCAGAGAGAGAAAAAAGCAGAGCGAGAAAAAGGCAAGGAGCGAGAAAAAAGCAGAGCGAGAAAAAGGCAAGGAGCGAGAAAAAAGCAGAGAGCGAGAAAAAGACAGGAAGCAAGAAAAAGTCAGACAGCAAGAAAAAGCCAGAAAGCAAGAAAATGACATAGAGAAAGAGAAAGTCGGAGATCGAGAAAAGCCAGGGAGTAAGTAAAGCCGAAGACTAAGAAAAAGTCAGAGAGCAAGAAAAAGTCAGAGATGAAGGAAAAGGTGGAGAGCATGAAAAACAGAGATAAAGAAAAATTCAGAGAGAAAAAAAAAGTCAGAGCTAAATGGCAGAGATCAATAAAGAGGTAGACAGCAAGAAAAAGGCAGAAAACAAGAAAAAGGCAGAGATCAGTAATTAACTCGTCAAAGCATACGTAAATAAACTTTATATTCCGAAAAAGGCAGACTGCAAGAAAAAGGCGGAGAGCAAGAAAAGAGAGTGCGATTGCCTCTAATCACAGTGGCGCTAGTGTTGTGTATACAAACACTGTACGGATTTTACGGGAGGGAGCAGATACAATTACATAGTAGAGTATCTCAACATGTGACTCACCGGCAGGACTAGCTTAACACAAGCTTAACTAGAGATTCTAATGAATGTATGTAGTTCACGTTGCTTGTACCAGCTCATCACACACTACGATTACGTTTACTGAAGTAACTTGCTCGTATGTTAAGCGCACTCTATCAACGGTCGACTTTGTAGCCTACTCGCAACAGATGGAATGTTTACAAGAATTCAAGTTTCTTATCGTTGCCATGACAACAACGAATGGATGGCCAGCTGTATTAACTTTGATGTTCACCTTGTTATTTTTGAAACTATACTAGTGGCTTGTGCAGAAAATGCTGCAAACTAAGTTCATTAGACGTTCAAATAAACATTTTTTCAGATTTATTTTCAATGAAAAATACCAGACATTCTAAAAGTTATTTCCTTCCATAATAATGAAAGATACTCTCTCTCGAGACAATACTGAAGAGAACCACGCATATAAATATCTACACCACACCGCCATTAAATATATGAAAAAGACCCAACCACACTTGATTAATAACTACAAAAATATTTGATTTTTAATAATATTATTATCTTACGTAAGTTTTATAGCTTTCAGTAACATATACTATATATAGTATATAGCTGCCACTCAGTAAAATATAGAAATCAAAATCTAATTTAAGTTATTCTCTACATCTACTTATATAACCCCAAAACGTTTCACTTTCATATCATCAATATAGCATTAATATGTATAATTAATGAAAAATAGTCACATCATGGCATTAACTACAATAATATTTCATTTCTAATGGTAATAATGTCATCAAACCACCTCAAGTTTTGTAGTTTTTAATATCCAATACACAGCTGTACCCAGAAAATTACACACCACAGAATCGAACCTGTAAATTATTTTTAGTAAGTTAAGTTTTTAATAACCAATTTAATATGAGCTCTAAATATGTCAGCATTCTTGCATATCATGGCCTTCGTGTAATATTGTTTTCTGTAATGTCTGTTTTGTTTTATTCTGAAATGCAATTAGCTAGTTCTCAAAACTGACGACAGATGGATTTTGGAAAAAAGGAAAATTATGTTCAAAAATTGACATTTCACTGAAACTACTGTTTTTCTGAAAAACTTTGAGTTCCAAGCTTCAAAGTGAGGGGTCATTTATTAAAATCCGTTCTGCCGTTTTCCCGTAATTTCCATTACCAAATTCAAATTATATATATATATATATATATATATATATATATATATATATATATATATATCTGCATAGCATGAGATGTTTGTAAGGGATCCTCCCGTGCTGCAACCATGGCAACAGCGAAGGCAGTTGTTTTAATTTTGAGTTTAAATATCCCCGTCGGATAAAATGTTTGTGCATTTAGTGTCGTTACGTCATTGTGAACGAGGCTCTGGGATGAACTTGAAAAAGATTCTGCTTACTGCGAGCGGAGGAATGTGAAGAATGCCGAAGCTTTTAATACTCGTGGGCATGAAGGCTGTAACGGTGGATTATCCGGGGAACCGGTTCCATTGCGCAAGAGACAGGTGACGGGGCACAGGCGGGCAGCAGACCGAGCGGGGCCCGACCTCACGCCGGACGCAAGGTCGCGGGAAGAAAAGGGAATTATTCCTTATTTTTAACAGTTCAGTCCAAAGGATAAGGTTGCAAGCTGCATGGGTTTGTGGTTCAAATCCAGTTGGAGACAACGATATTTTTAATAATGATAGTCTTTATTAAACAATGTGTACAACTGAATAATTTCTAGAGAAAAATTGTTCCGGGGCCTGGCATCGAACCTGGGAACTTTGGTTAAACGTACCAACGTTGAATGTAAGCAAGAGTGATTATGGAGAATAATTCCTTATTTTTAAAAGTTCAGTCCAGAGGATAAGGTTGCAAGCTGAATGGGTTTGTGGTTTAAATCCAATTGGAGACAACGATATTTTAAATAATGATAGTCTTTATTGAAAAATGTGTACAACTGAATCATTTCGAGGGAAAAATTGTTCCGGGGCCGGGCATCGAACCTGAGACCTTTGGTTAAACGTACCAACGTTGAATGTGTACAACTAACAGCCATTTTTATTTGTTCTGCAGGCCTGGTTGGGAACTCGCAAAGCGAGAGTGATTATGGGGTATTGGTGGAATTATGATCATTAGGGGAAATGAAAGAACCCCAGGAAAATCCCCTCAAGCCCGCTTTGTCCACCACAGTTATTTCCTTCATGGTTCAGATGGTTAGTGTGAGAAATGAAGTTTTGCCAATTTAAGGGATTAGGTACAGCTTACAGTAGTAAAATTTTCGAAATATTCAATTTTTTTTTCCTCCAATACTGTATCTTCTACAAAAATGAAAATTAGTATGTGTAAAACACTTTCCTTCTGTTATATGAAAAAATATTTTAAGATTAAAAAAAAATACATTTTTTTTTTCCAAAATCAATTTACAGTGTAGTGATGAAGCGTTTCCCACATAGCTAAAAAAAACCCAACATTCTGTGTTGAAATTTTTGTGTCTATTTACGGATATCTACAATATGAAACAACATGACTTCTCTGCCTTTGATAGATTGTCTGATAAAAAATAAATTCATTTAAAAATGGTCAGATATCAGTATTTTCTTCTAACACAAAATAAAAAAGATATTATTTATTAAGCAATGTAGTTGAAAGAGCATGATATTGTAAACATGAGTTTTAGCAATAAAATAAAAGAGAGAGAACATGAAAAAGTTAACAAGTTTATGAGTTATGAGGGAAACGCTTCATCACTGCACAGTGAACTGCCAACATTTTGAATTAAAAAAAATATATAAATAATTTTTTTAAATCGTAAAAGTATATATATTTTTTTCATATAGCAGAAGGAAAGTATTTTACACATAACAATTTTCATTATTATACAAGATACAGTAATGGAGGAAAAAAACGTTGAATATTTCCAAAAATTTTACTGTTGTAAGCTGTACCTAACCACTTACTTACTTACTTACTTACTTACTGGCTTTTAAGGAACCCGGAGGTTTATTGCCGCCCTCACATAAGCCCGCCATCGGTCCCTATCCTGAGCAAGATTAATCCATTCTCTATCATCATATCCCACCCCCCTCAAATCCATTTTAATATTATCCTCCCATCTACATCTCGGCCTCCCTAACGGTCGTTTTCCCTCCGGCTTCCCAACTAACACTCTATATGCATTTCTGGATTCGCCCATACGTGCTACTTGCCCTGCCCATCTCAAACGTCTGGATTTAATGTTCCTAATTATGTCAGGTGAAGAATACAATGCGTGCAGTTCTGTGTTGTGTAACTTTCTCCATTCTGCTGTAACTTCATCCCTCTTAGCCCCAAATATTTTCCTAAGCACCTTATTCTCAAACACCCTTAATCTCTGTTCCTCTCTCAAAGTTAGAGTCCAAGTTTCACAACCATAAAGAACAACCGGTAATATAACTGTTTTATAAATTCTAACTTTCAGATTTTTTGATAACAGACTAGATGATAAAAGCTTCTCAACTAAATAATAACAGGCATTTCCCATATTTATTCTGCGTTTAATTTCCTCCCGAGTGTCATTTATATTTGTTACTATTGCTCCAAGATATTTGAATTTTTCCACCTCTTCGAAGGATAAATCTCCAATTTTTATAGTTCCATTTCGTACAATATTCTGGTCACAAGACATAATCATATACTTTGTCTTTTCTTTACTTCCAACCCTATCGTTTTACTTGCTTCAAGTAGAATTTCCGCGTTTTCCCTAATTGTTTGTGGATTTTCTCCTAACATATTCACGTCATCCGCATAGACAAGAAGCTGATGTAACCCGTTCAATTCCAAACCCTGCCTGTTATCCTGAATTTTCCTAATGGCATATTCTAGAGCGAAGTTAAAAAGTAAAGGTGATAGTGCATCTCCCTGCTTTAGCCCGCAGTGAATTGGAAAAGCATCAGATAGAAATTGGCCTATACGGTCTTTGCTGTAACTTTCACTAAGACACATTCTAATTAATCGAACTAATTTCTTGGGAATACCAAATTCAATAATAATATTATATAAAACTTCTCTCTTAACCGAGTCATACGCCTTTTTGAAATCTATGAATTACTGATGTACTGTACCCTTATACTCCCATTTTTTCTCCAATATCTGTCGAATACAAAAAATCTGATCAATAGTCGCTCTATTACGCCTAAAACCACACTGATGATCCCCAATAATTTCATCTACATATGGAGTTAATCTTCTCAAAAGGATATTGGACAAAATTTTGTACGACGTCAACAAAAGTGATATTCCTCGAAAGTTACTACAGTTAGCCTTGTTCCCCTTCTTAAAATAGGTACGATTATGGACTCCTTCCATTGTTCTGGTACAATTTCCTTTTCCCAAATTTAAAGTACAAGTTTATGTTTCATAGAAAACAATTATCACGAAAATGAAGCAAAAGCGAGGAGAATCGTATTGAACTTCTTGTTTGAAATATCTCAAAGAATAACCCCTTGAAATTAATGACATTATTTATATTTCACTCCGTAAAGTTGAATGAAATAAACTAGCGACTCGTTTTGTGGAAGACCTGTGTAATGTACGCCCTTCGTGCAACGAGAAAGTTTTTTTTTTTTTTTTTAAGGTGCCGATTATTTAGTGATGTGTGTGTCTTGCGGGCTGCATACGCGCCGGGCGGTCCCGTGGAATGCGAGTGGGCCGCGGGAATTGCTTCAATTGAGATGGATGCGCGCACATTCCTCTGCGATTCATTGAACTGAATTGTGAGTTACGTTCCTGTGTGATGCACTAACTCAATTCCGCCGCGTGAAGGCAGTGGCGCGAGAGCGCAACCTCGCGCACGCCTTATCAACTGATAACACTCGCGCTGCTACAATTGAGCCATTCAGCAATTAAGATTGAATGAAACAAGTAGAGAGCAGAGCCTTGTTTTCTGTTACTGGCGCTATGAGAGAAAAGTTTATTTACGGATGAGGAAAGAAATACCAG
This sequence comes from Periplaneta americana, assembly GCA_025594305.2. Classification (NCBI taxonomy): domain Eukaryota; kingdom Metazoa; phylum Arthropoda; class Insecta; order Blattodea; family Blattidae; genus Periplaneta; species Periplaneta americana. Next base: position 18,349,780 of record JAJSOF020000035.1, read on the forward strand.
GCAACTCTGAAGACGGTTCAAGCGCTATAGCTGTAACAACAACAAATTGCACAATTTGGGACATCTTAACTAAAATCTTTTATGACCACTAAGTTCAGAATTTTACAAATCAGAGGTTAAATGAAAAATACAATATGATTGCTGAGAGAATACGGAACAATGATAAATTTAAAAATAAAATACAATTTGATTTCAAGAAACTTGACATGAAAATACATTGAAAATCGTTTAATGAGATGAATTGAAAAAAATTTAAATAATTATACAAGTGATTGTGTAAAATGAATAATGAATCTCTCAATACCATTAGACAAATTTAGTTAATGTCTTCATTAGAAAATTTAAGGGAACTGGGTAGTGATGCCTGTGCGATTAAAAAAATTTAGTACAAAAATTTAGTTCAATATTTCTAGGCTTTTAGTGCTCAGAGTGGAATAAAAATTGCCATTGATACAATCCATCATTCTGAATTGAGTGGTATAAAAGACAACTAATTAATTTCGTATCCAAGTGCAAAAGAAAGGCCCTAACTGATAACCTGTTTTCCCACTTTTTTAAGTTTACCTCATTCTTCAGGTGTACACTACTTGCTACAATCTTCACTCATATACCTTGCATTTTTTAAAGTTATATAGTAATGTGTATTGTAAATACTAAAGCAAAATTTAGTTAAATATTTCACCCCTAGTGAAACAGAAAAATATTGAACTTTATTTAACATTTTTTGCAATTTTGTTCAATGTATTTTTCTCGTGTTATGTCTACGATATTCTTAAACCCGTAGGTCTACTATGTAGTATACAAGCTGCAGAAAACACTGTAAACATTTTATGTAAATTGATTCAGTAGCTTCAGAGAAAAATGCACTTACGTTTGAAAAATGTCAACTTACGGAAAACTGCATTTAAAAAACAGAAGGATATATGAATTACATGCACAGTCAAATTTAAAGAGGTTATTTAAAGGGCTTACCTCAGGAAATACCTCCCAGAGTATTTATATTGTTTAAAACACAAAATAAGAAATCGGATTTTTGACCTCTAATCACTACCTGGTTCCCTTAAGAGAAAGGATAATGGTTTTGGTTAACTTAAATGAAGTTCCTCTAGCGCCAAAAAGAAGTCCTTTCGCTTCCCATGTATTAATATTCATTTTGTATCTCTCACTGAAGTGAGGAATACATGGCTTGTAAATAGACTTCTTTTCATTGTTAACGTTGTTGGCTTGTTGATCATCCTTCTCAAAACGGACAGTGGGGTCAAGAATGAGGCTTCTTTGATTCCGGCGATCGATGGCTATAATGTCTGCTCTTCTCGTTGACCCATTCTCAGCCAAGCAGTGCACTTCTTCGTAAACCTCCCATTTTGCCTTCCGAAGAGTGGTTGCGATGGAGCTTCTCATTTTATGGTGGCGATTGTTCCTCAGTAGTTCTCCTTTAGAGCAATAACCCAAAACATGTCCAAGGGTTTCTACTTCGCTGCATCCTGGATGACGACACTTTTGATCTTGAAAGGAACGACCTAGCACCGATCGTACTGCTGCAATGTTTGTGGACATCTTTATGGCATTGGTCCACTCTGAGGATGATATCCCTCTTCTATTACTAATCCAAGAGTTGTTTTTGGATCTTCACTGTAAGTTACCACTCCTTTGCCTTTTTGTGGAAGACGACACCAATTATTAAACGACTTCCGCCGTAACTCAGATCTTAAACTTCGTCCTGTCATCGAATGTACTTCTGCGTTGTTGGGAAGGTTTAATTGTGAAAGAGCTTCTTGTTTTTCAGTTTCAAGATTCCTGCAGAAATGGAGATGTCCGCCATTTATTTTTAAAAGACTTCTAGCAATGTTATAGTGTTGGAGGTGTACTTACCATTCAGCATTAAATAAACCAAGGCCACGAAGATTCTTCTTAGCATATAGCATGTCATTCGGACAATAACATTTCTCGAAGAAAACCTAAAGTATTGCTGAATTAAGATTTTAATTAAGGATGTGACATATGCTAATTTTAACTGATAGTAATATGCGTTACAAGAGCGGTATGTTGAAGTTTTCATGTTCGAGGAAAAGTTTGAAAAAGCGAAACTTAGTTGAGCTTTTTTAATTTCTGAGAATTGAAAGAAACATACCGCTCGTGTATCGTACATTATTTTGTGCGAAGATCGTTTATTACATACCTGAAAGAGGAATTTCTAATTAGTTGCAATGAAATCTCCATCTTGGTTTCTTTCAATGACGGCAAATTTAGCAAAATTTTTGAATATCTATCTTCAACATTGTTGCTTTAAAATGTTTTCTGTCCAAAATCACCAGCAGGCCGTTATACGTCTGTCTTTTTTTCCCCAGTCTATGATGAGTTTGGAATCTTGTTGATTTTTTCACTCTGCTTCCTTAATGTTACTTGCATCACGAATGCAGTAACTTTAGTGGAGTTGTAGAGTTTACTTAATTTTTGCAAATATTTAAAAACAATAATTAACAGTGCAATTTAGGTGAAATTGCAGTGGTAAGTTTCAAATTTATAATTATTACTATAATGAAAGTCTCTAAAAATAATATGTTAAAAGCCTAAAGCAGTAAAATCAATATGTCACTAAGCACGTAAGAAGAGGGAAATTGCATATATGTGTTAGGTTGGGAATACTGAATGTGGAAAAATAGACTTCCATGGGAAGGTTTTGTGCGAAACTAGATGGGGGTACACACGATCTAAAAATCTTTTATCTATAAGGTTCATTTTTAATACATCTTGATTATAGGGACCGATTTTAACATTGTATCACTTCGGAATATGTATTTATGACTTTCTTGTGTTAAATTTTATCGTATAACTGGTTTCATGTTTCTGACCTATTATGGTCATCCTTCACAACTGGTCCCAGCATTTTGGCCAATTTTTTTTTCTTCCCTGTGGGGGTGTGTTTGTGGGTGTAATGTGGAGTCAAAGAGTGTGTGCACCCTTTATGTTCTGAAATTGAGTTGTGTGTGGAGAATATCATTTGAATGTGTTTTTATGTGTTTGTATATTTCAAATTGTTCTAGTGTGTTTAGTTTATGGATTTTACGTTGGATGTTCAGAATTTCCATGTCTTGTTGATGTTTCTGTATTCTGTGTTCCATTTGTGATGTCCTTCTGCATATCCAGGTATTTTGTAATTTTTTATGGCTGTGATGTGTTCTTTTAACGTGTTTGAAATGTTCTGCCTGTCTGTCCTAGATAAACCGTTGCAGGTGTTACATTTGAGTTTGTATACGCCTGAAGTAGATGATTTGTTTGTTTGTGTTGTTTGTTTAAAAATATTTTGCATAAGTTATGTTATTTGTTCTGTATGGAGGGATTAAAAGACTAATTAATTTAACTTGAATGATTTGTAATCTAGGGTAGTTTTTGTTTGTATGTTATCTGATGTATTTTTGTGTTATTGTGTTAGATAGCCAATGTATTCTTATATTTTTTGTGATTATGTTCTTCTTTCGTATTAGATTGTCCATTATGTTCGGGTTGTATCGTTTTCAATTTCAGAACACACACACTCTTTGACTCCACATTACACTACACAAACACATCCCCACAGGAATCAAAACGAAAGGCCCAATACAAGACCAACAACAATCACTTCTGATGATGGCCAATAGTTCTTTCTAGAAAATGTTAACAAGATAACTTAAAATTTAAAACGCGAAAGACACATCATCCTTTTTCCAAAGTGGCATAGCGTTAAAAGTTGTGTAATCAAGATGTATCATATCATTCATTCAAAGTGTTCTGCTAAAGGAGAGGTCTTTCACTACAAACCCACTATTATCCAGTCTTTCTTATTTTCTGCCTTCCTCTTTGTCTCCGCATATGATCCAAATAGGCTACCTTAATGTCGCCTAACATCTGATATCTTCTACGTACGGTAACGCTTCTTCCGTTCAGTTCCTTCCATGTGAATCCTTTGGAAATACGTTGTCTTCTCAACCAGTGACCCAGCCAATTTCTTTTCCTCTTTCTGATCACTTTCAGCATCATTATTTCTTCACCCATTTGTTTGTTTTTGGATTCCGTCTGTCCATTTCACAAATACCCTCCATCCTTGCCGGCCATATCCATATTTCAAATTCTTCTAGTAGCTTCTCTTCATTTTGCCGTACTGTCCATGTTTTTGCCCCCATACAATGCTACACTCCACACAAAGCACTTCACTAGTCTCTTCCTTACTTTCTCAAAGGTCAGATTGAAGATGCTCTTTTTCTAATAAAACTTCTTTGCCATTGCTTTCTCCTTTTGACTTCCTGACCCAACAGTGACTCATGACACACTTAAATGAACTTATAGTATCCCCCAAATATTTGAAGCTGTCCACTTGCTCTACTGCCTCATTTAGAGGATTCATCTAGCCACCAAAAATGTCTCCAATTCCAGATCGAATGCAACTTGCGTAATGTAAATAAACTGAAATATCACATAGATGCACAGCAAGAACCTTCTTGTTCGTTCAGCTGGGACCAATTGACGAAGGATCTCTTTTTTTCCAAACGGTATTCAGAATTTCTGCCCTCTACATATCTTTGTTTTAATATAACGAAAAATAAAAAGTAGCCAGGAATCGAACCCACAACTTTTACTTGAAGGGCGTGGTTGAGCTACGCGAACGATGGTATAATATACAGGGACATCATTTTATTTTTACTAACATTTTTAATATTAACCTGGCTATACCTTTGGATCAACGCCGTTTGGTACCTCCTTACACGACTGGAGTTCGATGATACTGGCGTAAAATACAAACAGATTACTTTACTAGGTACAGGAGGGAAGAAAAGTAGTTCATCCATTTACGTAAACTAGAAAATATCGCGATTTTGAGTGTGATAATTTTCATTAGGTTTTGTTTAATCAAAATACAGTACAGTATTAACAATAAGTGTTTTTACTCACGAACTGAGTTATCCATGCGAACTATTCATTATGCAGTGTATATTATACTGTCTACAGCACATTAGCGTACGATATAGAGAATGAAGTTAAAATGAAAAATAATCATAATATGGATATTTAAACACATTTTTCAAAATGTTCATTTCGATACAGGCTTCAGTTCTTTTGTGCCTATTAAAGCACTATAGACTATTGCATCTAATTCCAATTACCAGTTTCGTCCTTCATACTTAGTAACTCATGTTGAAATTATTCTGTACCTACTCTATAAAAGAGTACCTTACGTACTGTAAATTCAATCTTCACTTCTGCCCGACCCGCACAGATAAAATTACTCAGACATGCTATCTACTGTCCGTCCAAGTGGTTATGTCGCAGGATCGTAGAAAGGAGGGGGGAAATCACGTGATAGTTACTTAACGAGGCCCTTTTATTTAAGTTATTTTGAACAGTTGCATAATATTACGTAGACGTCCAATTAATTCCTAACAGAAATTAATGTTTTCAGAAAAGAGCTAAGAAAGCCCAGCCACTAGTTTTTACAGAGGAACGAGCAGAAGCAGGTGGGGGAAATCGGGATGCGACGTAGGCAAACGGACGACAGTACCTGTGCGAAAATATGATTCAATATTGGAAAACGCGAACATATTTCTGAAACGTACTATAATCACTAACTCAGTACTGCGGCCTTGGTTCTGTATGGACGACAGTTGGGTTGGAACTTCGTTAGTAGAAGGGGTGGGAGTGAAGTACATTCAAAAACTCAGGTAGAATAAAAGTTGAAGTAAAAATAAAATGATGTCCCTGTATTAAGAAGTATTGCAGTATGTCTATTGCCATGTAGTGACTTTTAACTAGGCATTACGCCCTTTAGAAGCAATTTCAGCATATTTCCAAGTTCGTTTCTTATTCTCGTTTTCATGAGCTTCGACATGAGCTATGTTCCATTAAAATGTGAAAGGGGTGTGATGAAAAGTTTCCCTTGTTATTCTGTAACTTGTGGCCTTCCCATCCAAGCGTTCTGTGGTTCGAGACCGGACTGGGGATGAAGATCGTTCTTCCATCTACGACACTGACTGTTCGTTACCTCAGCGGTGGCCCTGTGTTGTGCTGACCACAAGAGCAAAGACGAAATCAGTGTCTATGTAGTTTTGTCTGGTTCGCAGATACTTCCTCGGCAACACCGCATGGATTGTGAGTCTGTAGCGGAAGCTGGGGTAAAATAAGACAAAGAAAGAAAAACAAGAAGAAAAAAATGTTAATTTTGTGCACAATATGTTGGAGTGTGCTCTAGATTTGTCCTCAACCTAGTTCCTTCTATTATGCTTTCCTTTCCGTGTCTCACTTCCCTCGCTACAAACTCTGCATTCTGTTTTTCCTGTGCCTCTCTAGACGGAAACATTGCCTGAATTTTATTGTTTTGCCCTTTGTAGCACAATAAAGTAACAGACAAGGCTAGGGTTTTATAGCCATTCAACTTGCGGAGAGAACAGCAGCTCCTGCACCGACAGGTGGCATGCATGTCTCAATTCCTAGCTCGATAGCGTTTGTTTTTGTAAGCGTTGCCCCGTAGTATTATAAAAGCATTAAATTAATTCTGTCCGTGACGTAACTGATGCAATGCAGCCGCGGGAGATGTTTTCTAGTCGCAACGCGCCGTCTCCAGTTATAGGAATTAATCATAGTTCAAGTAGCAGATGGGCTATTCCATCTCAAATCGACCGAAATATAGAGAAAATTGACCTTACAATTCTAAATACAATAATAATATACTTTACAAGAGCGGTATGTTGACGTTTTCATGTTCGAGGAAAAGATTGAAAAAAGGAAACGTAGTTGAGCTTTTTTAATTTCCGAGAACATGAAAACAAACATACCGCTCGTGTATCGTACATTATTTTGTGCGAAGATCGTTTATTACATACCTGAAAGACGAATTTCTAATTAGTTGCAATGAAATCTCCATCTTGGTTTCTGTTTGATGACGGCAACTTCGGAAAACCAAAATATCTTTCTTCAACATTGTTGCTATAAAATGTTTTCTGTGTTTACTATACTCCAGCAGGCCGTGATATACGTCTGTCTTTTTTTCCCCCCAGTCTATAAATGCGAACTTAAAACAAACGGTAAGGTTATGTAATGATTTATTTTTTATTTTAATATTTTAACAATATTATTTATATAACATATTGCAGTAATAACACCGGCATCTGGAATCTTATTGATTTTTTCACGGCTTCCTTAATGTTACTTGTATCTGGAATGCAATAAGTTTAATAGTAGACTTAAATTTTTGCAAATATTTAAAAACAATAATTAACATTGCAATTTAGGTGATATTGCAGTGGTAAGTTTGCATTGCAATTTATAATTATTACTATGTTCAACGTCTCTAAAAATAATATGTTAAAAGCCTAAAGCAGTAAAATGAATGTCGCGCTTAAGCGGTAAGAAGAGGGAAATTGTTATGTGTGTTAGGTTAGGAATACTGATTGGTTTTGTGCGGAAACCAAGCAAATACGCACGATCTCGCACAAATATAATTGACACTCGGGAGGAAATTAAACACAGAATAAATATGGGAAATGCCTGTTATTATTCGGTGGGAAGCTTTTGTCATCTAGTCTGCTGTCAAAAAATCTGAAAGTTAGAATTTATAAAACAGTTATATTACCCGTTGTTCTTTATGGTTGTGAAACTTGGACTCTCACTTTGACAGAGGAAAATTGGTTAAGGGTATTTGAGAATAAGGTGCTTAGGAAAATATTTGGGGCTAAGAGGGATGAAGTTACAGGAGAATGGAGAAAGTTACACAACGCAGAACTGCACGCATTGTATTCTTCACCTGACATAATTAGGAACATTAAATCCAGACGTTTGAGATGGGCAGGGCATGTAGCACGTATGGACGAATCCAGAAATGTATATAGAGTGTTAGTTGGGAGGCCGGAGGGAAAAAGACCTTTGGAGAGGCCGAGATGTAGCTGGGAAGATAATATTAAAATGGATTTGAGGGAAGTGGGATATGATGATAGAGACTGGATTAATTTTGATCAGGATAGCGGCCAATGGCGGGCTTATGTGAGGGCAGCAATGAACCTCTGGGTTCCTTAAAAGCCAATAAGTAAGAGTTCGAGACACCAATAGTGGACAAAGTGGCCGTGAGGTACATTTTCTCGTATTATACAGTGTTTCAGTGTGATAACCCACTTTTAATTAGCTATAACTTTTGAATCCATAAGGTGGCTTTTAAATTGTAAATGTATTGGAATGATGAACGAAATCAGGAGTTTCAGTGGATATCGGCAGATGGCAGATTGCCTTCGTCACATCGTTATAATGTTCATTGTTGTCACATGACCATTCACATTGACATATCTTAATTCTCAAAACACAACGATATTTTCAACAGGATGGCACCACATGCCACACCCCTAATGATTTCACCAGCACATACCGGTACCAGCTTCTTCGATGGCGGTGTTATCTGTGAAGATTTGTGGCCTCCAAAGTCATCAGACTTGACGTCAGCGGATTATTTTCTGTGGGGCTATCTCAAGGCAAGAGTCTACACAAATAGACCACACGAACCATCCAGGTTCTCCGGACAAACATCACAGCCGAAATAAACAATATCAATGTAGCTACTTCAGGCGTATATCTGACAATATGGTGAAACGGGCAAGAGTTTGTCTCCAGGAGGGGGGACTTTCCCAGCACATCTTGTAACTGTAAATTATTTTCCCAGATGTAACCTCTCATTTAAATTTGGTTTCGTTAATGTTTAGTCAAACAATAGACCTAGAACACACTCTTTCAAGTGAGTGCTAGAATTTTGTAAATTTACAATTTCATTGTATTTTATTTTTCTGGCAAATAAACATTATTATATTATTATTATTATTATTATTATTATTATTATTATTATTTAAAAAGTACGATATACCACTGAAACACACTGTAGGTTACCACGAGCGATGTCAGAGTTTACAGAAGAGCGTTTCATACCAAAACGTTACAATTTGTCTCTGCTTTGTAGGTCAAGTATAGCAGCAGCAGCAGCAGCAGCAGCAGCAGTAGTAGTAGTAGTAGTTATTTATTTAACCTGGTAGAGATAAGGCCGTCAGGCCTTCTCTGCCCATGTACCAGGGGATTACAACTATAATATGAAGAATAAAATTGCAATTAATATTAAATTTACAATTACAATAAAAATTAAAATACGACAAGATTAGGCGATTAATGAAAGCTAGACAATTTATCATGGAAAAACAAAGAATATTTTTGTATTTACTGAATTACAAATTAAACCTAGAATAACAAAATTCTATAGTGATTAAATTACCATATATTGAGATATTTTGTGATAGATTAAGAGAACTATTTATAAGAATCCATGTCTGAACAAGTCTCAATTACTGACCAAGTGCCTAGTAAGTTTCCGTTTGAATTCAATTTCATTTCGACAGTCCCTGATGCTAGCAGGTAACGAATTCCAGAGTCTTGGCAGGGCTATTGTGAAAGAGGATGAGTATGAGGAGGTGCGATGGGATGGTATTGTTAGTATTGTTTCATAGCGAGAGCGTGTGTTCAGATTGTGGTGGGAAGAAAGGTAAGTGAAGCGAGACGACAGGTACGAAGGAATAGAAGAGTTCAAGATTTCGAAGAGAAGGAGAAGTGAATGTAAATTTCTTTTCTTATCTAGTTTAAGCCAACCTATTGTTTCCAGGGATGGAGTAATATGATCATATTTACGAACATTGCTTACAAAACGTACACACAAATTATGAGCACGTTTCGTTTCGTTTTGTTGTCGCTGGAGAGGTCAGTCAGTAAAATGTCAGCATAGTCAAAATAGGGAAATACAAGCGTCTGCACAAGGGACTTTTTTAAGCAAGAGGGAAGATGAACATTTACCCTTTTTAGCACATGGATAATAGAATATACTTTTCTGCAGGTTTCTGTGATGTCTCACGTCAAAAAATTAATTTTAATGAAGACGTAAAATAAACAATAATCATATTATAAGTTAGAAATTTCGAGTTAGCGCCAAGCTCATCTACTGTAAACTTTGTAAGTAGACAGTGTTAGTATTTTTTCTATGAAATTTCCTGTCTTGTTTCAGATGTTGAAAAGGAAGCAAAACGAAGAGTCTGCAGTAATACAAAACAGTATTTAAGGAACATAAAAATTCCGAACACAAGATTTTCTTTCCCTCCTCGTAGTTCAGTTTGAAGCAATGGTTCACAGCCGTAAGGGAAGCTTTTTATTTTATTTCATTTTTTTTCTTTTACCTTTTTATGCGTGTTGAGAAAAAAATTGCCCCAGGCTCGCTCCTCATCTTGTAGATCTACATAAAAAATCTCTCTGTAGACTTGCGTAAAATGTGATATTCTGCTTCCCTTCACTAACGCGAATAACGAAATGCAAATTCAGGAAAAAATCTTAACATCAAAAAGACTTCCATTAAATATCCTACAATCGTATCAGCAAATTCTATGTATGCATCAAGTTACAGGGAATATTTTTGTACATATTTCACGTTCCTTTACTGAACTTAAAACTAAGAGTAAAAATGAAACGAAAACAGCTATATTAGGGTCTACATCAGCAGTGACCAAAGCGGGTGTCGTGATTACATCGTGTAATCACAGACATTCAAAAGGGTACGAGGAGTTTCCTGTACATTGCTGTGTGTTTCATTCCCGTACTGAAGTCAAGCAGTGGCGGTATCATGTCGCTCTACAAACTCTGTCTCTACAAGAAGTAAGAGGTGGTTTCGTAAAGAATGAGAAGAAGAACATTTTTGTTGTTCTCTCGAACAAAATGTAATACTGTATGTTTACTTTGCTCAACGGTTCAATTAGGAGTACATAGAAACATTAATTGCCACGCTGAATAATGTATTATTATTATTATTATTATTATTATTATTATTATTATTATTATTATTATTATTATTATTATTACTGACCACTAAGTATGTGTTTCCATAATTCTTCTGTACGTGCATGAATATTGATATTTTTAGATCTTCTCTCTAGAAGAATAAAATTATTAGGTTTTATCTCAATTTTAATCTTCTTAATATTTAGATGAGGGTAACTACTTATTAGTTATTCATTTAATAATATTATTGTAGGAAAACTGATTCAATATTATTATAACCTTTATTAACCACATCAATAGAAAATTGTAAGTGTCGATATTGTTCTTGTATTGTGTGTATTATTCAAAATTTTAACCCTAAAGTAATATGAATTGTCCATCTATGCTATGCTATAAAAGGGTGTGTGTAAATTACAAATTTACTTGTGTATGAAATATTTGTTTGTATGATTATGTCTGTATATTCCACATTGCTTTAGTATGTATAATAATATTTGTTGACTTATGGACGCTATATGTATTATTTCATGTCAAATTCTATGTTATTGTTATTCAAGTATGTTTTGTATTTACAGATATCATTTTTTTAATGTATTTCGTATAATTAAGCGCTTTCTTTTATGATTGATGTAGACTTCTCATGTGTTTGTGTTGCTAGTTGTAACTGTCGTAAAAGTAAGTTTACATTTCTCTTATTCATAACATCGACAGAAAAAAATGTTAAAAATGTATTTATATTATATTATCTGAAGTTGATTGAAAACTTTAACCTTAATATGCTCATGTAAAATAGGGTTTTTATGTGGAAAAAAAATATTATGTGCCAACGAACTGTTAAACGCCAGGAAATGACATGTCTTAAATCATAGCCAGGAAGAGAAAAATGAGATAAATAAATGTAAGGAAGTCAGCTACCTAATGGGGTTTGAAATATCTCGTGCTCTAAAGTCTTTTAATAGAACAGAATTTCTCAAAAGAGTAATGATTAAAATAGCTTAAATAACTTGTCCATAAGAAGTTTTTAATTTTGAAAAACTACGAATTTCACGACCAAGTATCGAGAGAAGAATTCAGAAAATTCCTAATTATATTCAAGAGGAAGGTTAAAAAAAAAAGAAGCAAGAAAAATCGTATATTATTCACTGGCTCTTGATGACAGCAGTGACATTACTGATACAGCAAAGCTTTTGATTTTTATCCGCGGGATTGATCAAGATGTTAGTACAAGAACCACCACTGTTGTAGTTTTCATGCCAAGTACCTTTCCTCAGTCTCCTTACTTCATAGGCTGTCTGTCGCGTGTAATCACTGCAGCTCGAGTTTTGGTCACCGCTGATCTATAACTTTCGCTTTTGGGTCATTCCATTATTACGGATGTGACAAATATTTAGTTAAATTGACTGAAAGACTTAAGATTCTGTCAATTTCTTACCTTGCACGCAGTTGAAAAAGTTATGGTATAAACCTCTAGTTACCTAGTTGTTAATTTAAAGATGACCTAATGTATATCACTGTTGATCGTTGACAATAATCATGCTGTTCTTACCAAATTTTACATTGACAGCTCATAAAACATTTGTAAAATTCTCAGTTTTCATATAATTGTTGTTTAGTGAACTGTCCGAAGACAAGTTTGAACCTCATAAGTGACCAAAAAAATATATATGCATCACTCATGGGGCAACTAAGTCAGGAGATAATGGGGTAGAGTGGCCAGTTCCTTTCCCCCTCCATTGCAGATATCGCTGGCTAGTAACATATTTCAGTAGAGATGTGAAAAGTTGTTATTTTCTCGTAACAGTTCCAATTGTTCCAGTTCCTTAAAATACTAGGTTCCAAGTAACAGTTCAGAAATAACAGATTTAACTACACAGGTGCACAGAGGTATTTTGGAAATTACGCGTACGACTGGTATGTAATGGAACAGTCGTATTTTGGATCACGCACGTACGACTGGTATGTAATATAAGAGTGTTATTTTGGAACACACACGTACGACTGGTAGCCATTGTAATGTAAGAGTGATATTTTGGAACACGAACGTACGACTGGTATGTAATGTAAGAGTGATATTTTGGAACACGAACGTACGACTGGTATGTAATGTAACAGTGGTATTTTGGAACACGAACGTACGACTGGTATGTAATGTAAGAGTGATATTTTGGAACACGCACGTACGACTGGTATGTAATGTAAGAGTGATATTTTGGAACACGCACGTACGACTGGTATGTAATGTAAGAGTGATATTTTGGAACACGCACGTACGACTGGTATGTAATGTAAGAGTGGTATTTTGGAACACGAACGTACGACTGGTATGTAATGTAAGAGTGATATTTTGGAACACGAACGTACGACTGGTATGTAATGTAAGAGTGATATTTTGGAACACGCACGTACGACTGGTATGTAATATAAGAGTGTTATTTTGGAACACACACGTACGACTGGTAGCCTATGTAATGTAAGAGTGATATTTTGGAACACGAACGTACGACTGGTATGTAATGTAAGAGTGATATTTTGGAACACGCACGTACGACTGGTATGTAATGTAAGAGTGATATTTTGGAACACGCACGTACGACTGGTATGTAATATAAGAGTGTTATTTTGGAACACACACGTACGACTGGTAGCCTATGTAATGTAAGAGTGATATTTTGGAACACGAACGTACGACTGGTATGTAATGTAAGAGTGATATTTTGGAACACGCACGTACGACTGGTATGTAATGTAAGAGTGATATTTTGGAACACGCACGTACGACTGGTATGTAATGTAAGAGTGATATTTTGGAACACGCACGTACGACTGGTATGTAATGTAAGAGTGGTATTTTGGAACACGAACGTACGACTGGTATGTAATGTAAGAGTGATATTTTGGAACACGAACGTACGACTGGTATGTAATGTAAGAGTGATATTTTGGAACACGCACGTACGACTGGTATGTAATATAAGAGTGTTATTTTGGAACACACACGTACGACTGGTAGCCTATGTAATGTAAGAGTGATATTTTGGAACACGAACGTACGACTGGTATGTAATGTAAGAGTGATATTTTGGAACACGCACGTACGACTGGTATGTAATGTAAGAGTGATATTTTGGAACACGCACGTACGACTGGTATGTAATATAAGAGTGTTATTTTGGAACACACACGTACGACTGGTAGCCTATGTAATGTAAGAGTGATATTTTGGAACACGAACGTACGACTGGTATGTAATGTAAACGAGTGATATTTTGGAACACGAACGTACGACTGATATGTAATGTAAGAGTGATATTTTGGAACACGAACGTACGACTGGTAATGTAATGTTTTGGAACACGAACGTACGACTGATTTTGGAATTTTGGAACACGAACGTACGACTGGTATGTAATGTAAGAGTGATATTTTGGAACACGAACGTACGACTGGTATGTAATGTAACAGTGTTTTGGAACACGAACGTGACTGGTATTAATGTAAGAGTGATATTTTGGAACACGCACGTACGACTGGTATGTAATATAAGAGTGTTATTTTGGAACACACAGACTGGTATTTTAAGGAACACGAACGTACGACTGGTATGTAATGTAAGAGTGATATTTTGGAACACGAACGTACGACTGGTAATGTAAGAGTGATATTTTGGAACACGAACGTACGACTGGTATTTTAAGGTGATATTTTGGAACACGAACGTACGACTGGTATGTAATGTAAGAGTGATATTTTGGAACACGAACGTACGACTGGTATGTAATGTAAGAGTGATATTTTGGAACACGCACGTACGACTGGTATGTAATGTAAGAGTGATATTTTGGAACACGCACGTACGACTGGTATGTAATATAAGAGTGTTATTTTGGAACACACACGTACGACTGGTAGCCTATGTAATGTAAGAGTGATATTTTGGAACACGAACGTACGACTGGTATGTAATGTAAGATATTTTGGAACACGAACGTACGATATTTTGGAATTTTGGAACACGAACGTACGACTGGTATGTAATGTAAGAGTGATATTTTGGAACACGTACGACTGGTATTAATGTAAGAGTGATATTTTGGAACACGAACGTACGACTGGTATGTAATGTAAGAGTGATATTTTGGAACACGAACGTACGACTGGTATGTAATGTAAACACACACGAGTGGTATTTTGGAACACGAACGTACGACTGGTATGTAATGTAAGAGTGATATTTTGGAACACGAACGTACGACTGGTATGTAATGTAAGAGTGGTATTTTGGAACAACGTACGACTGGTATGTAATGTAAGAGTGATATTTTGGAACACGAACGTACGACTGGTATGTAATGTAATGTATTTTGGAACACGAGTGACTGTATGTAATGTAAGAGTGATATTTTGGAACACGAACGTACGACTGGTATGTAATGTAAGAGTGGAATTTTGGAACACGAACGTACGAATGGTATGTAATGTAAGAGTGGTATTTTGGAATACACACCTACGACTAGTATGTAATGTAACAGTGGTATTTTGGAACACGAACGTACTACTAGTATGTAATGTAACAGTGGTATTTTGGAACACACACCTACGACTAGTATGTAATGTAACAGTGGTATTTTGGAACACGAACGTACGACTGGTATGTAATGTAAGAGTGGTATTTTGGAACACGAACGTACGACTGGTATGTAATGTAAGAGTGGTATTTTGGAACACGAACGTACGACTGGTATGTAATGTAAGAGTGGTATTTTGGAACACGAACGTACGACTGGTATGTAATGTAAGAGTGGTATTTTGGAACACGAACGTACGAATGGTATGTAATGTAAGAGTGGTATTTTGGAACACGAACGTACTATTAGTATGTAATGTAACAGTGGTATTTTGGAACACACACGTACGACTAGTATGTAATGTAACAGTGGTATTTTGAAACACACACGTACGACTAGTATGTAATGTAACAGTGGTATTTTGGAACACGCACGTACGACTAGTATGTAACAGTGGTATTTTGGAATACGCACGTACGACTGGTATGTAACAGTGGTATTTTGGAATACGCACGTACGACTGGTATGTAATGGAACAGTGAATTCGTAGAAAATAAGTATTTTCTAATACCAAGCTGAATTCATTGATCAGGTTTGTTCGAAGCAGGAAATTTAATGCAATTTAAAATTATTTGTAAATTGATCACATAATCGAAGTGAATTCTAATGATAAATCAAACCTAACCTATACTACCTTTATGCACAGCTCAAGTTCATGATAGTTTTCAATTTCTCCAAAAATTAGTAAAAAGAAGCTATAATCATTTCAGCAGTGCTAAAATTCATAATACCGTCATTAAAAGCAATAATCTCATTGCACTGAAATAGAAACATGTATAACCTTTGTATTTTTGTAAATAAAAAATCTTCAACATTCTCTGCTGTCTCAGTAAAGTTACAATACCGTCATGTTTGAACAGATTTTCGTTTAATTTCAAGAATTGGCAATGAAATTAAAGATAGAAAACATTTGTAAATAAAACAACCTAGTATATATGTTCATATCCTTGATAAAATTCACAATACAGTTACTATACTGTAATATAGGCATTTTGCTAATAATATTTGTTTGATAGAATCCTATACTCAAGATAATTTGTATATTTTTTTAAAGTTCTTCGTATCTTTACTATTTATCTTTTACTTTAGTATCTAACATTTCTTTTAGTTGACGAAAGGATTCCTACTTCAGCCTCCAGTAGTGCCAAACATGTTCGGTTCTGTGGAACAGACAATTTCATAATGTAGTTCCAAAGTGAAATGAGTATTTTGTAATAGCAAGTATTTTGTACTAGCTCAAAACAATACTGTAATTTTGGAACGTAGTATTTCAAGGTGCTGTTACTTTTCGGAACAGTTCCAAGGAAGGAACTGTTCCAAAATAACAATTACGTTATTTTTTCCCACCATTTCTATATTACACTAACTAGCCGTACACGTGCGCTCCGCTGCACCCGTTAGAAATAAATATAAAGTAATTACATAATTAAAATAGGACATTTGATCCAGGGAACATTCGTGTTTGATAGAAGGATAAATCGTTTAATATGTTACTTAATTTAAATTGCATCCAAATAATTAAAATGCGATTTGGTCCAGAGACACTCATTTGGTGCAATGACAATTCCTTTAACATGTTTCTTAATTTTTATTACATTCAACCATAGTTTAATGAAGATGACATCATTTAGATTTAATGCGTATATTTTATTTTACTTGTTACAGGTTTCCATTGAATTATGGTAATAACTTAATTTTAACCCTTGTTTTCTACGTATTCGGTAAATGGCGCTTGGCCCACTATGGTTCTGAACCCTTCAAATATCTTAAATTATATTATATAATATTACATATTATATTATATTATATTATATTATATTATATTATATTATATTATATTATATTATATTATATTATATTATATTATATCAGAAGTCAGTGTAATAACATTATAGGATTATGTCCATCTAGAGAAACTACACTTTCCAATGGTGAAATAATAATTAATTATACAAATCGATTAATTTAGCTTCCGATATTACTTTATACAAACACAGAAACATTCTCTGTAGGCTACCTTTCATAGCTTTTGATTGTTGCTGTCCAAGGCCCCTTATAGACGAAGTCATTTGTTTTTTAATTCATTACATGGCCTTAGATGGCAGTTATTTTAATTTTAAAACTCATTTATCTCATTAAATATCAGTCCTATCAAAATTTTTCAAGGAATAAAACTTATCGCAAATTATTTTTAAAGAAACTTTTGTTATGTAACATGTTTCACAAAAATC
Source organism: Periplaneta americana (assembly GCA_025594305.2). NCBI lineage: Eukaryota > Metazoa > Arthropoda > Insecta > Blattodea > Blattidae > Periplaneta > Periplaneta americana. The sequence goes on from JAJSOF020000035.1 coordinate 18,367,451, forward strand.
AATAATAAGCGAGATATTTCGATTTATTTAATTCAGGCCCCCTTATACCCCCCTTTTTAACAATGTATTTTGAATGCCATATAGCCTAAAATCTAAGTTACAACGAACTTAATTTATATTCCAATTTTCATCGAAATCCGTTCAGCCATTATCGCGTGAAAAGGTAACAAACATACAGACAGACAGACATAAAAACAAAAATTTCAAAAAAGCGATTTTCGGTTTCAGTGTGGTTAATTATATATGTTAGGACCAATTATTTTTGGAAAATCGAAAATTACCGGAAAAATTTCGGCTACAGATTTATTATTAGTATAGATCAGACGTTTTTATATTACTGTAAAAAAAACTGCAGATTTTACCACATTATGTCAAATTGTACCAAAATACAACTGTACGTATCAGAGTCAGTTCATTTAAAATATTGTACCACTTCCGTACAACTGTACCAAATGTGGAAACACTGACATCAGAGTTCTCTATATTTAAAAATTAACAGAGAAACAGAGAACCTTATTTATCTTGATACGCAAACCACAGGACTGCGGAGAGCTTGTCGCAGCTCACATGTGAGGGTGTCAGCAGACAGCTGACAACGAAGCAGCCATTTCTCTCGCCCATTTTAATTGCTTATTTCGGAGTCAGCAAGCGCTGCGAGGGGGATTTCTTTGCGCCTTGACACCTCTTAAAATATATCTCGCACCTCTACCCACCGCCCATGCGAAGAATCACCCACATTCCACCCCCATAAAACACCATTAACGTTCATCCTTTCCTGCGTGGGTATCACCCACTACAATCTGAACAGCCAGCCTTTGTGCACACGGCGTTTAAAGCGCTGCCCTCTAGGCCGCTTACAAACTACGCTAGAATAGGGTAATTAGTTAATGACACTTGTTACAGGGAGAGAGCGTAACGATACGGAACTGTGATAAGAAGCACTGGCGAAAAAGAAGTGGACTCGCTGAGAGAGCTACGAGAGGACCTCCTCCACTTCAATGTGAACATCACATAAATATATCACGTGAATGAGCGTCATGTATGTACTGTATATACTAGTAGGTAAGCAAGACAGTTAAACAGACAGACATGTATAGGAGGGCAAATAGAACGGTAAAACATATAGGTAGACAAACAGGCTACATGTGGTTTGGTAGATAGGAAGGTATACAAGTAAACGGGTTGCTATAGATACTGTATAAATGGACTGATATGAAATTAGATAGGAAGCTGTAGACAGATAGATGGGAAGAAACATACAAGTTTATATGAAGGTATACAAATATAAATATATACAATATATAAGTAGATATGAAGGTATGCAAATATATAGAAAATATACAAGTTGATAAGGAGTTATACAAATATATAGAAAATATACAGCAAGATATTAAGGTATACAAATATATAGAAAACATACAAGTATTTATGAAGATATACAAATATATAGAGAATATACAAGTAAATATGAATAGAAAATATACAAGTAGATACAATGGTATACAAATATATAGAAAACATACAAGTAGATAAGGAGTTATACAAATATATAGAAAATATACAAGTAGATATAAAGGTATACAAATATATAGAAAATATACAAGTAGATATAAATACAAATATATAGAAAATATACAAATATAAAGGTAGAAAATATACAAGTAGATATAAAGGTATACAAATATATAGAAAATATACAAGTAGATATAAAAGTATACAAATATATAGAAAATATACAAGTAGATATAAAGGTATACAAATATATAGAAAATATACAAGTAGATATAAAAGTATACAAATATATAGAAAATATACAAGTAGATAAGGAGTTATACAAATATATAGAAAATATACAGCTAGATATTAAGGTATACAAATATATAGAAAATATACAAGTAGATATAAAGGTATACAAATATATAGAAAATATACAATCTAGATATAAAGGTATACAAATATATAGAAAATATACAAGTAGATATAAAGGTATACAAATATATAGAAAATATACAAGCTAGATATACTAAGGTATACAAATATATAGAAAATATACAAGTAGATATAAAGGTTATACAAACATATAGAAAATATACAAGTAGATATAAAGGTATACAAATATATAGAAAATATACAAGTAGATAAGGAGTAGATATACAAATATATAGAAAATAATATACAGCTAGATATTAAAGTATACAAATATATAGAAAATATACAAGTAGATAAAGGTATACAAATATATAGAAAATATACAAGTAGATATAAAGTTATACAAATATATAGAAAATATACAAGTAGATATAAAGGTATACAAATATATATAAAATATACAAGTAGATAAAATATATAGGTAGTTATACAAATATATAGAAAATATACAAGCTAGATATAAAGGTATACAAATATATAGAAAATATACAAGTAGATATAAAGGTATACAAATATATAGAAAATATACAAGTAGATATAAAAGTATACAAATATATAGAAAATATACAAGTAGATACAAATATATAGAAAATATACAAGAGTTATACAAATATATAGAAAATATACAGCTAGATATTAAGGTATACAAATATATAGAAAATATACAAATATATAGAAAATATACAGTAGATATAAAGGTATACAAATATATAGAAAATATACATCTAGATATAAAGGTATACAAATATATAGAAAATATACAAGTAGATATAAAGGTATACAAATATATAGAAAATATACAGCTAGATATTAAGGTATACAAATATATAGAAAATATACAAGTAGATAAGGAGTTATACAAACATATAGAAAATATACAAGTAGATATAAAGGTATAAAAATATATAGAAAATATACAAGTAGATAAGGAGTTACACAAATATATAGAAAATATACAGCTAGATATTAAAGTATACAAATATATAGAAAATATACAAGTAGATAAGGAGTTATACAAATATATAGAAAATATACAAGTAGATAAGGAGTTATACAAATATATAGAAAATATACAAGTAGATATAAAGGTATACAAATATATATAAAATATACAAGTAGATAAGGAGTTATACAAATATATAGAAAATATACAGCTAGATATTAAGGTATACAAATATATAGAAAATATACAAGTAGATAAGGAGTTATACAAATATATAGAAAATACGCAAGTAGATATAAAGTTATACAAATATATAGAAAATATACAAGTAGATAAGGAATTATACAAATATCCAGAAAATAAGCAAGTAGATATAAAGTTATACAAATAAATAGAAAATATACAAGTAGATAAGGAGTTATATAAATATATAGAAAATATACAGGGACATTATTTTATTTTTACTTCAATTTTTATTGTACCTGAGTTTTTTTAATGTACTTCACTCCCACCCCTTCTACTAAGGAAGTTCCAACTCCACACAGAACCAAGACCACAGATAGTAATCAGTACTGAGTTACTGAGTATAGTACGTTCCAGAAATATGCTTCGCGTTTTCCAGTGACGAAAGAGCTTTCAATATTGAATCATATTTTCGCACAGGTACTGTCCGTTTGCCTACGTCGCATCCAGATTTCCCCCACCTGCTTCTGCTCGCCCCTCTGTAAAAGCTGGGCTGTCTTAGCTCTTTTATGAAAACATTAATTTCTCTTAGGAATTGGACGTTTACGTAATATTATACAGCTGTTTAATTTAACTTAAATAAAAGGGCCTCGTTAAGTAATTAAATGTCACGTGATTTCCTCCCTTTCTACAATCCTGCGGCATAACCACTTGGACGGACAGTAGATAACATGTCTGAGTAATTTTATATTTTCGGGTCGGGCAGAAGTGAAGATTAAATTCACAGAACGTAGAGTAGGTACAGAATTATTTCAACATGAGTTACTAGTACGAAGGACGAAACTGGCAATTGGAATTAGATGCAATAGTCTATAGTGCGATAATATGCACAAAAGAACTGAAGCCTGTATCGAAATGAACGGCCACCATTTTCAAAATTGTGTTTAAATATTCATATTATGATTATTTTTCAATTTAAATTATTTCTCTATATTGTACGCTAATGTGCTGTAGACAGTATACACTGAATGATGAATACGTTCGCATGGATAACTCACTTCGTGAGTAAAAACACTTATTCTCAATACAGTACTGTACTTTGATTAAAGAAAAACCTACTGAAAATTATCAAACTCAAAATCGCGATATTTCCTACTTTACGTAAATGGATGAACTACTTTTCTTCCTTCCTATACCTAGTAGAGTGATTTGTGTTTTACGCCAGTATAATCGAACTCCGGTCTTGGAGGGGGAACAAGCGGTGTTTCCGGTTCTCTAAAGGTATAGACAGGTTAATATTAAAAATGTTAGTAAAAATAAAATGATGTCCCTGTATAAGTAGATATGAAGGTACTCGCTTACTTACTTATTTTCTTACTTACTTACTGGCTTTTAAGGAACCCGGAGGTTCATTGCCGCCCTCACATAAGCCCGCCATTGGTCCTTATCCTAAGCAAGATTAATCCAGTCTCTACCATCATATCCCACCTCCCTCAAATCCATTTTAATATTATCCTCCCATCTACGTCTCGGCCTCCCCAAAGGTATTTTTCCCTCCGGCCTCCCAATTAACACTCTATATGCATTCCTGGATTCGCCCATACGTGCTACATGCCCTGCCCATCTCAAACGTCTGGATTTAATGTTCCTAATTATGTCAGGTGAAGAATACAATGCGTGCAGTTCTGTGTTGTGTAACTTTCTCCATTCTCCTGTAACTTCATCCCTCTTAGCCCCAAATATTTTCCTAAGAACCTTATTCTCAAACACCCTTAATCTCTGTTCCTCTGTCAAAGTGAGAGTCCAAGTTTCACAGCCATACAGAACAACCGGTAATATAACTGTTTTATAAATTCTAACTTTCAGATTTTTTTACAGCAGACTACATGACAAAAGCTTCTCAACCGAATAATAACAGGCATTTCCCATATTTATTCTGAGTTTAATTTCCTCCCGAGTGTCATTTATATTTGTTACTGTTGCTCCAAGATATTTGAATTTTTTCACTTCTTCGAAGGATAAATCTCCAATTTTTATAGTTCCAATTCGTACAATATTCTGGTCACGAGACATAAACATATACTTAGTCTTTTCGAGATTTACTTGCAACCCTATCGCTTTACTTGCTTCAAGTAGAATTTCCGCGTTTTCCCTAATCATTTGTCGATTTTCTCCTAACATATTCACAAAAAATCTGATTAATAGTCGATCTATTACGCCTAAAACCGCACTGATGATCCCCAATAATTTCATCTACATATTGAGTTAATCTTCTCAAAAGGATATTCGACCAAATTTTGTACGATGTCAACAAAAGTTATAATCCTCGAAAGTTACTACAGTTAGTCTTGTCCCCCTTCTTAAAATTAGGTGCGATTATGGACTCCTCCATTGTTCTGGCACAATTTCCTTTTCCCAAATTTCAAGTACAAGTTTATAAATTTCGCTAGATAATGCGTTTCCACCCTCTTGTATTAATTCTGCTGGAATTTGATCAATACCTGAAGACTTGTGCTTTTTCAGATTTTCTACCGCAATTTCGACTTCAGAAAGTGTGGGTTCCGGTATAAATGACTCAGCAGTTTGTATTTGAATTTCGTCCCGATCATTCTACTTGGCCTATGTATATTTAGTAGTTGCCCAAAATAGTTTTTCCATCTGTTCAGGATTGAATGAGAGTCTGCAAGCAAGTCACCATTCTCATCCTTGATCACGTTTACCCTTGCCTGATATCCATTTTTAAATTCCTTTATACCCTTATATAAATCTCGAATGTTTTTATTCTTACTATTTGTTTCTACCTCATTCAGTTTTTCCTTCAAGTAATCTCTCTTTTTATTCCTAAATGTACGACTTGCTTCCCGTCTTTCATTGAAATAATTATCTTTCTTCTCCTCAATTGGATCCTGTAACAATTTCAATTTTGCCTGTTTCCTTCTATCTACTGCAATGGAACAATCTTCATCAAACCACGGTTTCTTTTTCTGAGTTTCATGATAACCTATGCTCTGCTCAGCTGCAATTTTGATATTATCTCGGATATTGTCCCACACGCTATTAACATCTAACCCTTCCTCAGCTTCGTCAGCAGTTGCTAAAGCAGCAAACCTATTTGAAATTTCAACCTGATAACGTTGCTTAGTTTCCTCGTCCTTTAATTTCAGAATATTGAATCTATTAACATTAGCTTGTTGCTCTACTCGCTTGGCTACTGATAGTCTTTCTCTTAATTCTCCAATTACCAAATAATGGTCAGAATTACAGTCTGCCCCCCTGAAAGTTCGAATGTCTACTATACTAGTGTGCCTTCTTTTATCTACCAAGATGTGATCTATCTGGTTATGTGTCATTCCGTCTGGAGAAGTCCACGTAGATTTATGTATATCCTTATGGGGGAATGTTAGACATCTAGGTACAGAAATGTAAATATGAATACATTCAGGCACAGAGGTAGGTTGGAATGTATACATACGGGTAGAGAGATAAATATACAGGTAGAGATACAGACTGGAAATTATTCAGGTATAGAGTTAGGTAGGACGTTATACGTGTATATAGGAAGTTATATGTAAGTTAATATATAGTTGGGGAGATAGGACTGTACAGAGATAGTTAAGCAGATAGTAAGGTATAGTGTTAGAGAGGTAGATGGGAAGGTCTGATAAGTAGGTAAGTAGGTGGGTGGGTGGATAAGAGGTATAGAATATAGATAGACAGCTCAATAGCATATTATATTGGTACGTAGATAGATACGTACGCAAATGCGTAGACAGTTAGGAAACCAAAGTGGAAGGCAGGTAAAAAACAATTTTAGAAAATTGGCTCTTCAGAGACGATGAACTAATGAAGGCATGGAAAAAAAGCTAGTTAAATGAAAACTGGAAGAGCTTATAATATGAAGGAAGCATTCTTCAAAGCCGCTTTGAAAATATGAATACGATGAATATATTCGTATCTTCAGCATAAACTCTTGAGTGTAAACGCCGTCCAGTCCAGTGACGAGCTGTATTAATAACTCAGCAGTTAAATAAATATCTGTGAGCTCACGTTTCCGGTAGAAGTTATTGATGACGGATCAGGGCTAGCCAAAGATATAACCTGTAAGCTGTACACAGATATACATCAACAGTCTTTAACAGAAAATTAATTACACAATGGCGGGTCACCTCACCGTCTTAACAATGCGGATAGATTACACGCTTCGTGTCCAAACGGTCAGTGGTTCGACTATCAGCGAGGGCAATGGAAGAGAAATTATCTTCAGTCCTCAGAAATGGAGGTTTGTCCTTTGTCATGTGTTATCTCAGTGATAGAATTGTGTCGTGCTAACGACACAACCAAGGGTCCCGCAATGTGCGATTATTTTCAGTGTCGGTTCAAAGAAATGTCCTCAACTCATTACATGGGATTGTAGGTCGATGTTAAAAAGAAGTTAAAAGGCAGGAAGAAAAAAGATTACTATTAAAATATGTGCATATATAAAAAAAGTTTAGGTTCAGAAAGACGGATTCTTAAATTGTCATTTAACGACATCTTATCAACTGCTAGTCTATGAAATCGGTGATAGCACAATATCTATCTACTTGTGTATTTTACAACCTACCCTCTACCACCGTACCTTCCAATCTACCTCTCTACCTTCATATCTTCCAATCTATCCCTTTATCTCTATACTTTCCTATCAACCTATTGAAATCTATATATCTTATCATTTTTTCAATTGTCTACCCCCCTGCATACCTTCCTAATTACCCCTTTACTGTACATTTTTCTGTCTACCTTCCTACCTATGTACGTTCCTATCTATCACTGTACCTGTGTACCTGCCTATCTATCCGTCTACCTGCACACCTTCGTAACTACATGTTCTATCTGTATACCTTCCTGTGTAGGCCTACGTAACTGTATGTCTTTCTATATGAACTATATAAGTACTTTCTATGTAAACTATGCCTTCCAGTATACCCCACTATATGTACATATATCTGTATACCCCACTATCTACCCGTATACCTCACTATCTACCTGCATACCTCACTATTTACCTGTAGGCTATACCTCCCTATCTACTAGTATATTTATATATATTTGTATACCTTCAAGTCTCCTTGTATATGTTCTATGTATTTGTATACCTTTATATCTACTTGTATGTTTTCTATATTTTTGTGATGAGGCCGAGGATTCGTCATAAGATTATCTGACAATCGCCTTACAGTTGTAGAAAGCTTCGGGGATATTTTTCTACAGGTATCTCATTTTACCTCTATTTAGGCATTGTTGATATACCCCATGTCGGTTTCTTATAGGCTTCCCAACATTCGTAAGTATAAATTAGGAACACAAACATTACTAACAATTTTATTCTACTAATTATTTCCACCTATCAATCCACATATTCAACAGTAGTACTTTTATAATAGTATATACTGAGTGTTCAGTTCAAAGTGTGTCATGGCTCGCTGTATGCCGTCATATGGCTAGTCGATGAGCCTAGAGAATTCAATCTTCCCACACTCCCGCAAAGGCGTATTACCTATGTGTCAGAGAAGTTGCCTAGCATGTACGGCATTCATTCTGAAGAGTACTTACTGATATGTATGGCAACGCCGGTAGGGGCAGGAATGTGAACTGTTTGGAAATACGTACTGTCGGGATATGGGGAGAGGGTTAAGACGATTTCTTACGTATTTGTTGACATTAACTTGGACGGTCAACATGGACACGGAGCATTTGATTTGTGTCGTGGAATGTTGCCGTACGCAACCGATGATAACAAATACCCTGCGTACGACTTGGCCGCGCAAAACACAGTTCGAAAGAGCTTATGGTAGCACACAGACCGTACAGACCGCCATCTGTTGCTACGACGTTCAAGTTATACCGTACACGTTCTCAAGTTCAGATTGAACGCCTTGATTAATAGGCAACTTCTCTGACATAAAAGCTGAAACTCGCTTCAAATCGCTGACTCACAACAGTGACGTCATGACACACTTTGAAATGAACACCCAGTATACAGTATCTCATTTCATATGTAAAAAAAAATACAAAAACTTACCAAAATGACCACAAAACAAGTTGAAAAACAGTATAATTTGTGATAAAAGAAATGCTAACTCGTTGGAAACTAGGAACCTATGTGTAATTAATAACCTAACTTAACGTAACCAAATCTCTGACTCATATGATGTGACTGATGATTCAATTTGGTATTCTCAGTAGTAGTTACGTTCTTTATAGAGTGCAGCACCCGCCAGTACCTTGGCCAGCAGTTATTAGGAAGAGGATTGCTTTATTTTTTTGATTCTCCATTGTCTTGAGTAAAAATACAATATAGATGCAAAGGAATAGTAATATGCATTACAAGAGCGGTATGTTGAAGTTTTCGTGTTCGAGGAAAAGTTTGAAAAAGCGAAATGTAGTTGAGCTTTTTTAATTTCCGAGAATTGAAAGAAAACATACCGCTCGTGTATCGTACATTATTTTGTGCGAAGATCGTTTATTACATGCCTGAAAGAGGAATTTCTAATTAGTTGTAATGAAATCTCCATCTTTGTTTCTGTTCAATGACGGCAAATTTCCAAAACAAAAATATCTATCTTCAACATTGCCGCTTTAAAATGTTTTCTGTGTTTACTATACTCCAGCAGGCCGTGATATACGTCTGTCTTCCCCCCCGTCTATAAATGCGAATTTAAAACAAACGGTAAGGTTATGTAATGATTTATTTTTCATTTTAATATTTTAACAATATTATTTATATAACATATTGTAGTAATAACATCGGCAAGTTTAATTTTGCCGGTCAAGGAGATGTTTAGAAATGGAAAATATCTTTGACATCTATTTCTGCACATTGAAATTAATTGTTACATTTGTGCAGTTATTCAGAGTCACTGGAGCACCACTACCAGTTTTTTTCTATTGTGAAACAGTTAACAGTGCAATTTAGGTGAAATTGCAGTGGTAAGTTTCCAATGTATAATTATTACTATTTTGAACGTCTCTAAAATAATATGTTAAAAGTCTAAAGCAGTAAAATCAATATGTCACTTAAACGGTAAGAAGAGGGAAATTGTTATGTGTGTTAGGTTGTGAATAGTGAATGTGGAATTTTAGACTTTCCGCGGATTGGTTTTGTGCGGAAACCAAGGAAATACGCACGATCTTGCACAAACATATTTGTACAAATAATGTAATCACAGGTGTGCTTTTTAACCATTTCACAGTAGGGTGACATATTTATGTCCTAATTAGGTTGGTTTTTATCATGTTTTTATCATATTGTATACTTATTAATATATATTGTATTTTGGTTGTATAGACATATGTACCTGTTAGTGATGATATTGCTATACAGAATGTTGTATCTGATGATGTTGGTATGAAACCGACGAAAACGTTCATACAATATTAAATCATGTAACGTAAGGACTCGCACCTTACACACTGTATTATATTGATAGTAAAGTCATTGACTGAAATAGTAATATACGTTACAAGAGCGGTATGTTGACGTTTTCACGGTCGAGGAAAAGATTGAAAAAGCGAAACGTAGTTGAGCTTTTTTAACTTCCGAGAACATGAAAACAAACATACCGCTCGTGTATCGTACATTATTTTGTGCGAAGATAGTTTATTACATACCTGAAAGACGAATTTCTAATTAGTTGCAATGAAATCTACATGTTGGTTTCTGTTTAATGACGGCAACTTCGAACACCAAAATATCTTTCTTCAACATTGTTGCTATAAAATGTGTTCTGTGTTTACTATACTCCAGCAGGCCGTGATATACGTCTGTCTTTTTTTCCCCCACTCTATAAATGCGAACTTAAAACAAACGGCAAGGTTATGTAATGATTTATTTTTCATTTTAATATTTTAACAATATTATTTATATAACATATTGCAGTAATAACATCGGAATCTGGAATCCCGTTGATTTTTTCACGGCTTCCTTAATGTTACTTGTATCAGGAATGCAATAAGTTTCGTGGAGTAGTAGACTTTACTTAATTTTTGCAAATATTTAAAAACAATAATTAACATTGCAATTTAGGTGAAATTGCAGTGGTAAGTTTCAATTTATAATTATTACTATGTTAAACGTCTCTAAAAATAATATGTTAAAGCCTAAAGCAGTAAAATGAATGTCGCGCTTAAGCGGTAAGAAGAGGGAAATTGTTATGTGTGTTACGTTGGGAATACTGAATGTGGTATTTCACACTTACCGCGTATTGGTTCTGTGCGGAAAACAAGCAAATACGCACGATCTCGCACAAATAAATATTCGTATTATATATCAATCTCTTAGGTTAAAATCTGCAAATATTTTCGAAACGATGAACAAATATAATTTTCCTTCACACTTGCTGAACTCAAGGCTTCTTTTTCATAAACCAATCACCTGATATTTTATATTGGAGGTTACCTTCCTATTTCATACATAATGAAACTTTGTTAAAACATCATTAAGCTGGGTGCCGAATATAGCAGTCCGTCCTTCAAACAAACTGCCAACGCTACTCCACAATTAACTCATTTTTCCTTCGCTTTATTTCCGCCTAAATTGCGTTTCATTTAATTTGTTAGTCAATTACTTCACACGCTGGATTAAACGAAAACAAAATTTACATCCAATCATATCCTTTGAGTTTGTTTCATAAAACACAGAAAACAGCGTTCTACATTCAGCCTCGGGTTATTCAGAAGAGCATCATGGGTTATCTGTTGTTATGGCAACTGTTTACATGTTGGGCAGAACGGTTATCATTCAAATCTGTCACAGAAGGATCTCTACTATAGAGCTTTTTGTAACAGCAGAGATTCAATTTAGGAATTTATACAATGTTTAAAACAATAGAGCTATTCGAAGTTCGTTTTACCGACGTCGATATGGCTGCAGAGGAAAAACTAAAAGACGAATCTTACTATGCTTGTTAGGGATATCATTTTATTTTTACTAACATTTTTAATATTAAACTGGCTATACCTCTGGATCAACGCCGTTCGCTACCCCTTCCACGACTGGAGTTCGATGATACTGGCGTAATATACAAACAAATCACTTTACTAGGTATAGGAGGGAAGAAACGTAGTTCATCCATTTACGTAAACTAGGAAATATCGCGATTTCGAGTTTGATAATTTTCATTAGGTTTTTGTTTAATCAAAATACAGTACAGTATTAACAATGACTGTTTTTACGCACGAACTGAGTTATCCATGCGAACGTATTCATTATGCAGTGTATATTATACTGTCTACAGCACATTAGCGTACAGTATAGAGAATGAAGTTAAATTGAAAAATAATCATAATATGGGTATTTAAACACATTTTTGAAAATGGTGGCCGTTCAATTCGATACAGGCTTCAGTTCTATTGTGCATATTATCGCACTATAGACCATTGCACGTAATTCCAATTACCAGGTTCGTACTTCTTATCAGTAACTCATATTGAAATAATTCTGTACCTACGCTATAAAAGAGTACCTTACGTACTGTAAATTCAATCTTCACTTCTGCCTGACCCGCACAGATAAAATTACTCAGACATGCTATCTACAGTCCGTCCAAATGGTTATGTCGCAGGATCGTAGAAAGAGGGGAAATCACGTGACAGTTAATTACTTCACAAGGCCCTTTTATTTCAGTTATTTTAAACAGTTGTATAATATTACGTAGACGTCCAATTAATTCGTAACAGAAATTAATGTTTTCATTTTCAGAAAAGAACTAAGAAAGCCTAACCACTAGCCTTTACAGTGGAGCAAGCAGAAGCAGGTGGGGGACATGGGGATGCGACGTAGGCAAACGGATGATAGTACCTGTGCGAAAATATGATTCAATATTTGAAGTTTTCGTCATTGGAAAACGCGAACATATTTCTGGAACGTACTATACTCACTAACTTAGTACTGCTTACTATATGCGGCCTTGGTTCTGTGTGGAGGAGAGCTGGAACTTCGTTAGTAGGAGTGGAAGTGAAGTACATTAAAAAACTCAGGTACAATAAAAATTGAAGTAAAAATAAAATGATATCCCTGTATAAGCTGGCATTGAGCAGTCTGATCATACTTAGGTCAAATGTGCAGATTTTTGTCTATAGGACTTCAGATTTAAATGATCACTGATGAACTGTAGCTTCCCTATTAATCTACCTGGCAGATAAATTTTTAAACCTCAACCAGCTGAATAAGACCATACAGGCCCTAATGTACAGTGTAAGACATTGAGGAGTTACTCCCCAATTACGGACATTTCCGATGACATTTTGAGCAAAGAATGTCAAATAATCATGGGTCCTATTCTCAATATCTTTAGAGTTACATTAATTTGAAATTGTTTATAAAATACCTTTTCTTGTTAATTTTAAGGGTGAAAGGATATTGCAAACAGAGAATGAACTATTCAGAAATGCCCATATCTCCTTAAGCTGGCTCCTCAGATCCTAGGTTCCCTATCCCAAAATGTTCAATAGACCATCCCTATGCCCCGTTTAATTTTTACACGATTTACTGAAACACCCTGTAGAATATTTCATTCATTCATTCATTCATTCAATCACTCCCTTAAAATTACAGCTCGTTTATTTATTTATTTATTTATTTATTTATTTATTTAAAATATCAAATGCAGCGGAAGATGCTGTAACATGGTCAAATATAAATTTGTATAATTATAAAGAATAGAAAATATATAATACAGACTAATACATTAGACTACAGAATATATTATTAATATAAGAATATAAAATTACAACTAAAATAGAAATAAAATAATACAATCAATATAAAAATTAAGATGCAATTATCATTATCAAAATTTGAGGACCGAAAATAAAATAAAATAGCACTCGTGTTCGGTCGCAGTTCAGATATATTATTAATATAAGAGGAATATAGAAAATGAAATAAAATAGGAACTAAAATTAAAATTACAGCTACAATGAAATTATATAATATAATATTAACATAGAGGAGAATAATATCGTACGTGAATAAAATAGGACAATTTATGAAAAATATATATTCCGAAATTATAGGATACAAATATAATATAGGCTGATTAATTCATACACATAGGCTATAAATTTATTTAATAAATTGAATTGAATGTACGACTTGGGAAAATCAACTCCATTGCATCTCCAAGAGCACAACTTTAAATTATACAAGAATGGAAGTAAATATAAATGATGTGAGATTTTTTAACTTCTGTATCTATCTGTGAAGCGGGTTAACTTCCTCGAAATGCAGAAAAGTGTTAAGAATATATGCAATTGCGACGTGCAAGACACCTTTCGCGTATCTCTCACAGCGAATCTGAGACGAAAGCGACTCCTCAGAACGAGATGCATGTCGCAGTATATTGCACTCCATCACGGAGCTAATGTAACATGAGCCTTTTATTACATGCTATACACAGACTAAGAGTCATGTACATTCTGAAGTACTTCTTCGATATCAAGGATCCTAAAAACTTTTATCATAATTGAAATCTGGTATACATTTTCCTAGTAAAAAACACTTTATTCGCACTTTATACAGGATGTTGCTAAATTGTGTTTACAATTTTATTTTTTAGTATGTTATTTAATGACGCTATATGATCAGTATAGGCAGTAGAACCTAGGAGATTATGAGCAAATGTTACAATACTAAGCATAAAGTAAGGTAACCGAGGGTGACAGACAGAGAGAGATAGATAGATAGATAGATAGATAGATAGATAGATAGATAGATAGATAGATAGGTAGATAGGTAGATAGGTAGATAGGTAGATAGGTAGGTAGGTAGGTAGGTAGGTAGGTAGGTAGATAGGTAGATAGATAGATAGATAGATAGATAGATAGATAGACAGACAGACAGACAGACAGACAGACAGACAGACAGACAGACAGACAGACAGACAGACAGACAGACAGACAGACAGACAGACAGACAGACAGACAGACAGACAGACAGATAGATAGATAGATAGATAGATAGATAGATAGATAGATAGATAGATAGATAGATAGATAGATAGATAGATAGATAGATAGATAGATGAATTTAATGTCATCCAGCGATTTACAGCCATAGACAACGTCAGAGTAGATATATATAATACATGACTACTACAATATGAATAAATGTAAGAATAAAAAAGAATAAATATACAATCACCAGATAATCACAAAAACAGGTTGAAAGTTTTAAAAGAAATAGTATAAAATCAGGTTAAAATGTACAGATTTGTCAATTACATGAGGTTGAAACAAATAGTATCTAAAACGTGATATTGCTAAAATCATTGACACTGTAGATTGGATTTGCCATCAAAGTCCTTCTCACCATCCTTCTGAAAGTAAAATATGACGTGTTTCTTATATGCAATGGTAAAGAATTATAAAGTTTATAGGATATGGAAATAAATCTATTAATAAGGCCCACCTAAGGAATAAAACGTTCTTTCTTTGAAATGGAGACGTTTAGCGATTTTTAAATAATGGAATAGCATACTTTTATAGTTATCCTATAATATTTTACTTCAAATAAATATTCAAGCAGACACATAAATGCTGTGAGCAATGAAAATTAACATCATGTCACTGGGCCTTATATCCTGCTGTGACAGATAATAAGGCCCACAATCTATACTAAAAATAAATCTGTAGCCGATATTTTTCTGTTAATTTTCGATTTTCCAAAAATAATTGGTCCTCACATATATAATTAACCACCCTGAAACCGAAAATCGCTTTTTTTGAAATTTTTGTTTGTATGTCTGTCTATATGTTTGTTACCTTTTCACGCGATAATGGCTGAACGGATTTCGATGAAAATTGGAATATAAATTAAGTTCGTTGTAACGTAGATTTTAGGCTATATGGCATTCAAAATATATTATTTAAAAGGGGGGTTATATGGGGGCCTGAATTAAATAAATCGAAATATCTCGCTTATTATTGATTTTTGTGAAAAATGTTACATAACAACAGTTTCTTCAAAAATAATTTGCGATAAGTTTTATTCCTTGAAAAATTTTGATAGAACTGATATTTAATGAGATAAATGAGTTTTAAAATTAAAATAACTGCCATCTAAGGCCGTGTAATGAATTAAAAAACAAATGACTTCGTCTATAAGGGGCCTTGGACAGCAACAATCGAAAGCTATGAAAGATAGCCTACAGATAATGTTTCTGCGTTTCTATGAAGTAATATCGGAAGCTAAATTAACCGATTTGTATAATTAATTATTAATTCACCATTAGTAAGTGTAGTTCCTCTAGATGGACATAATGCTATAATGTTATTACAGTAACTTCTGAGTGAATCGAGGACAGGTAAGATTAAAATAGATTCTTATGCACAGAAAACTTGATAGGCTATTCTGTATATTCGTTTCCTGTACTTCCTAAACTAATTTTTATGACCAAATGAGTGGTCTCTGGATCAAAATGATCGAATTTTAATTGTTTAATTCAATTTCAATTAAGTAACATAATAAACGATTTATCCCTCTATCAAACACGAATGTTCCCTGGATCAAATGTCCTATTTTAATTATGTAATTACTTTATATTTATTTCTAACGGGTGCAGCGGAACGCACGGGTACGGCTAGTCAAGAATATAAGTACTGAACAGAATTTGGGCATACAAAGTCTTCAGTTTTTTCCTCAGTGAGACCTACACATTCATCGTGCACCCAAAATTCACAATTGTCTACAACAATTCTCTTCGCAGACAGAACACATACGGGTCCCCTGGATGTTTACAAATCCTGAAGATGATGGTTGATCCAATGCTCTTTCTGCATTAGGAATTGTCAGTCTTTCGTTTGTTTCAGAGTTTAAATTTTATAGTTCAGGGACTTCTATGAACTTGTGGCCGTTTCCACGTATTTATTTCGTGGGCCTTATTTCCTGCTCTGTTACTTAGCGCCAATTTTAATTTATGGAGTGCTCATATGCTCATTAGCGAAAGTTTCACGATAGCCCCTAAACGTCTTAATATTTACACAATAACGTGCATTTAATATTATATTAATAGCACACAGTAAAACGATTAAATGTAAACTTAAATTTTGCAAAATTTTATAATGAAAGCAGAAATAATCACACATAACTTGTTGCCACCTGTCAGCTACAAACAAGAACGAGAATCAAATTTCTTTCACTCGAATGTAAGAAGAAATAGGTCTTAAGAGCTGTTGCTCTCTTTTGCAAAGGTGTAGGGGAGACTGTTGTACCTTTAGCATAGTGTACCTTTGAACATTTTTTGTTTTTTTAATTTTTGCTGCTACCTAGAGGACTCAGACTGAAGTAGATTGTAGAGAAAGCCGCTAAGTAGCTCTGGTCGTAGTTTCGGTTTGATTTATTGTAAAGTGTGAGTTCTGTGGACAAAAGAAGTTTTTTAGTACCAAAAGTAAACATTTCATTCATTGATATATGTTTTCAAACACAAAATCAGATTGTATTTGTTACTATCTTTCAAGTACGGTGTGTTCCCTATTATCTGGTGAGTAATAACATATTTTAATTTCCATGATTTATTTGACTCTCTAGTTTTGGGAGCCATATTTGTTTAAAAGTGCATCCTCTTGTAACTTTGAACAAAAAACATCTTCTACCATGGAACATGTTCCAAAGTACACAATACTATCGGTTTTTGTTTTTCTTTTATTTTAAAATCATGTCACGAAGTAAGTCTGGAGTTAAGAGGTCCCCAATTGATCTGGATGCCTTGAAGAAAGCTGTTCAAGCAGTTATTGCTCCTCCAGGAAATAGAATCTCAATCAGAGAAGCCTGCTCTGGTTTATGACGGCAAATACATTTTAAATATAATTGTCAGTTTTTACAGCTTATATTCCCACCCATATTCTGTGTGTTCCAACTTACAAGAAGGTATGTTCCAAGGTACATGAACCTGTTGTACCTTTCAACACATTACATATCCCTGCATTTTATTTTTTCCATCCTTAATAGATCTGTAAAACAGGACAATACATACAGGAAGTTGTAAAGGAATCTTCAATAATTATTTCAAGCACTTTTTTATTTAAAAAAATTCATTTCCCAAAATTAAAAATAATAAAACGTGAAAAGCGTTTGAAGGTACAACAGTCTCCCCTATAACCAATGGCAAAACTAGGTAGTGGCCTTAATACCTCCAGGTATCTTATTTCTTTCTCTGTTCTTGTAAAATTACGATTTGGCGCTTGCAACGTTTTTCACTTAGCTGTTCAATTTTTAGTAAATTACTTAACGACGCTGTAAGGTCTACTAGGTTATCAGTGGTAGCGAAATGGTATTTGGCGAGACGAGGCCATGTGATTACCTGGCATTCGCCAACCAGGTAATCAGCTAAGGGGTATCGAACCAACGCCCGAATTTAGCTCTGTCTGAACAGGCAAACTCACTACTGGTGTTACGCGTTTTTGAATGAAAAGTAAGTAAAAATGCTGTCCCCTGAAGTGGTTGAATTGTCAGATCTTCAGTCTATCATGTAAGCGGTCTGGTTCGAGTCCTGGTCAAAGCCGGCATTTTTTATTGAAAAATCCATAGCGACGCTTTTGGCATTTTTCTCGGGATTCTCCCGTTTCCCCACATTAGGCAACTCCATAATTCCGTCAACATTTCTCCATTTCGTCATCATTCCAAATCATTCCCCAAACGGCGACAGACAACGCAGGGGGGGAGACGAGTGGGATTACCTGCTCGAAATCTGGGTACGCAGCAAACCTTGGTGTAGTCAGCCGGCATGGGTTTGGGAATGAGCTTAGTTTGAGGGTTAGCGCAATAGATCTTGAAAGGTCGCAGTACTGGGACGTAGTGCCCCTCTCCTGAAATTTCATTTGCATTCACCACTAGTTGCTGATACTTCGGGGAGACGATTGTTATTATACAGGGTGTTTCAAAAATACGGGGCATAATTTCAGGTATGTATTTCCCACATGTAGACAATCAAAATAGTTCATTACAACATGTGTCCGGAAATGCTTTATTTCCGAGTTATGGCCTTCAAAACACTGAAATTCACCGGAACGTTTTTCTTTCCGCAAGTCGTTGCCGTCAAAAGAGACATTAAGAGGGCACTCTGACAGTTCATTCCGAGGCGAAGGTTACATTCAGTGTTGTGTAGGCGTTAGACTGTGCGACATGTATTCAAATCAAGGGGGGCAGGCGTACACAAACTTCCTGGAAAACACCATACCTCATGTTTTAGAAGACATTCCACTGATCAATCGTCAACACATTCACTTCTTGCATGATGGCGCTCCTGCACACTTCAGTCGTACGGCTCCCCGGTACTTGGATCGAAGGTTTCCTGATCGATGGATAGGTAGAAGTAGCCCAATTGCTTGGCCTCCACGCTCACCTGATCTGAACCGTCTCGATTTCTACTTGTGGGGTCATTTAAAATCATTGGTTTATTCGTCTCCGGTGCCTGATTTGGAATCCCTTCGGAATCGAATTGTGGCATGTTCTGAGGGCATACGCAATACTCCTGGAGTTTGGGATCGTGTTCGCAGGTCAATGAGACATCGATGTGAGGTCTGTATTCAAGCAGGAGGTGGACATTTTGAACATCTTCTGTAATGACAACGACCTGCGGCAAGAAAAACGTTACGGTGAATTTCAATGTTGTAAAGGCCATAACTCGGAAATGAAGCATTTCCGGACACATGTTGTAATGAACTATTTTGATTGTCTACATGTCGGAAATACATACCTGAAATTATGCCACGTATTTTTGAAACACCCTGTATACTAGCAGTGGTTAGAATGGAATGGAATGTTAGCGTCTCTAATATCGAGAAAGTTAACATACGAATTCACCGTCTGTTTACATACCCTACACTCTGTTTGCTTGCAGTACTAGACGGAGTTTGTTCATATTAACTTCACTTTTTACAAAAAGATTAACATCTATATTATATACAATTTTAACTGGTAATGGAAATTACGGGAAAACGGCTGAACGGATTTTAATGAATGACCCCTCATTTTGAAGCTTGGTGTCCAAGGATTTTCAGAAAAATAGTAACTTTCAGTGAAGCGTTAGTTTTTCTATAAAATTTTCCTTTTTTCCAAAATCCATCTTTCGTCAGTTTTGAGAACTAATTGCATTTCAGAATAAAACAAAAAACACACTGCAATAAACAATAGGATATTACACCCAAGGCCATGACCTGCAGGATTGCTGACATATTTAGAGTTGAAATTCAATTGGTTATTAAAAACTTTAAGACTTACTAAAAATAATTTACAGGCCTGATTCTGCGCTTTGTAATTTTCTGAGTACAGCTGTGCATTGGATATTAAAATCTATAAAACTTGAGGTGGTTTGATGACATTATTACCACTAGAAATGAAATATTATTGTAGTTAATGCCATGATGTGACTATATTTCATTAATTATACATATTAATGCTATATTGATGATATGAAAGTAAAGCGTTTTGGGGTTATGTAAGTAGATGTAGAGAATATCTTAAATTAGATCTTCATTTCTATAATTTACTGACTGGCGGCTATTATATAACTACAAAACTTACGTAAGATAATAATATTCTTATTAAAAATCAAATATTTTTATAGTTATTAATCAAGTGGGGTTCGGTTTTTTTCAAATATTTAATGGCGGTGTGGTGTTGATATTTATATGCGTCATTCTCTTCAGTATTGGCTCGAGAGAGCGCAAAAATTACAGTTCCTAAGGAAAGACCAAGAGGTATTACTGATAAAATAAGAGACCTACAAAATTTTGTAGTCTCCCGATCATTTCAGCAAGATCTCTTAGCAGGATAAAATTATTTTACTCTCTACATTTCAAGCTTTACATGCAGCAGCTATACTAAGATTCTATGTCTATTGTTCGAAAGCATAGCAAACCTGACTTTTTTTTTAACTTTCAACTACAATCCACAATGACCTGAAATAGCTATTGCTTTACGCCCACATGAAAAACCCACTGATCGTCCTGACATTGTTACTTACGTTTTCACGCTGAAACTCAAAACTGAAGGTGGATAAATTCAAGAAATAGTATTTGGCATAAAAAAATTGAGAGGGAGTATGTTTCATTATTATGGAAGAAAATAACTCTCAAAATGTCTGGCATTCTTCATTGAAAATAAATGTGAAAAATTTTTATTTGAACGTCTAATGAACTTACGTACTTTGCAGCATTTGCTGCACAAGCCACTAGTTATAATATAAGTTCAATATTAAAAAAATAGAATGCCGATTTAATATTCCTTCTCGTTTCCAGGGAAACAGAAGAGAGAAGTGTAAAACTCTATCGTCAGGGATACACGCATATCGCTCGCTACTCATTTGTTTCGTCTACAGCGCGCGCAGTGGTGTACTTCATAATTAATCAATGCGGGGAATTCGCGGGCGCTCCGGGACAAATGTGAAATAACATTAATTAAATTACACCCACGTAGAAATAATTAAAACTTCCTCTCGAGTTAATTTTCCGTCGGGTTTGATAACGGAACGACGTACAACTTCATTTACAGCTAGGTTTTCGTCAAAGAAATCTCCACCACGTCATGGACGTGGGCTGGAAGTACCAACTTTGCGGGAAAATACAATTATCCATCAGCTACGTTTTGTACTTGTCAGTTTCCATACAGCATTGCAGGCCTTTGAGGTGCCTGGGCTTTACACAGTATGGAATAAAGCTATACAAGCACGTGTCAACATATGATATACCCTACACGATGAAAACAAGCCAAGTGAATTATTAATATGGAAAGGAGAAGGGAGAACCATCTTTTTAATACAGCATGAAAATAAAGTAACCTTTCAATGTGCATAAATAAATTCAATTATATCTTAAAACAAGAAATTAATTTCGACAGGAAAATATATAATTAAAAGGGAAAACTATCTGTAGTAATGTAATCGAAGCGAGTGGATTTATTTGGGAAATCTCAGACCTCGAGTGACATATCGTGAATAAAAAAATTTAAATAATATATGCCTAAAGTCGCTCAAAAAATGTTAACAATTATATATTCATGAATACTTATTCTATTCATCGTACGATGAAAGAGTAGTGGAACGGAGAAAAATTCTCTCCGGCACCGGGATTTGAACCCTGGTTTTCAGCTCTACGTGCTGATGCTTTATCCACTAAGCCACACCGGATTCCCATCCCGAATCTTTCAGTTTAAGTTCCACCTCTTGGGTTCCCTCTGGTGGCCGTCCTCTGCACTACGTCATAGATGTCTATGAACGTAGGACAATTTCACTCCAATCATACTGATTTAAAATATTACAGACTACACTGTTGCTTTTTTTCTTTAGACATCATCCTTATTGTGCTGCATTTTCAAAATTGTCTCATAATAATCTCTTTCTATTATCTAATATAATTTGAAATATATTAACATTCTATGTATTTTAGTTTAATTCTGCTACACAGTTTATTTCAGTGTTTAATTAATAGTTCATAGCATTTTGTTGTTTAATTCGTAAATAACTCTTGTATATATGTAACTCTCATCTAAATCAAATTGTTGAATTCTTTGTAAGTTCATGCATATGTATATACACTTTTTGCTGGTTGTGTGGAAGAGAAGGCCTTACGGCCTTAACTCTGCCAGCTAAAATAAATCATTATTATTATATAATGTCCACATATGTGTGGAGTGCACTCATGAGTGACTGGTTGGCCGGGATCCGACGGAATAAGCGCTGTCTTAAATCACAAGTGATTTACGCATATCATATACTTTATTTTAATGTGCCAAAGTACATTTACGAGGTTTCCATGCATATAAGGCAGTCGTGGCGAAAATGCGATCGTGCGCCGAGTCATGTGTAACCTGCAACGTGCATAGCACCTATGGAGGGAGACGGACACCCGAAGGGGAAGTGAAGCAACTGTCTGACTTATTAACGGATTTTCATTTTCCTTACATCAAGCACTTAAATATAATTTTATACAGTGGAAGGCTACAAACTAATGTTTAGTAAGCGTAACGAAGAAAGAAATGAACAAGAAAACGTAGGACACATTATCACAACCTAAAATTAATTGTCTTCAGAATGTCTCTGCGATAGAGTTTCAAAATCAGGAATTATGTCACTTACTGCCAGTCGTAGTTGATCACGAAGGTATTGTCTGTCAGTCGTGATCTAAATTTGGTTTTTACTATTTTCATTGTAGAAAATAATTTTTCACAAACGTAAGTTGTAGCGAACATGGCTTCAACAGAGCAAGCGAAAGAACGAAGCTTCGGATATTTATTTTTTGGCAAAGATTTGAAAAGTTCAATATTTGTCAAGTCTTTACATCTAGCTTTCATTTAACATCATATTGTAAATCTGTGAGTTTAAATTGAAGATCTAACCGCTGAAAAAGAATCGACGTACAGAGATAGTAATAATAATAATAATAATAATAATAATAATAATAATAATAATAATAATAATAGTAAATAATAATAACAACATCATTTAACCTTTTAATGTTTCATGAGTAACCTGTAGTATAATGCCGTTTTATGTTATACAACCGTTTTCCTCGTAATACTTGTGAACAAATCATACATTTAATATTCTCATCATATTGGCAGCACAAAAATGCATTCTCCCATCCTACTTGAAACTTCCGTTTTTGTAGATATATATGTATTCGAGAGAGGCATTGCGACAATATGCCACTCGCAGATCAGAGACAAATACAAATGGAACGGAGTTTGACTCCAGTGAGTGGGGGTTGTGAGAGGTAGAAAGCAAGAGAAATGCACAGCTATCATTGTAAGCCACAACGTGCTCGCGAGTCGCATTTTCGCCACGGCTGATATAAGGGAATAAACGAAAAATCAAACCTAGGACAGATGAAAGAACGAAAAAAATAAATGAAAGGGGGAAAAAAAAGAGCGAAATGTTTCGCCAAAATGAAAGGAATAAACGAAAAGTCAAAACTAGGAAGATGAAAGAACGAAGAAAAAATAAATGAAAAGGGGGGGAAAAAAAGAGCATAAGAAATGTAAATAAGAAATTTTGGGCAAAATGAAAGGTAATAAACGAAAAGTCAAAACTAGGGAAGATTAAACAACGAAGAAAAAAATGAACAGGAGAAAATGAAGAGCATAAAAATGTAAATAAGAAATTTGGGCAAAATGAAAGTCAGGGGAATAAACGAAAAGTCAAAACTAGGAAGATGAAACAACGAAAAAAATAAATAAAAAGGAGAAAATGAAGAGCATAAGAAATGTAAATAAGAAATTTAGGGCAAAATGAAAGTCAGGGAATAAACGAAAAGTCAAAACTAGGGAAGATGAAACAACGAAAAAAATAAATAAAAGGAGAAAATGAAGGGCATAAAAATGTAACTAAGAAATTTAGGGCAAAATGAAAGTCAGGAATAAACGAAAAGTCAAAACTAGGGAAGATGAAACAACGAAAAAAATAAATAAAAAGGAGAAAATAAAAGAGCATTATAAATGTAATTAAGAAATTTAGGGCAAAATGAAAGTCAGGAATAAACGAAAAGTCAAAACTAGGGAAGATGAAACAACGAACGAAAAAAATAAATAAAAAGGAGAAAATGAAGAGCATAAGAAATGTAAATAAGAAATTTAGGGCAAAATGAAAGTCAGGGAATAAACGAAAAGTCAAAACTAGGGAAGATGAAAAACAACGAAAAAATAAATGAAAAGGAGAAAATGAAGAGCATAAGAAATGTAAATAAGAAATTTGGGGCAAAATGAAAGTCAGGGAATAAACGAAAAGTCAAAACTAGGAAGATGAAACAACGAACAAAAAATAAATGAAAAGGGGAAAATAAAGAGCATAAGAAATGTAAATAAGAAATTTAGGGCAAAATGAAAGTCAGGGAATAAACGAAAAGTCAAAACTAGGGAAGATGAAACAACGAAGAAAAAATAAATGAAAAGGGGAAAATAAAAGAGCATTAGAAATGTAAATAAGAAATTTAGGGCAAAATGAAAGTCAGGGAATAAACGAAAAGTCAAAACTAGGGAAGATGAAACAACGAAGAAAAATAAATGAAAAGGGGAAAATAAAGAGCATAAGAAATGTAAATAAGAAATTTGGGGCAAAATGAAAGTCAGGAATAAACGAAAAGTCAAAACTAGGGAAGATGAAACAACGAACAAAAAATAAATGAAAAGGGGAAAATAAAGAGCATAAGAAATGTAAATAAGAAATTTAAGGCAAAATGAAAGTCAGGCAATAAACGAAAAGTCAAAACTAGGGAAGATGAAACAACGAAGAAAAAAAAATGAAAAGGGGAAAATAAAGAGCATAAGAAATGTAAATAAGAAATTTGGGGCAAAATGAAAGTCAGGGAATAAACGAAAAGTCAAAACTAGGGAAGATGAAACAACGAAGAAAAAATAAATAAAATGGGGAAAATATAGAGCATAAGCAATGTAAATAAGAAATTTAGTCAGGGAATCAATGAAAAGTCGAAACTAGGGAAGATGAAAAAAGCGATGAAAAAATAAATAAAATGGAGAAAATAAAGAACATAAAAAGTGTAAAATATAAGAAATTTATGGCAAAATGAAATTCAGGGAATAAATGATATTCAAAACTAGGGAAGATGAAACAACCAATAAAACGTAAATAAAAATGAGAAATTGAAGAGCATAAGAAATGTAAACATGAAATAATGAAAAGAACCGAACGCTGAAAGAAAAGAGTAAATATAAAGTAAAAATAAAAAGAGAAGGACGCGATAAAACAGAAGGAAAACAGAAAAGTAAAAAAAAAAAATGTGAAGCGAAAGAAGCTGTTGAAGTCTATACACTGGTACATTCATACTGCGGCGTCGACCACAATCGCCATCTCGGGACCGAGGACGCTTTGCAGTAGCGTCACGTCGCGACGTCATCAGGACGCCCCGCGGGGCCGGCGTCGTAACACGAGTACGTGCCAATCCCACGGACAAGACCGCTTCAATTAGTCCGCGGTAGCTCAGCCGGAAAGTGAGCAAAGTAAAACTGATTTACAAATTAGAAACTCTGTTCAAATCACCCTTCAAAAACCCACGGGAAACATTCCACGAAATAGCAGCCTAAACAGCAATGTAGGCTTATAGCATGCCAGTAAACTATTAGTGTGGTGTAAGGAAATCGCCGCTTAGGCTCAATTTCAATTCATAAGCTTAATGCACATGAAATAAACTTCACAGAAAAACCCTCATGTTACTTTAAACATTCTTAGAATTTCGTATGCTAACAAGATATAAGGTAGGTGTCCCTGATATGGCCATGCTAAAGTTTGAGAATTTTTCTAGCCGCCATTTTGAAAAAAATGTAAACCACTTTTTTCTTACTCGTTCTCAGTATAATGGACTTTCTTAAAACAATTTCCTTTCCCCATAAAAATAGCTTTAATTGTCCAAAAAGTCCCAAATTCCAAAAGTCTATCTAGTGGCCATATCAGGAACATGTGCACATGATATGGCCACCCTTGTTCCATGTTCTACAAATCGTGATTGTTTTCGCTTTGATAGCGCAGTTGTGCTAAAATTAAATAATTTTGGTGTAAAATTAATAAATATGACACTTAATAATCTTTTTTTTATAGTTCAAAAGTGTAGTCAAAACAGGTTTTTCCATCAAAAATTAAGTTGTTTTTCTTAAAATACAAAACTTTTGCGTAATCCCAGCTATAAGGCATGTAAATTTGTCAGGTGAAGAAATAAAAGTGAAATGAACTTGATATGGCCATGGTGCATTTGATATGGCCATATCAGGAGCAGGTAAGCTTTCACGAAAATCGTTTGATTATGAACAACTCGTAAAAGATACGCCATCAACGACAACACCAATCAACAGAACATTAAAAACTGAATGGAGTAGTATGGTTTTCATGAAACAAGTATTTGAAAAACATGCATAAAACGAAGGAGACTTACCAGAGAAAAATAAGAAGAGGTCACATGAAAATCGCAAAACAGGCAACTGACGCCATATTGCTCAACCAGACTGGATGGAAAACGATCAAGTGACATACCAAGATGTCCTTTCACAGGATGCTCCTGCAATTTAGCGGATTTTATGGTTAACTAACTCACAATAGGGGGTGGCCATATCAGGAACACGGCCATAACAGGAGCACCCACCTTACGATGCAAGTTAACAAGTTTTGACATTGAACTACGCCCTTCACCGAGGATAAATTTCCAATTTTTATATTTCGATTTCGTACAATATTCTCGTCACGAGAAATAATCATATACTTGTCTTTTCGGGATTTACTTCCAAACCTATCTCTTTACTTGCTTCCAGTAAAATTCCCATATTTTTCCTAATCTTTTGTGAATTTTCTCCTAACATATTCACGTCATCTGCATAGACAAGCAGCTGATGTAACCCGTTCAATTCCAAACCCTCTCTGTTATCCTGAACTTTCCTAAAGGCATACTCTAGAGCAAAGTTAAAAAGTAAAGGTGATAGTGCATCTCCTTGCTTTAGCCCACAGTGAATTGGAAACGCATCTGACAGAAACTGATGTATACGGACTCTGCTGTACGTTTGACTGAGACACATTTTAATTAATCGAACTAGTTTCTTGGGAATACCAAATTCAATAAGAATATCATATAAAACTTCTGTCTTAACCGAGTCATATGCTTTTTTCAAATTTATAAATAACTGATACACTGTACCCTTATACTTCCATTTTTTCTCCATTATCTGTCGAATACAAAATATCTTATCAATAGTTGATCTATTACGTCTAAAACCACACTGATGATCCCCAATAATTTCGTTTACATATGGAGTTAATCTTCTCAAAAGAATATTGGACAAAATTCATATCATATCATATCATATCATATCATATCATATCATATCATATCATATTATATCATATATCATATCATATCATATCATATCATATCATATAATATCATATAATATATCATATCATATCATAGCATATATCATATCATATCTCATATATTGTATTATATCATATCATATCATAGACTATTCTATAATCATTGCATGAATCATATCATATCATATCATATCATATCATATCATATCATATCATATCATATCATATCATATCATATCATATCATATCATATCATATCATATATCGTATATTGTATTATATCATATGATATCATACTATTCTATAATCATTGCATGAATCATATCATATCATATCATATATTGTATCATATCATATCATATCATATAGACTATTCTATAATCATTGCATGAATCATATCATATCATATATCATATCGTATCATAGACTATTCTATAATCATTGCATGAATCATATCATATATCATAGACTATTCTATAATCATTGCATGAATCATATCATATCATATCATAGACTATTCTATAATCATTGCATGAATCATATCATATCATAGACTATTCTATAATCATTGCATGAATCATATATCATATCATATCATATCATATCATATCATATCATATCATATCATATCATATCATATCATATCATATCATATCATATCATAGACTATTCTATAATCATTGCATGAATCATATATCATATCATATCATATAGACTATTCTATAATCATTGCATGAATCATATCATATCATATCATAGACTATTCTATAATCATTGCATGAATCATATATCATATCATATCATAGACTATTCTATAATCATTGCATGAATATTATGTATCTGATATGTCATTTCCATAACTTGTATTATTTAAAGAAATCTTGACATCTCGGTAGTTCGGTATGCATTTACTGTTGTAACTCTGGACTGAAGAATTAAAAAAATTATAACTCGAAAACTAGGCTTTCTCCGGAAGTAGAAATTTATAGGAAGGTTTCTTATTTCAACTGAGACGTACGGGAGAACATCGTTGTGAAAATCCATCATCACTTGGTGAGCCTTCCTTGTTAGACGAGTCCTGTACAGCACCTGGTAGAAATTTGCCAACCACAGCTTAGTCACACAACGTATTATTCGACAGCAATTAAACGACCCCATATGACGTCACATACAAGACGACGGAGCTGAAATGCGACCGGCCGGCAATGCGGCGATATTCTAATCCTTTCCGCAAAGTAGACCACGACGTAATCCGACAGTAAAGGAATAACGTTTCCATAGTTACGAAAACGTGGAGTATACAAGCTAGTGGGACCGCTCCTTCAAAAATCCATAGCTTCGTCCTACACGCGCGTCGCCTAGCAACTCGCCCCTGCACATGGCACGATGCAACCCGGCCATCAGGATGAGCCCAACAGCCGGTATTGCTACGTAATGGCAACCTGTTAATGAGGCACTTTGCGAATGGGGTTACCAAACTCTGCTACTTGTTTTCAGAATGAAGTTACATAAACACAAACTCAGAATAACGACTGGGAGGGTTGAACATTTCTATTAAATGGTAGATATATATTTTTAATAAAAAAGCCGCCCTAAATAAAGTTTCGAATAGATCGGCCTACTAATCATTTCATAAAGAATAATCATTAAAACCAATTGTGTGACGATTTCAAGGAATAAGAAAACATTAAGATAAATGATACGTATGTATGTATGTATGTATGTATTTATTTACACTGCAAGTGGGCAAGCACCCGGTGGCAGTGGTATATACAATATAAACAATACACAATAAAATGACACACAATAAAATTTACAATACACAATACAATTTTACAACACATATACAATTTTATACACAATACATTAAGAATACACAATACAATTTAATACAATAATAATAAAACATAAATAAAATACCTAATTTTACAACACAACCTACATAATTATGTATAGACCCTACATAAGTTTCAATAGTCTTTCACTTTACTCTCATCTCATTCCCTGTAGTGGCACTATGACGCATTTCACTGACACTTTAGCACACATTTCACTGACACTCTGTAACACATTTCACTGACACTATAGAACACATTTCATTGACGCTATAAATTATCACTGATCGGAACTGTTCACTGCACTGTAAAACCATAACTTCACTGACTCACCTCGCTTCACTGATACAACAGTTCAAATAAGTCAAATAATTACACCCTTATGCAAACTTATAAACAGAACTACATTTAAACTAAACATTTCTAGTCTAAGGCCCTCTTACACGCTATTTTTAAATAATTTACAATTCAAACCATGGAAGTAAACTCGTCAGGCTAGATAAATACATGTCACCTTAAAAATTAAATGAAAACATAGGAAATCATCTATAGTAATAATAAATCTGTAGCCGAAATTTTTCTGGTAATTTTCGATTTTCCAAAAATAATTGGTCCTAACATATATAATTAACCACCCTGAAACCGTAAATCGCTTTTTTTTAATTTTTGTTTGCATGTCTGTCTGGATGTTTGTTACCTTTTCACGCGATAGTGGCTGAACCGATTTATATGAAAATTGGAATATAAATTAAGTTCGTTGTAACTTAGATTTTAGGCTATATGGCATTCAAAATACTTTATTTAAAAGGGGGTTATAAATGAATTAAATAAATCAAAATGTCTCGCTTATTATTGATTTTTGTAAAAAAATGTTACGCAACAAAAGTTTCTTTAAAAATGACTTATGATAACTTTTATCCGTTACAAAATTTTGATAGGACTGATATTTAATGAGATAAATGAGTTTCAAAATTAAAATAACGCCATCTAAGACGGTGCAATGAAATAAGAACAAATGACTCCGTCTATAAGGGGCCTTGGACAATAACAATCGAAAGCTATTAAACATAGCCTACAGAGGATGTTTCTGTGTTTGTATGAAGTAATATCAAGCTAAATTAACCGATTTGTATAATTAATTATTATTTCACCATTGGAAAGTGTAGTTTCTCTAGATGGACATATTGCTTATAATGTTATTACAGTAACTTCTGAGTAAATCGAGGACAGGTAAAATTAAAATAGCTTCTTATGCACAGAAAATTTGATAGGCTATTTTGTACATTAGTTTTCTGTACTTCTTAAAATAATATTTATGTACACTCATTTTAATCTGAGAGAATTAACAAACAACGAGAGTGTATTGATTTAGTGTGCAGTAATAGTACGTTAGCTTAGCAATCCATTATTTTATAATTCAAATTTTAACTATGCTCAATTGAATCGTGTTAAAATACACACGATTTATCCTTCTAACAAACACGAATGTTCCCTGGATCAAACGTCCTATTTTAATTATGTAATTTAGTTTATATTTATTTCTAACAGGTGCAGCGGAGCGCACGGGTACGGCTAGTTTACAATAAAAGTTTCTTGTGTACAAATGATTACTAATTATAGCTAAGGATGATTTTAACATATGAGATCCTATGGCATCAATCGTTGCATCAGAAATTTAAAATTGTTTAAGTTGATTTAAAGTTTCTCGTGGGATCGTGCCACGGGCACCGAACATGAGCCCAGAAACTGTCCAATGTGTGATGTGGTATTCTGCTCCAAGATGCTGACAACAAGAAATAGATGACTTGTTTTCAAGACACACCTCTTGTGGCTGTTGCTCGTGCATCTCGAAACGGATTGTGGGATCAAGAATGACACCCTTATCCTTCTGCCAATCAATTATGATGATATCAGCACGTCTATACAAACTTCAATCGATATTTCACGGACTTCGACTTCACGTTTTTTAGTCCCCTCTTTTTGCATTTTAGCATTTTTTATTTGTATTTCTAATTTCATTTCTTATTATTATTATTATTATTATTATTATTATTATTATTATTATTATTATTATTATTATTATTCTTTCTCGTCATTTTCACGGACTTCAACTTCAAGTTTTTAGTCCCCTCTTTTTGCATTTTAGCATTTTTATTTGTATTTCTAATTTCATTTCTTATTATTATTATTATTATTATTATTATTATTATTATTATTATTATTATTATTATTCTTTCTCGTCATTTTCACGGACTTCAACTTCAAGTTTTTTTAGTCTCCTCTTTTTGCATTTTAGCATTTTTATTTGTATTTCTAATTTCATTTCTTATTATTATTATTATTATTATTATTATTATTATTATTATTATTATTATTATTATTATTATTATTCTTTCTCGTCATTTTCACGGACTTCAACTTCAAGTTTTTTTAGTCCCCTCTTTTTGCATTTTAGCATTTTTATTTGTATTTCTAATTTCATTTCTTATTATTATTATTATTATTATTATTATTATTATTATTATTATTATTCTTTCTCGTCATTTTCACGGACTTCAACTTCAAGTTTTTTAGTCTCCTTTTTGCATTTTAGCATTTTTATTTGTATTTCTAATTTCATTTCTTATTATTATTATTATTATTATTATTATTATTATTATTATTATTATTATTATTATTATATTCTTTCTCGTCATTTTCACGGACTTCAACTTCAAGTTTTTTTAGTCTCCTCTTTTTGCATTTTAGCATTTTTATTTGTATTTCTAATTTCATTTCTTATTATTATTATTATTATTATTTATTATTATTATTATTATTATTATTATTATTATTATTATTATTATTATTCTTTCTCGTCATTTTCACGGACTTCAACTTCAAGTTTTTTAGTCTCCTCTTTTTGCATTTTAGCATTTTTATTTGTATTTCTAATTTCATTTCTTATTATTATTATTATTATTATTATTATTATTATTTATTATTATTATTATTATTATTATTATTCTTTCTCGTCATTTTCACGGACTTCAACTTCAAGTTTTTTTAGTCTCCTCTTTTTGCATTTTAGCATTTTTATTTGTATTTCTAATTTCATTTCTTATTATTATTATTATTATTATTATTATTATTATTATTATTATTATTATTATTATTATTATTATTATTATTATTCTTTCTCGTCATTTTCACGGACTTCAACTTCAAGTTTTTTTAGTCTCCTCTTTTTGCATTTTAGCATTTTTATTTGTATTTCTAATTTCATTTCTTATTATTATTATTATTATTATTATTATTATTATTATTATTATTATTATTATTATTCTTTCTCGTCATTTTCACGGACTTCAACTTCAAGTTTTTTAGTCCCCTCTGTTTGCATTTTACCATTTTTATTTGTATTTGTAATTTCATTTCTATATCTTACTTCTTCTCTCGCATTTGTTTTATGCCTATTTGTAATCTGATGGTGTGGTAGAGAAGGCCTGATGTCCTTAACTCTACGTATTTACTTATGGCTTTTAAAGAACCCGGAGGTTCATTTCCGCCACACATAAGCCCGCCATCGGTCCCCATCCTGAGGGACCGAGCAAGATTAATCCAGTCTCTACTATCATATTCCACCTCCCTCAAATCCATTTTAATATTATACTCCCATCTACGTCTCGGCCTCCCCGGACGTCTTATTCCATCCGGCCACCCTACTAACACTCTATATGCATTTCTGGATTCGCCCATACGTGCTACATGCCCTGCCCATCTCAAACATCTGGATTTAGGGGAGAGTCGGGTAGTATCGGACATCGGGTAATATCGGACAGTGAGTTTCTTTCATCTACCACACGATGATAGTACCTGATTGACATGGTTACGTTTATGTGATGTCGCATAGAGAAACGTAACCGTGTCATTCAGGTACTGCCATATGGTGGTAGATGAAAGAAATGCACTGTCCGATGCTACCCGATGTCCGATACTACCCGACTCTCCCCTAATGTTCCTAAATATGTCAGGAGAAGAATAATATGCATCCAGTTCTGCGTTATGTAACTTTCTCCATTCTCCTGTAACTTCATCCCTCTTAGCCCCAAATATTTTCCTAAGCACCTTATTCTCAAACACCCTTAGCCTCTGTTCCTCTCTCAAAGTGAGAGTCCAACTTTCACAATTATACAGAAGAACCGGTAATATAATTGGCCTTAACTCCACTAGAATAAACAAATAAATAAATAAATAATTTAATTAGTTAATTTATTATTTATTAGGTTATTTTACGACCTGTATCAACATCTAGGTTATTTAGCGTCTGAATGAGATGAAGGTGATAATGCCGGTGGAATGAGTCCGGGGTCCAGCACCGAAAGTTGTCCAGCACTTGCTCGCATTGGGTTGAGGGAAAACCCCAGAAAAAACCTCAACCAGGTAACTTGCCCCGACCAGGATTCGAACCCGGGCCACCTGGTTTCGCGGCCAGACGCGCTGACCGTTATTCCACAGGTGTGGACTTTAATTAATCAATTAATAAATAAACAATAAATAAATATGCATGTATATGTCTAATGCCTACCCACTCCATTTTACGTGATTCGGAATCCGCATACTGCGGATAGATGGCAGGACCTTTACCCATTTTCAGGTTGCATACCACTTCAGCGGGACACGCTGTACATGATGTATATCTTTGGAAGTTATTCGTAACTTGAGTTTAAAAATAAATGTTCGTGTAAGTGTAGTGTATGGACTGAGTGGTGATGATGATGATGATGATGATGATGATGATGATGATGATGACGACAATGACGAGAACATCATGTAGAACATTATGAAAATGAAGAAAATTATTAAGGAAATTATGGTGATAACGTAGAAAAAGAAATGTAACTTATTA
This sequence comes from Periplaneta americana, assembly GCA_025594305.2. NCBI lineage: Eukaryota > Metazoa > Arthropoda > Insecta > Blattodea > Blattidae > Periplaneta > Periplaneta americana. The sequence continues at coordinate 18,402,071 of JAJSOF020000035.1, forward strand.
AAAAATAAATGATGAAAATGAAGATTGCGATAGTGAAGAAAATTATGAATATAGCCTACTTATGACGAGGAAGAAAATAATGAAGGCAAATTTCGTATAGAAATGAAGATGAAGATTATTACAATGATAAACAGGCTAGAACTCCAGAAAAGAAATTAAATCTTTCGTAATTTCGCTTGGATCGTTCCGGGAGTTTCCAAATTTATTTGCGAAACAATATGGACCGAACTACATTTTTGTACGTAAGATACTTCTCTGCAAACTAAGAGCCAAATAAACATTTTTCAGAAGAAGAACCACATTCTGCATATAAATATCTAGCACCACACCATATAAATATCTACACCACACCGCCATTAAATATATGAAAGAGACCCAACCCATCTTGATTAATAACTATAAAAATATTTGATTTTCAATAATTTTATTATCTTACGTAATTTTTAAAGCTTTCAGTGACATATACTATATATACTATATAGCCGCCACTCAGTAAAATATAGAAATCAAAATCTAATTTAAGTTATTCTCTGCATCTACTTATATAACCCCAAAACGTTTCACTTTCATATCATCAATATAGCATTAATATGTATAATTAATGAAAAATAGTCACATCATGGCATTAACTACAATAATATTTCTTTTCTAATGATAATAATGTCATCAAACCACCTCAAGTTTTGTAATTTTTAATATCCAATACACAGCTGTGCCCAGAAAATTACACACCACAGAATCGAACCTGTAAATTATTTTTAGTAAGTTAAGTTTTTAATAACCAATTTAATTTGAGCTCTAAATATGTCAGCATTCTTGCAGATCATGGCCTTCGTGTAATATTGTTTACTATAGTGTGTGTTTTGTTTTATTGTGAAATGCAATTAGCTAGTTCTCAAAACTGACGACAGATGGATTTTGGAAAATAGGAAAATTATGTTTAAACATTGACACTTCACTGAAAACTACTATTTTTCTGAAAAACTTTGGGTTAGATTCAAAATGAGGGGCCATTTATTAAAATTCGTTCAGCCGTTTTCCCGTAATTTCCATTACCAGTTCAAATTATATATATACAGATATGACCAGAAGCATTTCCAAGCACATCAAGAATTTAAGAAGCCAGGAACTTCAGGACAGACAGCCTGATTCTTTTCAGATCACTCCACTTCACACCCTCACACCCCACATCGCTCTCCTCTCAGACATTTCCATAATACCGCCTTGTCAGCGTTTTTACGTCTGCTGTAGCTGGAACATAATGGCGTCGATCCACTGCTTGATAGTTATATCAGTTTTATGTCTGTGGGCGAAAGGGCTAGGATCCCTCTTCATAAAATACAACCGTTACCAAGTTCTCACCCTATCCTCCGTTGTGAAGCGTATTACAGGCCAGCATTCGGAGAAGAGGACCGTTACAAGATTAATTTCAGAGGCAAGTATCACTTGAAAATTAAACAGGCAGTAACTGAAAATTATACGTGGTCGACTCAACATACAGATATGTGCAAAAACGTATAAAATAACTTTTATATCGAGATCAGTAGTCCGCGTCACCGTTTTTGGCGTGCGAAATAAGTAATGGGAACCTTAAGTGAGAGTGTTTTACATTTGCCGCAGTCAGTCTGACAACAGTGTTTGGTAAATGGCTGATGTGACGTGTATAGGAAGTGGTACCATTCTCAGCTAACTGGAAATGATACATGCTCGACACAAACAAACACTATATATCTAAAAACGTCTAAAATAACGCTGGCGCCAGCTGTAAGAGTCACCTCTGTTTTGTAATTAGACACTATACCATTATATGCGATTTTGAATGTTAGAGCTTCAGATGACGCTGTATCAACAACAGGTGTAGCCCAGTTCCTTATCTGTGGCTAATGTTGGAGTATTGGAGATAAAATATACAGGGTGATTAAGAACATTTTAGATTTGTCTCAAAACCTATGCAGAATTGAATAAGATTTCTATATTTGCAATAAAAACATCATGAAACCTTATGGTTACACCGAGGTGAAATTTTGTCAGTTTTGTTGAAAAAATTATATTTTTCATTTTTAACATTGAAGAGATGAAAAAATTAAAATACCTTGGAGCAACAATAACAAATATAAATGACACTCGGAAGGAAATTAAACGCAGAATAAATATGGGAAATGCGTGTTATTATTCGGTTGAGAAGCTTTTATCATCTAGTCTGGTGCCAAAAAATTTGAAAGTTAGAATTAATAAAACAATTATATTACCGGTTGTTCTATAATATGCTTGTGAAACTTGGACTCTCACTTTGAGAGAGGAACAGAGGTTAAGGATGTTTGAGAATAAGGTGCTTAGGAAAATATTTGGGGCTAAGAGGGATGAAGTCACTGGAGAATGGAGAAAGTTACACAATGCAGAACTGCACGCATTGTATTCTTCATCTGACATAATTAGGAACATTAAATCCAGACGTTTGAGATGGGCAGGGCATGAAGCACGTACGGGCGAATCCAGAAATGCATATAGAGTCTTAGTTGGGAGGCCGGAGGGAAAAAGACCTTTGGGGAGGCCGAGACGTAGATGGGAGGATAATATTAAAATGGATTTTAGGGAGGTGGGATATGATAATATAGACTGGATTAATCTTGCTCAGGATAGGGACCAATGGTGGGCTTATGTGAGGACAGCAATGAACCTGCGGGTTCCTTAAAAATCATTTGTAAGTAAGTAAGTAAGTAAGTAAGTAAGCATTAATTAAAGTAAAATTAAATTAAAATGCATAATTTATTAATTCATTATCCATGTATTCGTGTATTTATTTATTTGTCTGTCTGTCTGTCTGTCTGTCTGTCTGTCTGTCTGTCTGTCTGTCTGTCTGTCTGTCTGTCTGTCTGTCTGTCTGTCTGTCTGTCTGCCTGCCTGCCTGCCTGCCTGCCTGCCTGCCTGCCTGCCTGCCTAGCTATCTGTCTGTCTGTCTGTCTGTCTGTCTGTCTGTCTTTATTAATCTGTCTGTCTGTCTGTCTGTCTGTCTGTCTGTCTGTCTGTCTGTCTGTCTGTCTGTCTGTCTGTCTTCTGTCTGTCTGTCTGTCTGTCTGTGTCTGTCTGTCTGTCTGTCTGTCTGTCTGTCTGTCTGTCTGTCTGTCTGTCTGTCTGTCTGTCCTGTCTGTCTGTCTGTCTCTCTATCTATCTATCTATTTATCTATTTATTTATTTATTTATTTATTTTACTTGCTGTTATTTATTCTCGCTTTAACATCTCTGGTCATATCGCGAGTTAATCTGTGTGAAATCCGAAGGCTGTGCACAATTGTTGAGGACTGGTTCTTTTGTTGTGAACTACATGGCGCCTGTATATGTATTAGGACTGATTTGTTATGAATATGATTTCGGTGATGAATGAGGCCGGTGATATTCAGAGATGTTGTGGCCCGAATTTCCTGGCATTTGCCTTACAATTGAGGGAAAACCCTGAAAAAACCTCAACCAGGAAATTCAACCCAACCGGGAATCGAACTGCGCAAGAGACCGCCACAGAGGTAGTCTGTATTTATTTGTGTGTCTTGTCTGTGTGTTAAGATGTTTTTGTAGTATGTTCTGTATGCAACGTTGTATTTTAGTTACTGTACTTGAAAGATGATACAATTTTGTATGTGTTCTTGTTTTCATAATATGTTAGTATGATGTATTTGTTTTGTTCTAAACGCAAACAAGAAAACGTAACACAAGAAGAAAACAAAACACGTACAAACAAAACAAGAACGTTTACAATTACAGTAACAGAAAAAATATACAGGGTTAGTTAAAAGTCCCGCACCACCTAAACTTTTGAAGCATATGGTTCAGTGACATGAAACTTGGTATGTGAGGATAACCATATACTAAGAACTCAATAATGGTATTAGCGAGTTTTTTCTACTTCCGTTTAAACCGGAAGTAACTCCAACTCTCTTATTTTAAATGGAACACCCAATACATATTTTTTTATTTTTGAATAAAGCTCATTAAGACCTTTTAAAAAAGTACCCACACTTGATACTTCTGTACAAATTCAGTGTTCCTAAATAAAAATGGAAGTGGTGCAAGATATTCCTAAAGCCTGGTTAAATCATTACTTAAATGGTTTCTATGATCGAGTGTAAAGCATCTGAGGGCTACCAATTTGAACACATAATTTAGAAGGTGAGCTAGCTTTGTTTTGTTTTTGTTAAGGAGGGAGTATTTTATTATTTTAATATTCGATACACTTTTCTGTTTTCTTGACTTAGCAACACCGAATTTATAAAGAAATATCGAGTGTGGGTACTTTTTGAAAAGCTCTTAATGAGCACTATTCAAAAATAAAAATATATATTGGGTGTTCCATTTAAAATAAGAGAGTTGGAGTTACTTCCGGTTTCACCGGAAGCGGAAAAAACTTGGTAATACCATTATTCAGTTCTTAGTATATGGTTATCCTCACATACCAAGTTTCATATCACTGAACCGTATGCTTCAAAAGTTATTTAGGTGGTGCGTACTGTATAATGAAAAACCATTCAAAATGTTAAATTTGTATACTAGCTATTAAACAAAAGTTAAGATCTATGTTAATATTACTAATCTAAATAAGTGAACGAACAGAATAGAGTGAGACGTACCGTGAAGAAAACAACTTAAACCTACATTTCTGTTTCCATGGTACCCGAGTGACATCGAATTATAAGTAAATGGGACGATTAAACGTTTCTGCTCAAAAATAACTCTCAGTGCGAACACCATTAATGAATGATGGCCACTAACTGAAGCGGCAGAGTATCTACAAAGAAGATAGGCTGCGTGGCTACGATAAAAGCCTTTGGTTCTCCCGGGAAATCCTAAGTCTTAATGAGGGTTTTGCTTTGTACTACAAACAGGGTGGAAGCAGGTCTTTGGTGAGAGAAACTTTTTCTAACCGCCAGCCTGTGCCAACATAGACCAAAATAGGTATACAGGGTAATTCAGAAGGAAAGGGCCATAGGTTGAGGGATGATATGGACGACTGTAAAGGAAAAAAACCTTAGTCTATACAGTAGAATCTCTATTATCCGTGGTAATGGAGGGAGTGTAGTGAACGGTTAATCGAAAAAATCGGATAATCAGTACTATAAAAGGTGTTCATAAACTAAGTGCATAATATAATTTCGTCATTTCTCCGTGGTCTTTTCTTTTAACACGCTAAGTAGTGAATCATAAGTTCACTAATTTAAGTCTAGTTTTCAACGACGGGTTTTAATGGCCACGAAAACTCCTTATGACAGCTGTCTGTGGAAAGATAGGAATATTAGAGGTCTCATGTTGTAGATTTACAAATTTGATGCACTTTATATTTTGTTTTTTATTAAATCGCACAGAGTTGTAACTCCCATCTCGTATTGTTATGAGACAGTTTCTCATTTCCCAAACCACTCAATTATTTGCACTTTTTTTCTTAGCAATCACGTTTTATTTTGACACCTGTGGAAGACATTTTGCATAGAAGTTAGACAGTACGACCACTCGAAGAGTAAATCATGGGTAAAGGTTTGCAAAAAAAAATAATAAAAAAACAATCTGTAGAAAACAATTTCGTATTAATATCGAACATTTCACAAGCATCAATGTGAAATACGCAACGAGCTAGCACTCGATGGAAATACGACACAGTCCAAAGTCGACAGTGAACAGTCTATTGTTTCTAGTTGCTAACCGCTTTGAGAGCTTTATCATGAGATTTGCAAAAAATCGCCTCAAGCTTCGCGACTGTATATAGTAGACTGTGGTGATACATTTCGGTTTTGTTTACGTCTACTTTAATCTTTAGTTGGAAATAGTTTAGTGATGGTGGAGGTAAAATAATGCAAGAAACACTGGCTCTTAGAAAACCTGTCCCACGGCGAGTTTTACACTACAAATCGCACAGTACTTATCGGATATCAAATCATGGTCTCTCCCATGATAGGTCCTGTAACAGCCCAGCAAGTGCGTCAGGTTTAAGAGTAAACTGCCTTGAATTATTTAGATGGAGCTGCCGGCACGCGTCCTGCGACAAACCGCGGCGTTCATTCCGTATTGACAGGCCTGGTGGGGAGTCCCCGCGGGGCGCTCGATTGCTTCGCATTCCCATACGTCACATCGCACAACAATGGCAGGCCTAACCCCGGGGCACAATGACTTGAATAGTTCCGTGCCTCTGAATAGCCAGGTGCCAGCGCTGCAGTCGCTATTTTGCTATTCAAAGTGTAGGGAAAGAATTTTGCTGCAAAAACGTATTGTGGCATTTATGGAAATTACATTTTATGCACCTTAAGCATCGAAAAAACTATTTTTACTTTTAAATTATATGACGAAAGACGAGGTAATACACGGTGTTCCATCACAGTCTACTACATACATCGCGAAGCTTGAGGTGTTCTTTTGCAAATCTCGTGATAAAGCGTTCCAAGCGGTTAGCAACTAGAAACAATAGACTGTCCATGGTCGACTTTGGACTGTGTCGTATTTCTATCGAGTGCTAGCTCGTTGCGTATTTCACATTGATGCTTGTGAAATGTTCGTTATTGGTTGTAATGAAAATGTTAATGGCTAAAACATAATTGGAATAATAATATGGGACAAGGAGGAGACGTTTGTAGTGCTATAAATTGTAGCAACAGTAAGAGAAAGAGGCCAGAGTTATCCTTTGTCCGATTTCCGAAAGATTCAGAAAAGTTCCTGGGTTTCCACAAAAATGCTGTGCAGAAACAAAACTCTTAATTTTGAAGTTCTTTGTGACTGTTAGAATACATTAAATTTCACAATGAAATGTTTCAGTCTAACCGAAAGGACATTAGATATCGGTTAAAGTTCTGTCACTTAGGCTGCTAAATTTCCAGAGAAATAAAGGTTAGGTCTACTTTTTTTTCAGGTGATATATTTTTAATTGTAGCTATTAATTTTGTTATTATTTTTATGTGTTATTTTACTAAAGACGTAGAAAAATTAAGTTTGTTTTAATGACATTTATTGATCACGTTTTATTTTCAATTCTGGTAGGATTATTATTGCTTAGGCCTATTCTTTTCAAAGGATATGTTTTTAATTATAGCTGTTAATTTTGTTGTAATTTTTATTTGTTGCTTTACTAGAGACGTAGAAAAAGTCTGTTACAATAAAATTTATTGATCACGTTTTATTTCCAATTCTGGTGTGATTATTATTGCTTAACCTCATCCCCACTTTGTTAACTACGTAAGCCTGCACTACAAGTACCGGTACACGTAAGTTACTCCATTAATTCATATTTCCATTATTATTGTTGTAAAGAGAAATGCAAATTAATATTTATTGGTTTCATAGTTAATTATCGCTATAATCTTTTATGAGTGAAGCTATTATAGTAAATTTCAGTTCGTTTTGCACAAACAAAAATTATGTTACTTATTTCTTGCAGGTATCTTCGAGTTTATGGTGGAATTTAATATACTTCATTAAAATAATAAATAACTTTATGCATTTAATATTTCAATAATGGAAGGAAGGTGTTAATTTTTTCAAAAGAACACGACAACGAAAGTGTAACATATTTTGACGTCTGCTAGGAGAGAGATCTGAGATGATGAGGCGATAGTAGCGATCCTAGTGGTGGGCAACTACCCATGTTTGCATTTTTACTACATATTGAGCTTCGCGACTAGATATAGTAGACTGTGGTTCCATTCAACCCGCTCACATTCTATTAAGTCTTTTGACTTTTTATGTTTTGTAAGATTTTAAATCAGGATGATCCGTTTGGGTATGGATAAAATAAAAACATCGTAAAACATTTACTATTGAGCTTTATTTTGTTGATTTTTTATTGGGTTGTTTTACGACGCTGTATCAACATCTAGGTTATTTATCGTCTGAGTGATACGAAGGTGATAATGCCGGTGAAATGAGTCCGGGGTCCAACACCGAAAGTTACCCAGCATTTGCTCGTATTGGGTTGAGGGAAAACCCGGAAAAACCTCAACCAGGTAACTTTCCCGACCGGGATTCGAACCCGGGCCACCTGGTTTCACGGCCAGACGCGCTGACCGTTACTCCACAGGTGTGGACTTTATTTTGTTAAAACTTTGTGGATACAACACTGAAAGATGGGAGATTCCTCAGATCTGAACATGACCCCCATTGCGCACCCTGTCCGTTGTAACATAAGAGGGGTGATTTGTTGAAAAGCTTACTCTCGTATCATCAATGTTCCTGGGTTTCTGTGAATAGACAATGTCATTAACAAAACCCTACACGAAGAAGTCAGGAGGGGTTAGATCTGGGGAGTTTGGGGGCCAAGCCAAGAGATAGCTGCTTCTCGTACTGGGTTCCGCCTGCGACCTCCTGCATGTTTTTTAACATTGAACCAGTTTATACAAATGTTCGATACCACAACATCATGGAATCGTATCTAGGTACATACGCACACCATATTCACGTTGAAATTCCCTTTTAACATTCATTCATTCATCCATCCATTCATTCATCCATCCATCCATCCATCCATCCATTCATCCATCATTCATTCATCCATCCATCCATTCACTCACTCATTCATTCATTCATTCATTCATTCATTCATTCATTCATTCATTCATTTTATTCCATAGATCTTACGTGAGCAATGAAGCTTTAAGATGTGGAACAAGTCAGCATTTTACAATATTACAATTACAATTTTTACAATTTTTTATAGTTTTACAATTTAGTAATTTTCTACAATGTTTACTCTTTTAACACTCAAATTCAGCATACCAAAGAACACATTGTGCCCGGTGTTGATTTGTAGTAGCCATTTTAATCATCTACGATTTTCATTTGTCCTTTCAGATTATGCATTGGTGATTTTCATGTATGAAAACTCCCATCTTTTAATCATAATATAACCAGTAAGAAATTTTCTTACTATCATAAGAGCTTTATAATAATAAATTAATATTATCCATACCCAAACGGATCAGACTGTATTTTCTTTTAATTGGGCAATAGGGTGGATCGAAAATGGGCTTTTCTTTTTGGAAATTCAAATTTAGACAGGGAAGAAAGTTGTGTTATGTCCCAGTACTTAGGCAAAAAAAAAATTCAATTTCCTAAAAAAAAAAATGTTTAGGCGTAAAATTTTTACAATTTTAAATTGTATGACAAAAGATGAGGTAATACACGTTGAACCTACCCATATCCTACTGTTAGGTCATCTCACAAGGATGTTTTTTTTTTTTAAGTTATGTTTTGTAAGATTTGAACTATTTTATTTAGTTGGGCAATAGGCTGGATCGAAAATAGTTTTTTTTTTTTTTTTGTAATGCAAAGTTGGAGACGGAAAAAAAATTGTATTATATCCCACACTTAGGCACAAAAAAATTCAATTTCCTTAAAACCTTTTTCGTCGAAGAATGGCTTCGAATTTTCAGAATTGTAAATTACCGGTATATGACAAAATATGAGGTAATACAGAATGTTCCGCTCAACATTAAGATATATGGATCATATGTGAAGACTAAGTGGAAGGCAGAAAAGAGGAAAGACTGCAGAATTATGAATTTGCGGTCCCTCTGGACAGAAAACAATGAATGAATGAATGAATGAATGAATGAATGAATGAATGAATGAATGGCCATTATTGCGCATTGTGACATGTGACAGTCGTCAATTGTTAATACAAATATGGAGATCATAACGTTTAAGATTAGAGTCCTTCTAAAGCACTACAATATTATGAAACTGCTGCCGTGGCTAGAATGATATGCGAAGTCGAAGGTGAAGGTGTCGAAAGTGAACGTGTAGCACACCGGTGGTTCCAGCGTTTCAATAATTATGGCCACATTAAAAGCTTATAATGTCCTGGAAGACCTTATATAATATTGAGAATACATGGAGAGTTTTGGAAGAAAGTCCACAAATGCATTTCTTATCTGGCAATCTGTAACTAATGCCAAGGGATCTGTAAATATGCTGGGCTTTTCACAAAAGGTCTGCACTTCGAGTATAATTAGCTTCAGACGCAACAAGCGATAATGTGTCTGTTTTGAAGGAGCTATACTCCCGTACATCAGAATAGTATTAATTATTACGGAAGAAACACGAATTGGTAACAAATATCGTGGACGTCCTTCGCAACCACTAAATGTACAGAATACTCACTTTTACAGAACTTGAAATCACACAGCAGTGCAGATCGGTACTTACCTGGAACAAGAAAGAGGAAGCCATTAGTGAATTAGAAAGGATTAAATAAATCAATAAACAACTAAATAATAAATAAATAACAAAATAATAATAAATAAATACATAAATAACTAAATAATAAATAAATAAACAAATAATAATAAATAAATAATAAATTAATAAACGAATAACTAAATAATAATGAATAAATAAATAACTAAATAATAATAAATAAATAGTAAATTAATTAAATAAATACATAAATCATTAAATAATAATAACAAATGAATAATAAATAACTAAATAAATAAGTGAATACTAAATAAATAACTAAATAATCATGATAAAAATAAATACCTAACTAAATAATAATAAATAAATAAATAAATAAATAACAAAAACAAATAAATAAATACATAAATAACTAAATAATAATGAACGAATAAATAAATAATTAAATAATAAATAAATAAATAAATAGTAAATTAAATAAATACGTAAATCAATAAATAATAATAATAATAATAATAATAATAATAATAATAATAATAATAATAATAATAATAATAATAAATAAATGATAAATAAATAACTAAATAAATAAATAATAAACAAATAAATGCATAACTAAATAATACTTACTTACTTACTTACTTACTGGCTTTTAAGGAACCCGGAGGTTCATTGCCGCCCTCACATAAGCCCGCCATTGGTCCCTATCCCGAGCAAGATTAATCCATTCTCTATCATCATATCCCACCTCCCTCAAATCCATTTTAATATTATCTTCCCATCTACGTCTCGGCCTCCCTAAAGGTCTTTTTCCCTCCGGCATCCCAACTAACACTCTATATGCATTTCTGGATTCGCCCATAAGTGCTGAATGCCCTGCCCATCTCAAACGTCTGGATTTAATGTTCCTAATTATTTCATGTGAAGAATACAATGCGTGCAGTTCTGCGTTGTGTAACTTTCTCCATTCTCCTGTAACTTCATCCATCTTAGCCCAAAATATTTTCCTAAGCACCTTATTCTCAAACTAAAATAAATAAATAAATAAATAAATAAATAAACAACTAAATTATAATAAATGAATATATAAATGAACATTAAATAAATAACTAAATAACAATAGAAACAAAGAAATAATAAATTAATTAAATAACTGCGTAAATCAATAAATAATAACAATAAATAAATAATAAATAACTAAATAACAATAAATAAATAATAAATGAGTCCACTGCAAGAATGACGGATGTCATTTGGAATACATTTTGCAGGAGAAGCAATTGAAAGTTAGAAATGCTTAGCGCTCAAAGCTTAACTGTGATTTTCCGATCATTACTGGACAATGACTATCAGTGTTAATGCCATATAACTCTCTATGTACATTCTATATGTCTTAAGCTATGCATTGATAGTCTTGGTTCATTTTCGACAAGAAAGTGACATCCATCATTCTTGCAGTGGACTCTTCAAATGAATGAATGAATGAATGAATAAATGAATAAATGAATGAATAAATAAATACGTAAATAAATGAACAGTAATAAATAATAGCATTTCAAGTTGAAATCCACAATTCTGAACACACACACCCGCACACACACTGGCCAATAAGTTGCTAAATGGAAGCTCTTTATCGGCTTCTTTAACACTCTGCTGGTTCTGAAACGAATCGGAGTTGAAACGAATGATGTGGTAACTGAAACCACATAAATGAAGACCTCAAAAGAACAGAGTACAGCTCAGGAGAATACAAATCCGACACTTGCCGGATTGTTTTGAGTTACAATACATAGGAAAACAAACAAGCGTGGATTCAAAGAAATCTGGCAGAGGACCACATTACAAGTGTGGGGGGGGGGGGAGAAGAAGACGAAATAGCGGTTCAAATCCTGGTTTGGTCAATTACTTGGCTGAAATTCTTTTCGGGGCTTTCCCTCAACCGAATAAGAGCAAATGCTGGGTAACTTACGACGCTGGACTCCTTCTATGCCCATGTTCACTAGAAGACTGAAAAACTCTCTAGAAAAAAATTAATGTACTCACAAATTTGACCACATTACACCCTCGTTCAAATCTTTATCCTGGCTGCAACTTAGTAACCGTAGAACACTTCATTTTCTCTCTCTTCTGTTTCGAGTTCTCCACACTTCTACTCCAAATTATCTCCGTTCCCGGTTTAACTACTTATCCTCCAGTCACAATCTAAACACCAGGTCACAGGAGAGCCAAATCCTAGCAATTCCTGCCCATAGAACATCCCACTATTCATCCTCTTTTACTGTCTCAGTTCCCCGTTAATGGAATTCTCTACCTCAGAAGATTAGGGGGTGCCAGACAATAACCACTTTCAAGAAAAGGCTAAACGATTTCTTACGGGCGCAGTCAAATTGAAGTTATAATTGTGATCGAGTTTAATAATTTAATTTAATTTAGGTATGACTATCATTATTATTATTATTATTATTATTATTATCCATGTATTGTGGGTCCCTATCACCACGGCATGGCGCGTCCTCAGGTTGCGGATAGAGGAGACGGCCTCCAGATATGGAGGGTAGCTGTGAATATATTGAACAAGCAGTCGCGGACAGCCGATGAGGGGTGGTCCTCCAGCTTGGGGGTTGGGCGAAGGGCTAACAACCCTTCACCGTAAAAAACAGCTTGTTACGAATCCTTCAAAATAATATTAAAATGGATTTGAGGGAGGTAGGATATGATGATAGAGAATGGATTAATCTTGCTCAGGATAGGGACCAATGGCGGGCTTATGTGAGGGCGGCCATGAACCTCCGGGTTCCTTAAAAGCCAGTAAGCAAGTATTATTATTATTATTATTATTATTATTATTATTATTATCATTATTATTATTATTATTACTATTATTATTACATAATTATTTTATTGGTGTTGTGAAGATAAAAAGAACTGTCATTGTATTATATTAATTATGTATTATATTGTCTTGTATTGTAGTATTGTATTGTATTAATTATGTTATATTCAGAGCATTGTAGTAATTTTCTATGATACTGGTTTAGTGGAAGAGAAGGCCGAATGGCCTTGACTCTGCCAGTTGAAATAAACCATTATTATTATTATTATTATTATTATTATCATTATTATTATTATTATTACTATTATTATTACATAATTATTTTATTGGTGTTGTGAAGATAAAAAGAACTGTCATTGTATTATATTAATTATGTATTATATTGTCTTGTATTGTAGTATTGTATTGTATTAATTATTATATTCAGAGCATTGTAGTAATTTTCTATGATACTGGTTTAGTGGAAGAGAAGGCCGAATGGCCTTGACTCTGCCAGTTGAAATAAACCATTATTATTATTATTATTATTATTATTATTATTATTATTATTATTATTATTATTATTATTATTAACGCGCGTTCGTAGCGCTCTGGCGTGTGTGTTCGATTCCCCTTTTGTCTTTACTTGGTTGGCTTTTCCTAGGTTTTCCACAACCGTAAGGCGAATGTCCGGTAATCTATGGCGAATCCTAGGCCTTATCTCGCTATCACCAATCTCATCGTTAAAAACCAAGTAAAAAAGGTATTACTCCTATATTTAGTATTTCTGGATTTCTTTTCACGCATTGGTTTGAGCATACCTAAATTTGCTTAACACAATGTGTGAAAATTATTCAGTCCCTCGTTACCGTCTGAATTGCATATAGTGAGGAAGGGACTTCAGTGATTTTGATATAAATTTATTTCATACAACATGCAGCAGATGTTCTAGCAGCCTGCATGTGACATCTCTGTCGGAACTAGTTGGATTAAACTATTACGTGTATTTGTTTAAAAATATGCAGGTCGAGTTTTAGACCCAATTGTTTCACTATAAATTCACTTTACAGAGCGTGTAGCAGTTGTTTGCAGTATGTAGATGACATCAGTGTTGAAACTAGTCCATTTCATATATTCACATAGGCTATTACTCCTTTGTACAGTGTGTTTTTGAATTTTTGGTACAATGCTCAGAGTGCAAGCTGCTTCACACAGCAGTCTATAGATAGGGGAACATGGGGCAGGACGGGGTAGTTAATGTTTGAATGCTTTTATTTGGTATCAAATAATGTAAATGTATGGGTTTTATGACATATATGCTTTTATTACACTGTAAACAAGTAAAAAAAATGTACTTCGAGTGGAATCCGGTCATTATAACCTTAAAATAAATTAGTTTTTCGAAATGTTTGTTTTGCCCCGTTCTACCCCACGTATGGGGCAACATGGGGTATCTATTTTTTGTAATAATTAAATGGCAAAAGTGACAAAAATTATATACTGAAAGTGTGAATACTACAACATTTTACAAGTTTACTTGAGAAAAAGTCATTCGCAAAATAAGCAAATGTGCGTGGCATCCTCGTCTTCACTATCTACTCCTACGCAACAATTGTGAGCCCATTTCAGACATGATACGTATCTAATCCAACCTTCTTCTGACAAACAACAGAACGAACAACCCATTACAGCAGGTGAAATTTAATTAAATATGACGTGGGGCAGGACGGGGTACTGCCCTGTTATGTCCCACCCCGTTTTGCCCCACAGTCACAATTTCTAAGTTATGAGGTATTGGGAGGAAAAATAACGCACGAAATTTAAGAAAATTTCGGAATTAAAAGCCAGGTAAGCACTCTATAATATGACCTTAAAATAGATTATCTAAATAAATCTCATTTCCACTTAAGTGTGACAAGAGAACACTTTAAAGTTGCAAATGAATGATACAATATGATGCAGCAACCGAATAACATACAACAGATGCAAGGAATGGCAGTAAGTGTTGTTTAATGATATATTTACATGAGTTGACGAAGTTCTAAAAAAAAAAATTCGGTAGATTGCACTACTTGTTGGGAAGATAGAGACTATACCCCGTCCTGCCCCATATTCCTCTATAGATGGAACCAATTAATATAAATTTGATATCTTTAAACATCTTTGAAAGTCAGCCATGCCATTTTTTCTGTAACGGAAAGTTTTTCCTCAAACAAAGAGTCAGCCATAACTTTGTGGATTTGTGGACCGATGAAAATGCCCTCTTTTAATTTAACTTCACTCAAAATGGTAAACTTCTCTTTTAAATACTGAAAACCACACCCTTGTTTGTTCATTGCGTAGATCTCACCTTGAAGTGTTATGAAATTTACTGAATAGCTGGGACCAATATCTGTTTATTTATTAGAAGTACAAAAGAATATCCCAAGAACCATAAGAAACCGGAAATAAGTCATAAACTCATAAAATTCATTAGCTTTTGTTTTGTTTTACAACTCCCAACACGCATCAAGTGTTTTCTGTGGAGCGCTCATAGAAAAGTGAAATCATTATATCTTAAAAACCTTAGTGATACCACAGTCTAGTATAGGCCTGCACAAACAGCGCTCAACGAGTCCGCGCGCTCCTTCGGAGCGGGAGAGCGGTGTTTACCGCTCGCCGAAACGGAGAGGAAGATACGTCAGAATGGCATAGACTTGCTATAGGTAGAGGAGAGGGAAACGACCACTCAGTTATCTAGTGGAGTGCAGTGTGTAGGCCTATTCTCAGTAACTGTTTCACGTTGCTTACCTACTGCTACAGTACAGTATGGAGGAATCTAAAAGACGGAACATAACATTTAACATTTAACGATTTACAGCTCGAACTTATTGATCTTCAATGTGACCTAAGGGCTAAAGATCGTTTGAATAATACTGCTAGCCTGGTTGAGTTTTACAAGACTAAACATTAGCAATAATATACACGACTACACAGGCTGGCTGTGAAAATGATTGCTATGTTTGGCTCAACATTTATATTTGTGAGCAACTGTTTTCTATAATCAACTTTAAATAAAGGCAGGCATCGAACATCTGTAACTGATGTTTCATTACGATCAGTAGGCTACTGTTCCTTTCAGCTGCCAACAGCATAAAACCTCGTTTTGATGTACTGATAAATAAAAATATAACAAAATGATATTGTACATTTAAGTAGCTATAGAATTTCTATTACTTCTGTAAAATAAATATTTCTTTTATAGTCCAAGATAGTTTTGCAAACACTGAACGGGAATTCATTTCATAAACACTCGTAATAGTACTTCCTTTGTGTATATTTTGTACGAGATCCACCCCTTCTTCCAGTCCACCCTTATACAGAGCGCAGCTAATATCTGCATTCCGCTCATGAGCTGTGAGCCGGCTCGGAGAGCGCAAACCTTGTGCAGGCCTGGTCTAGTATATACAGTCACGAAGCTCAATACGTTGTAAATATGCATCCATAGATAGTTGCTAACTACCAGGATCGCTAATATCGCCTCATTACAGGCAATGCGAAATAGTACCGGCACAGTCAATTGTTCCTAACACCCTCACAACTCAAGCTTCAGGACTGTATATACTAGACTGTGGTGATACGAAGAAAAGAGATGCATTTTCTGATTCAGCGTACACTAAACCATAAGGGACGCATTATTTTAAGTCGGAGCAAAATTCTTGTTGTTCAGTGGTAATAGATGATGATGCTGCGATTAAATGAATGACGCCATCAATTTTTCAGTTACAAAAAATGTGATGCTTCAGTTATTTAGTCGATATTATCTCAGTGACCTCTTAGCTTTATGTAGAGGCCACTGGTTTAGTAACCTAAAAGTTATCGGAGAAGAAGAGAGGAGGTAAGAAGAGGGATAAGAGGATAAATAAAACACAGAAAGGGATTGAAGGAGGGAATTAAAAGTTGATATTTTCAGTTAGATTTACGATTTCATTAAGTCATCAATGTCGTTATAAACAAATAACACTCATAGAAAATTACATTTTTTGCAATTTAATTTAACGAATGAAGCCATCTCTAGAGCCATTCTTTTCCGTTCAACATGAAATATACTGGGTGTTCAGTTCAAAATGTGTCATGGCTCGCTGTATGCCGTCATGTGGCTAGCCGATTAGCCTAGAGAATTCAATCTTCCTACACTTCCGCAGAGGTGTATAACCCAAGAGGCAGAGAAGTTCCCTAGCAAGTACGGCGTTCATTCTGAAGAGTACGTACCGATACGTACGGTAACGCCGGTAGTGGCAGGAATGTGAACTGTTTGGAAATACGTACTGTCGGGATATGGGGAGAGGGTTAACAAGATTACTTACGTATTTTATTGACATTAACTTCGACGGTCAACATGGACACGGAGCATTTGATTTGTGTTGTGGAATGTTACCGTACGCAACCGATGATAACAAATGCCCTGCGTACGACTTGCCGGCGCAAAACACAGTTCGAAAGAGGTTATGGTAGCACACAGACCGTACAGACCGCCATCTGTTGCTACGACGTTCAAGTTATACAGTACACGTTCTCAAGTTCAGATTGAAGAACGCCTTAAATAATAGGCAACGTCTCTAACATATAAGCTGAAACTCGCTTCATATCGGTGACCCAACAACAGTGACGTCATGACACACTTTGAAATGAACACCCAGTATTTGTCCTCAATTTTACATTTATGGGCATTTTTTTTTCTTCCGTTCTTCAAGCTATAACTTTAGCTTCGCTAGATGTAAATCTGATACGAATCTTGGAGAATGTGAATTTTGTTACGTTCCGGGTGAGATAAGATGGCGGATATTTGTGTCATCAGTGTTGAACCTTCGGATTCTAATTTAAGAAAGCGAACGAGTTCATCAGCATGTGAACGACGGAGTTTTATGGGGGGTTGACGCCGTCTCCAGCATAGGAATTAGCCTCAATTTAAAGCAAAGATTTAACCCGAGTTGCCTCGGAGACGGTCAGAAACAAGAGACAGGCGATGATAGTTGCGAGATCCGGATCTCGGAGAATGCGTTACGGCGCTCAACTGTTTTGGCAGGAGTACAAACTGCGACAGAGCGGGATTACCAACTTTACGGACGTGTGTGCGTAGATTGATGTTTGGTTGTGTATTTTAACGCCCTCAGTGGGTGCCAAGAGGCTTGTGGGATAAGTGCGTGTTATTTTAAGGGTCTTACATCGTTTTCTGAGGTTTACGACGGATAATTCCAGCTGTACATTTCCATGACTAATGCCACGGGTGTAAGATAACATGTGCAGGGAATTTTTTCTCGTACTTAGAAAACATCGTTTTCTTAATTTTGTAGGATAAAATAATATGAAACTAAAACATAGTTGAATAAATATGGCATATCTACATTCTGTTTTGAGCAAAACATTGTTAACTTCCCTAGGATTGTTCTCAGTACATATTCGGCAGTTTTCATTTTCTGATAAACTATGTTATTTCTGTGTAACATTTTTATTGCAAAGGCTGTGACGGAAGTTACAAAAACGTTTACGTCATAAATGTTTAATATTTTTAGTATACTCAATATTCGTATCTTCTAAGCCTGGTTTCGACTAGCTGTACGGAGTGAGTCCTAATTCGAATCCTTGTCCTTACTTACTTACGGCTTTTAAGGAACCCGGAGTTTCATTGCCGCCTTCGATCCCTATCCTGTGCAAGATTAATCCAGTCTCTACCATCATATCTCACTTTCCTCAGATCCATTTTAATATTATCCTCCCATCTACGTCTCGACTTCCCTAAAGGTCTTTTTCCCTCCGGCCTCCCAACTAACACTCTATATGCATTTCTGTATTCGCCCATACATGCTACATGCCCTGCCCATCTCAAAACGTCTGGATTTAATGTTCCTAATTATGTCAGGTGAAGAATACAATGCGTGCAGTTATGCTTGTGTAAATTTCTCCATTCTCCTGTAACTTCATCCCTCTTAGCTCCAAATATTTTCCTAAGATCCTTATTCTCAAACATCCTTAATCTCTGAATAATTTCAAGGGAAAAATTGTTCCGGGGCCGGGTATCGATCCCAGAACCTCTGGCTGAACGCACCAGCGCTCTACCGACTGAGCTACCCAGGAACTTCACCCGACACCGTCTCAATTTTTCTCCTTACATCCACACACCGACCTTGGAATAATTTATCCCTTGAAATTATTCAAGTCTACTTCTATCTGAAAACTAGGTTTGCATAATATATGCGTTACTGTAGGTACGTTAACAACACCACAATTTCAAGTGAGAAATGAAGGGTATTTTGATTGATGTTCATCAACGGTAATATAATTTGCATAGAAACAAAAGAACTGAAGTGATGAATACTTAGTGAAACCTATAATGAGAAAACATGCGTCGTCTTGTGACATTTTTCTTTTTATTCTTTTCATTTATACAATAGTATTACTTAATAATTGAGACAATATATTAAGACCTTTCTTAAATCGAATTTATTATTATTATTATTATTATTATTATTATTATTATTAGTGGTAGTTTATTATTATTTATTATTACAGTATTATTATTATTATTATTATTATTATTATTATTATTATTATTATTATTATTATCACGATCATGTTCAATATGTTTTATAATCACTCAATAAGAATGCTTGGTTTAATAAGGTCTATAACTTATTCTTTTCTACTCCAGAGTCTCTATTAATTCTATACTTTACTTTGGTTCGAACTAAAACTTGAATATGCACCTGCAGCCTGGAATTCCATTACTTCAACCGATTCGGTTAAATTGGAAAATATTCAAAGAAAAGTTATTTCCTTATGTGCTTTTCGATATATACCCAATTCCTCTGACTTTAACTATGATGATTACCTGTAAATATTTTAACTGTTGTAGCCTTTATTCTAGACGTCTAAATCTTGATTATCATTTTTTTGCAAAGTGATCAAGGGTGATATTGATTGTGAGTCTATCATAAACAATATCAGCCTTCGTATTCCTACAAAAGGTTTAAGATTTCAAAAAAAAAAAAAATAACAGAAATTCAAAATCACTTTCTCCAGTCTGTTGTAGATGCATAAAATATGCCAATTTGCATGGGCACAATTTAGATCCTTTTAAGGTATAGTTTCGTTTTTATTATTAGTATTTACTGTTCTTGTTCTCAATTTTATTTATGTATGTTTTTGTTTATTTAAGATATTATTTATTTGTTTTTGCACCTTTGTATCTTCTGTTTGTGTATTGTACTGAACTATAATTGGCCTCTGGCTGTTGTTTAGCACACAAATATTAATAATAAATAAATAAAAATAAATAAATAAATTATTATTATTATCAGTAGTAGTAGTGGTAGTTTATTATTATTATTATTATTATTACTATTATTATTATTATTATTATCATCATTATCATCATCAATACAGAATAAATGTTATTTCTTGACTTAGAACATAATATTTTCTCCTACGACGGTCAGGCATGCTAACCGTTACTCCACAGCGGTATAGTGGAGTCTCTTACACTTTATCAAATCGCTTCTGTGATATTACAATTGATTATTTAGAGATAAATGAACAGAATACCATACATACAAGTAATCTAATAAAGCAAATTGACAAAATGCCAGCGGAAGGAGAACAAGAATTATTACGCAATTTGTGACGTAAATCTACACTCAAATTAATAGGCCACAACAAGTTCATAATTGAATTCATTATCCACAACAGAAAACAATTTTCGAAACGCCCTGTATTTTCTCAACTATACGGGAGTAATAGATTAATATGGCGAGTTTCAATCTAGATGCCATGTATGTACTAGAAACAATTGCAGCTCACTGTATGGAGTAAATTTACACTCGAGCTATTGGGTCAAAACAATTGCAGGCTGAAGTGTTCACACGGAGCACGTAACAAGTGTTGCAAAGCGTTCCCTGACTGCGAGTAATTACGTTTTTCGAACAGATTTGTTTGACTGCACACTTACCCACATTGTGTGTGTGGGGGGCTGTTTTGACTTGGACTTACACTCTTTCGGCGACAATAGCTTGTTCTGGATTACAAGCAGCATGATGGACACAGCTAATAAATAATTTTATTCGTTACTATTTTAACAGCACTACAATCTATTTAGTCCACTGTAGCACCAATTGCCTTCTCCAGCGAGCTCTCCACTGAACAAGAGGTGCTTGCTGCAAAGCCTGGACACATTAAAAATGGACCAAAGTAGCAGGTGCAACCATTACTTTGCCACGCTAAGCTGAAAGACTACAGAACTTAACATTTCTATGAACTGCACACTTATTATTAAGTTTCGCCCTGATTAAAACAGTAACATTTCGAACTGAAAATCCAGATGACTACAGAAGGAAAGGAGTAGAAACTAGAAAGAAGGAAAGAGGAAAGACTAAAGTAAAATACAGGGCGATTCACGAGGAAAGGTAAAAAATTTAGGATACGATATCTCAGGCCATTTTGGGTAAAAAAAGTTCATATGAACATAGGTCCGTTTTCGAACGATGGCTGAGCTAGATGCATTTTTTTGGTAAAACGTCTCGCCCCAATGTGAATCAGACGTTACCATATGCTGCTGACGTGAGACAAGATCACCGATGAATGATGTAACACTGGAATCTGTATTGTGAGCGATGTAGATAAGAGAAGAGAAACAAACCGGGTGATGGGGCATTACAAATGTCACAACAAATACGCTATCACTTATCGGTTCACAGCAGTTCAGTCAGCTACCTACAGTACAGTAGTTATACAGGTACAGTTATCGGAAGTGTTAAGTTGTGTTTTTCAAGATGCCTTATAAATTTTCGACTGCAGAATAGCCGATATTGTGTATGTTTATGGTGTGTGCGATGGAAGTTCCTTGCGTGCCGTCGCTGAATATGAACGACGCTTTCTGAACAGAAGGGTACCATATCGAAGACTATTTACTGTCTATTGGGTTGGTGAAAGACTTGGTATAGCAAAGGAACGAAGAAACGAGAGAAGCGCTAATCGACCGTATTTTGGATGCGGCATAAAGACAGCCACGTGCAACTCTCCAGAGCGACCAGCGCGATTCACGCCCGAGCGCAACAGATTATTGAAGAAGAAGGAGGTATCTTTGAAAATGTGCGAAAATATCGACCCCGACTTCTAGAATATTAGGTATGAATGCATACGTGAATATAAACTTTAAATTTGTCCGTTATCTGTTTCTAAATGCGAGTTAGTACAATGGCATCTCATAAGTTTTTGTGAAATCAAAGAGCCATATCTCCGTAACCGTTCGAAAACGGACCTATATTCATATGAACTTTTTCACTCAGAATGACTTCAGAATTCACATCCCAAATTTTTTACCTTTCCTCGTGAATCACCCTGTATACAGGATGAACCGTAAGTAATGTCATTAATTTCAGGGGTTATTCTTTATGATATTTCAAACAAAAAAGTTTAATACAGTTTTGCTCGTTTTTGCTTCCTTTTCGAAATACAAATTGTTTTATATTAAACATGCCATAGCGTGTCTTGGGGAAAAACCATTTACGTATTTAAGTGTCAATATGTTCAGTCAATTAAAAGAATTTTAGTTTTGTCCTTTAAATATGCAGAATTTTGATCCGAAAAAATGTAAAATTTTAAAGTTCACAATAATAAAACAGCATAAATATAATCAAAACCGCAAAACAATTGAAAGACTATAGTCTTGGATGGGCAACTCGTGCTCACAAAGTGCTAAAAAAAATCTTGAAAGAGAGCAAGATAGACGGAGCGAGTCGCAGTAGTTACAAGTTGTTTTTAATTTCGCTACAGAAGCAGTTCACTGCCACGGTGCGCTCTGGCGGCTCATGCAGGTGGTCGTGATATCTAATCCATGAATTAAATTTCAGAATGACGCATGGTACAATAAATATAGTAATTTCAGACAGATTGTACCTAAACACACATAACAAAATTATATTATTTCCTAGCTTTGTAAATTAGTTTAGTACTGGAAACACAAACTGAATACAACCTTTACAGATGCAACAAACATAGCTGCAACACTTATTTATTATTATATTATTTGTTAATATTTCTTGTTATATGTCTTATTTGAAACATAGAACGCTAGAGTTTATAAGTCTTTATAGATTAAAGAGTATTCCCCTATTCTCAGAAAGAAAATAGTCTGTATTTGCAAACAATCACAAATTAAAGAAAGTAATTTTTTTGCACGTCACAGCAAATGAAATAAACATACTTCTGAGCTCTTTCTGTACATTGAGAGCTTTTACACTTCTTTCTTGTGTTAAACTCTGCCTCAAGCACATATAGTATATATGGAAGCAAACAGTATATTTGGAAATTCTGACTTATGCACCATTACGAACAGTTCGATTCCTGATTTCGCTGGAATTTGAATGGCGTGCTGTTCTGTAGATTTATCAATTCAAGCTACAAACTTTCAGGATCTTCTATCAGCTGTAAGCCAAAAGGATTTCAGAAAGATCTCGATTTCTTGTTAACTGTCACGGTTTCTCCAAACTTACCAGTGAATTTTGCTGTAGGTCTTGAATTAGGATCTTATATTTGATAAGAGCATTTTCTTATCATTCTTCAAGATAGTTTATAGTCAAGGAAAGTGAAGTTGCCTATGTTATCCATGATATTGCCACATTTCAAATTTATCCATAAATGCTCTTAGCTTGTCGATCATATGTCGTGCAATTCTGTAACTCGCACGCACAACGTGCTAACGATATTTGATATCAGTCTCACCTTGTTCATATTACATTTTTACCTTTAGCTGTTCTCAAGCAGATCCAGATAGTATTTCATTACTAACTTTACACTTTAATCCAAAGTGTCGACTATGAATACCATCCTGAAACCTTCACTGTGTTTATTTGTAACATAAAATTTCATGCGTAAGAAAGTGTAATAGAACATAATACAAGCTTTACCTCCCTTCTTAAAAAAAATGTTTCTCTTTCCACTCATCACTAAAGGGAAATAATCTGATCGGATCATATTGTTTTTTACTTGGAACGAGCCGCCACTTACTGCAGACGCGAACGAAGTTGCGTCTTGCAAGAACCGCATACAGACACTACAGCTAGTACAGAGTCCGTTCTACCTGCACTGAGGTTGTGTTGACACTTTGAGAGCACGAGTTGCCCACCCAAAGCTATAGTATTGAAAACAGTGAAAATAACAAAGAGGATTAAAATAATGAAAATGATATTATAAATGAAAAGGCTAAAAGTCGTGGAATATCAAGAAAATAACGATAAAATCGAAAGTAACGAAGGCTGTAATTAAGTGATGGAAGTAGGAAAAGTAATGGAATTGACAAAAGATGTAATCGAACAAGAAAAAAATTGAATCAAAAGTAATAGTGAGGAAACATAATACTAGAAGAAATATAATTGGAAAACAAGTAATATAACGGAAATGAAAAGACATAATGAAAAGTAAAAACAGAAGAAGTAGCATAATAAAGGGAA
Organism: Periplaneta americana; assembly: GCA_025594305.2. NCBI lineage: Eukaryota > Metazoa > Arthropoda > Insecta > Blattodea > Blattidae > Periplaneta > Periplaneta americana. The sequence goes on from JAJSOF020000035.1 coordinate 18,426,530, forward strand.
AATTAAGAAGCCAAAATGAAATAGAAAAAGAAAAGGGGTATAACAGACAGTAAAGCGATAGAAAAGAGACAAAAACTGAAGAAAAAGTAAAATAAACATAAGTAAAGGAAAATATTGTCAATAAAACGGAAGCTGAACAAAGGAAATGTTAGGAAAAGGTGTTGAAAGTGAAACTATGAATATAAAGAGATAGGATGGGGAATGTAACAGATAAAACAAAAATTATGGCATTCTATGGGAAATACCCATTACAAAGTACAATTTGTCTCGATAATAAACTATTAGAAAGATGTAATAGTTTCCCATTTTTAGGTTACAATCTTTGCATTTTTGAAGAATTAGACATATCACAGAAAATTAACAAATACACAAGAGCTATGGGCATTATAAATAGTGTGATGAAACCATCCTTGGTTCAGAAACACACCCGCATACGTCTCTACAACACATTGGCACGACCGATGCTCAGCTATGGCAGCGAAGCATGGACACTGAGGAAAGCAGATAAAAGCAGAATAACGGCTTGTGAAATGCGATTCATGCGAAGAACAGCGGGCTATACTAAATGGGATCTGAAAAGAAATTGTGAAATTTTAAAGGACCTAAAAACTCAACCAGTTTTAGATTACATTGTTCAATATCAGTCTAATTGGAAACATCATTTGGAAAGAATGCGTAATAGTAGACTCCCAAAGGCAATTTATGATTATGTACCACATGGCCAAAGATCTGTGGGTCGTCCTGCTAAGAGATGGCGTGAAAATTTTATGTGAGACCTTAACAGGCCTTGTGGCCTAACACTTGTCAGGCAGGAAACGAAGAAGGATGGGGAATGTAAGGCACAGAAGATAGGAAAAAAAAAAAAACAAAAAACGAAAAAAAAATCTATGTGTAGGATAATAAGAAACGAACCGTGAAGAACGAAATTATTACAAAACTTAGAACTTGTATTCAGAAAATATCTGGGCGTTACTTTCTTCCAAATCCGTAAGATAACGAAGTTTTTAAACACACTGTATGCGTCGTTTAAAGATGTATTCAACGAATCGAAAGTAATTCTCTTGTTAAGTTTAAATAAATTTTCGTAATAACAATGCTCACACAACAAAGACTTTTTCGCAACTAAAAATTGAGGAAAGATTTCTCAGAAGACGTCCTTGAACGCATGACAGCCATCCATTAGTCTGCCAGGGTAATGGATGGATCGGGAATAATGCAAACGTTACGGAGTGTTAATTGGAGGGATTCGGGAGGAAGTGAAGTGATTGCCCAACTGAACTCGCTAAGTGGCAATAACCCCGCCTGCACGTGTACATCCCGGAGGATAAGGGTCTTGGCTAACAACAAGACTTCTCTCCTCTGGTAACTTACGCACACGTGAATCCATTTCAACAAAAGTTGGTGTACAAGTATGGCAGAAAGTGGGATAAGTTCAGCAAATGCCGATACTTACTCTATGAATTTATTAGTGTTCTCTTTTGTACGAAAAACTTTATTGAAACAGAGTTTAAAACGAAATTATTGTTAGCCTTGCGTGTCTAAGGGCCGATTTCACCAAATATATTTACCTGTAGCCTATTTGTAACTAAATTCTTTTTAATTGACACTTAAAGGGACAATGTATTTCACCAACACAAATTGGATTTGAGCTCTCATTAAACTACATATGAGTTAATTGGTCAATATTTGGTCATATATCCCAAAGTTTCCCGAATTGCAATATCCCCACATCTTGATACAGGCCTATTCCGAATAGCAATACCAACATATTTCGATGTTTCCCGAATTGCAATACCCCCCTATATCGTGATACAGGCCTATTCCGAATAGCAATACCAACATATTTCGATGTTTCCCGAATTGCAATACCCCCACATCTTGATACAGGCCTATTCCGAATAGCAATACCAACATATTTCGATGTTTCCCGAATTGCAATACCCATATATATCAAAGTTTCCCGAATTATAACACCCCATATTCATATATATTTTCCGAATTGCAATACCCACATATCCCAATGTTTCCAGAATTGCAATACCCACATATTCCATTTCTCGAATTGCAATACCCACATAAACCCAATGTTTCCAGAATTGCAATACCCACATATTCCATTTCTCGAATTGCAATACCCACATATCCCAATGTTTCCAGAATTGCAATACCCACATATTCCATTTCTCGAATTGCAATACCCACATATCCCAATGTTTCCAGAATTGCAATACCCATATATTCCATTTCTCGAATTGCAATACCCACACATCACTATGTTTCCAGAATTGCAATACCCACATATTCCATTTCTCGAATTGCAATATCCACATATCCCAATGTTTCCAGAATTGCAATACCCATATATTCCATTTCTTTGCAATACCCACATATCACTATGTTTCCAGAATTGCAATACCCACATATTCCATTTCTCGAATTGCAATTAAACCCAATGTTTCCAGAATTGCAATACCCACATATTCCATTTCTCGAATTGCAATACCCACATATCCCAATGTTTCCAGAATTGCAATACCCACATATTCCATTTCTCGAATTGCAATACCCACATATCCCAATGTTTCCAGAATTGCAATACCCATATATTCCATTTCTCGAATTGCAATACCCACACATCACTATGTTTCCAGAATTGCAATACCCACATATTCCATTTCTCGAATTGCAATATCCACATATCCCAATGTTTCCAGAATTGCAATACCCATATATTCCATTTCTCGAATTGCAATACCCACATATCACTATGTTTCCAGAATTGCAATACCCACATATTCCATTTCTCGAATTGCAATATCCACATATCCCAATGTTTCCAGAATTGCAATACCCACATATTCCATTTCTCGAATTGCAATACCCACATATCACTATGTTTCCAGAATTGCAATAACCACATATTCCATTTCTCGAATTGCAATATCCACATATCCCAATGTTTCCAGAATTGTAATACCCACATATTCCATTTCTCGATTGTACCCACATATCCCAATGTTTCCAGAATTGCAATACCCACATATTCCATTTCGAATTGCAATACCCACATATCCCAATGTTTCCAGAATTGCAATAACCATATATTCCATTTCTCGAATTGCAATATCCACATATCCCAATGTTTCCAGAATTGCAATACCCACATATTCCATTTCTCGAGTTGCAATACCCACATATCCCAATGTTTCCAGAATTGCAATACCCACATATTCCATTTCTCGAATTGCAATACCCACATATCCCAATGTTTCCAGAATTGCAATACCCACATATTCCATTTCCCACATATGCCAATGAAATTGCAATATTCCTCAATACCCATATCCCAATGTTTCCAGAATTGCAATACCCACATATTCCATTTCTCGAATTGCAATACCCACATATCCCAATGTTTCCAGAATTGCAATACCCACATATTCCATTTCTCGAATTGCAATACCCACATATCCCAATGTTTCCCAATGTTTCCAGAATTGCAATAATATTCCATTTCTCGAATTGCAATATCCACATATCCCAATGTTTCCAATACCCACATATTCCATTTCTCGAATTGCAATACCCACATATCCCAATGTTTCCAGAATTGCAATAACCATATATTCCATTTCTCGAATTGCAATATCCACATATCCCAATTTTCCAGAATTGCAATACCCACATATTCCATTTCTCGAATTGCAATACCCACATATCCCAATGTTTCCAGAATTGCAATACCCACATATTCCATTTCTCATTGCAATACTATCCCAATGTTTCCAGAATTGCAATACCCATATTCCATTTCTCATTTTCCAGAATTGCAATACCCACATATTCCATTTCTCGAATTGCAATACCCACATATATCCCAATGTTTCCAGAATTGCAATTGAATACCCACATATTCCATTTTCCATTTCTCGAATTGCAATACCCACATATCCCAATGTTTCCAGAATTGCAATACCCATATATTCCATTTCTCGAATTGCAATGTTTCAGAATTGCCCACCATTTCATCAGGTTTCCAGAATTGCAATACCCACATATTCCATTTCTCGAATTGCAATATCCACATATCCCAATGTTTCCAGAATTGCAATACCCATATATTCCATTTCTCAATTGCAATACCCACATATCCCAATGTTTCCAGAATTGCAATACCCACATATTCCATTTCTCGAATTGCAATATCCACATATCCCAATGTTTCCAGAATTGCAATACCCACATATTCCATTTCTCGAATTGCAATACCCACATATCACTATGTTTCCAGAATTGCAATACCCACATATTCCATTTCTCGAATTGCAATACCCACATATCCCAATGTTTCCAGAATTGCAATACCCACATATTCCATTTCTCGAATTGCAATGCCCACATATCACTATGTTTCCAGAATTGCAATACCCATATTCCATTTCTCGAATTGCAATATTATCCCAATGTTTCCAAAATTGCAATACCCACATATTCCATTTCTCGAATTGCAATACCCACATATCCCAATGTTTCCAGAATTGCAATACCCACATATTCCATTTCTCGAATTGCAATAGCCACATATCCCAATGTTTCCAGAATTGCAATAACCATATATTCCATTTCTCGAATTGCAATATCCACATATCCCAATGTTTCCAGAATTGCAATACTCACATATTCCATTTCTCGAGTTGCAATATCCACATATCCCAATGTTTCCAGAATTGCAATACCCACATATTCCATTTCTCGAATTGCAATACCCACATATCCCAATGTTTCCAGAATTGCAATACCCACATATTCCATTTCTCGAATTGCAATAACCACATATTGAATTCAATTCAATTTATTAAGCCATTAAACATACAGTGATAGGCTTCGTCACAATTCAGAAGAGAGAAAAAAAACATACATTTGAAAATACACATATAATGAAAAACAGTAAAGTTTAATAGAATGAAAACACAAAACATTTTGAAATTCTAAAATTAATGAAAACACTTCAGTCTTAATGAAATAATTGTAACTAAATGTAAATAACTTTATTTATTAAAAAGCAATTTCGTATGAATTTATGTTAAGAAACTCATCTACAGAGCAAAAAGGATTAATTAAAAGCCAATTATAAAATATAGTTTTGAAACTATTGGTTGGTAACTTATAATATTGACTGGGAAGCTTATTATTTAATTTCATCATTACAGAAAAATTTGTACTAGTTTTATGTAATCTACAGTATGGGATATTAATTTGTTCACTATTTCTAATTTCATGATCATGTATATTGGCTACTAATGAGTAATTGTCTATATTTTGTCGAGTGTAAAGGACTAGGTCGTATATATACAAATTTATGACAGTTAATATCTGTGATTGTTTGAAAAGAGGTCGACAATTTTCAAGATAGTTTGATTGATATAGAATTCCAATGGCTTTCTTTTGCAAAATCAAGACACTCTCAATTTTGCTATCAGTTCCCCAAAAAATTAATGCATACCTAATTATCCAATATTTCTCGAATTGTAACACCCACATATCCCGATGTTTCCAAAATAGCAATATCCACATATCCCTATGTTTCATTTTATCCCTAGCCAACAATTATCCCAATGTGTCAGAGCAATTCCACTATCCCTATGTTTCTGACAATCTTATCCCTAAGTTTCTCGTTGATAACTATCCCAATGTTTCATTTTTACAGTTTCCAATTGCAATACCCACATATCCCTATGTTTCTCGAATTGCAATACCCACATATCCCTATGTTTCTCGAATTGCAATACCCACATATCCCTATGTTTCTCGAATTGATAACTATCCCAATGTTTCATTTTAAAGCCAAACATATCACAGAGCAACTTCCACTATCTCGAGATTTCCCGAATTGCAATCTTAAAGGTCATCATACTTGTTGATAACTGGTTTTTTTAAGAGGAAATACAGAAGTAAACTTAATGTTTAAGTAGACTTGCAACTTAGAGTACCTCGATTTAAGCCAGACTTCGCAAAGCAACTTCCACTATCCCGCTGATATTCTTATGGTAAGGCTGAAAATTGGTTTCATTTTTACAGTCAAGACATGGTGTAAAGTGAAATAACTTTGTATGTATGTATTTACTGATAATATTCAAAATTTAATGCATAAAAATATATAACTGTCAATTTATTAAGGATGTCTAATTCACAATATTATGCAAATTGTTAATAAGTATAACGTCATTACCACCCTATATAAAACATTTTGAGAGGTCCGCAAAAATGAAAAGTACTGTAGCTTCATGGGGTCCGTGACACAAGAGTTTGCGAACCTGCTGCAGAGAGTTTGCATCATGCTGTACTTAAATTTTTCAACGAAAATTTAAAAGCACTTTTACTGTAGCCATTCATCAAGAATAAAGGAAGCACGAGACTTCAGAGTCGCGGGTTCCGAGTATCAGCGACCCGAAATAAATTTTTTAACGCCGGCGGCGTCTGTAGGTTCCAATCTGTCGGCAAATCCTAATGCCAATTGTTCCGTCTGCCGCCTGGACTGCAATAAGGAAGGCCTTGACTCGCATCTCACCCCTATTCAAGGGTAACAGCACATCAAACACGCGACCTCTCAATTCCAGGCATTCCTATCCGGTACAGTCGCTTCTCTCGAAAATTACAACAAGTCTAACAACATTCAAAATATACTACATTACTTCATTCAAACACGTGAACTTTAACTGTGAATTTTTCTATTTAACAGTCTTTCTCAATTAGATCCATTCTCGTCATTTCTTCTTTTTTTATACTAAATTTATTCAGCTTACTTTTTACATTACATTTTCATTTCATTTCATTTATTTAATACTTTACACTTGAGCTACATTAGGCATTGCAGCCCGAAAGAGCAGAAGCTCGTGCTCGGGCGCAGTTCAGATCAGTTATACAAAATATATCACAAAATTAAGAGACTTCATTGAGCACAATAACATTAATAAATGATAAAATACATACAGCATGTAATAATAGGGTCTATATACAAATAGAAAATACAAAAGTACATGAATATTAGAGTATCAATTTTTAACTCAATTAGCTTAAACAATTAAATAATTAATCTGATTTGTTTCTGAAATCTATGTGTGTTAAGTGTACTTAGCTCAGGGTAAGCTCTAATTAATGCAATATATATTTTGGGTCCAAAATTCATACTGTGTTTTAATCCAGCAGTTGTGTGGCATTTGGGAGTATTTAGAAAGAAACTGTAGTTTTGTCTCGTATGGTATTCATGAGGATCAAATTTAAATTTATTGTGGTTTTTATGAAAGTAAATCAGCAATGTTTGTTTATAAATTTGTTTTAGATTTGATATACCAAATTCCTGAAAAATTAATTTTGTTGGGTAATCAAAAGATTCATATAGACAAATTTTGATAATTCTTTTTTCGAGCAAACTTAAAGGATGGAGAGTCGATTTTGCCATTCCTCCCCAACCTAAAATACCATACTGAATTATTCATTGAAACAGAGCTAAGTACACAGTACGCAGAACATAAACAGGTAAATAAGAGCGTAGAATGGAAAATTTGTGGATTGTTTTACTCAATCTGTTACACAGGAAGGAGATATGCTTGTTCCATTTTAAATGTTGGTCAATAATAATGCCTAAATATTTAACTTGTGAGGATATACTCAAAGCGTTACATGAGCAAGTAGGTAGGTTACAATCATGTATTTCACTTTTATATATTAGATTTTCTCGAACTGGTTAAAATAATTACAATCAGAAGCAAGCATATTAGGTTTAAATTGGTTATGGAAAGAAATAGGGACTCTAAAATGTCAAGATTATTGGTAAAACTATAAAAGATAGAGAATACGAAATCTCAAGACAGGATGTTTTTAGTAATATATCGAACTCGGGTTCATTATGGATTATAAAGAGATTAAAACTTTTTGGGAGCAGGAAGAGTATTATAGATAGTATAATTCAGCTTATTGAAGAATATCAACATAATTGGAAAGAACATGTAAGGGCTATTCCATCTCAAATCGACCGAAATACAGAGAAAATTGACCTTGCAATTTTTAAATACAATGAAACTTTTTCTGTCCGTTGACAAATAACTGTGATACAATGCTTTGTGCAAAGTTTGAGGCATCAGAACTTCATAGTGTTTAAATTAAAAATATTTAAATTTATCGTATTTTCATAAAATTAGCAACTTTAAACTGTTGTGGCTCCGAAACCCTTTCACCCAATGATCAAAATCATGGTTTATTTTGATGCTGAGAAATTAAAGTTTATATTGACATGTAAACAGTTTTTCTTACTTTTTATGGAAATGGAGAAATTTAGATTTTTCTTCATTAAGACGCCTTTCCCACGAAAAATAGTTTTAAATATATGGTTAGATTTCGCATTGAAAGTACAAATAAACACATATTTTTACTGGTGCAACGTTGATAAAGTATTGAAAATATCAAATAAAGAAAATAAATAGTACGCGCGTGAACTAACCAGCTGACTGTGAGGCGGGATTTAGCCCAGACAAGCAAGGCCAGGAGACATAAACACCTGATGTTTCGTCTAGTAGCGCATAGCTGGGCTAGCTTTATCACAAGTTTTCATAAACACAGGAGTAAAATGACGTCCAACGCTCGCTTATCTTCAGCTCTCGGCCAGTGCTTTCTGTACTGGGCCGTTCAAGTCCAGGCATATGAAAATAATTTATTTAATACCCTCGAAACTTATTGCCGAGCCACTAAGCAAACAATGCCGAATCCCTCTTAATAATGCAAGGCTTTTTCTCAGTTTTTTTTTTTCACATTTTTACAAATGGGCAAAAAGCCTAAAAGTAAGTAAAATCAGATTATATGTCTCTCTGTATACAATAAAAAAAGGATTACTTTTTAACATAACCTACCAAATGTCAGCTTCAAAATGAGCTCCCGTTCAATGTTCTGCAGTAAATGGTTCCAGAGTTCTGAACGCTGAAAGAGGTTTGTTTTTATAAAATACGTTAAATTTGTCGCTCAATAGTACGAAAACCGTTTGACTTTCGATAGTATATTTTTGAAAATGCACTATCCTCAGCACCTTGTACAAATAGGGAAAAAATTAGAGTATTAAAAAAATGCGAGGTTTTTTACTGATCGATTTCATATGCAATAGCCCTTAAATAGAATGCCAACAACAAGTATAACGAGAGAATTTTAATGGAGGCAGAACAGGTCGAAAGGTCTAAACCTTGGCGAAGAAGAAGAAGAAGAAGAAGAAGAAGAAGAAGAAGAAGAAGAAGAAGAAGAAGAAGAAGAAAAAGAAGAAGATGATGGTGATATAATAATAATAATAATAATAATAATAATAATAGCTATTATTATTAAATCATAACAAACACTAGGAAGTCACAAGGACGGGTAATCCCCGCCTATTTATTTACAATGACGAATGACTGCAATTTGAGACAACATAGAACACTTAATTACTTACTTAGTTACTGGTTTTAAGGAACCCGAGGTTCATTGCCGCCCTCACATAAGGCCGCCATTGGTCCCTATCCTGAGCAAGATTAATCCAGTCTATCATCATATCCCACCTCCCTCAAACCTATTTTAATATTATCTTCCCATCTACGTCTCGGCCTCCCTAACGGTCTTTTTCCCTCCGGCTCCCCAACTAACACTCTATATGCATTTCTGGATTCGCCCATACGTGCTGAATACCCTGCCCATCTCCAACGTCTGGATTTAATGCTCCTAATTATGTCAGGTGAAGAATACAATGCGTGCAGTTCTGTGTTGTGTAACTTTCTCCATTCTCCTGTAACTTCATCCCTCTTATTCGCCCTTATTCAAACACCCTATATTCCTTTCCAGATTTATAACAATATTATAAATTCTAACTTTCAGATTTTTTGACAGCAGACTGGATGATAAAAGCTTCTCAACGGAATAATAACTGGCATTTCCTATATTTATTCTGTGTTTAATTTCCTCCTGAGTATAATTTATACTTGTTACTGTTGCTCCAAGATATTTGAACTTCTCCACCTCTTCAAAAGATAAATTTCCAATTTTTATATTTCCATTTCGTGGAATATTCTCGTCACGAGACATAATCATACACTCTGTCTTTTCGGGATTTACTTCCAATCCTATCTCTTTACTTGCTTCCCAACATAGAACACACACGCAAAATTATCATAGAAAGTAAATTAACCTGCAATTCCCTCCGAGGAGTCGAACACGAATCCGCCGCATTGATAACGAGACTTTTTACTACACATGAGTTCCCCCACAGACCACCAAAAATCGAAAAGATCGTGAATTGAATTCCGCCTTGAGCATGGGTGTTTGTTGGTTTACTACAACAACGTGATGACCAGTGTTGTCTTAGGTTGTAACCTCGGTGTCGTGATGACCCTACGTCAAAGGAATCACGCAACGTCACTCCACAACACAGGGTTAAAATTTCACTCAAGTTCACAGGGCCAAATCCTGACGAGCATAAAATACCTAACAAAGAAAATGAAAGACTTTGAATTAATCCCGTTCGTAATTACATTTCGCGATTAATCTATTACTCATATCGCATAATCGTGACATGTCCCGTCACTGTCGAAGCAGCGTCTTGCCCTCTCAGCGTGATGCATCATGGGAGTCCGAATACAGCATAATGGCGGCCCGGCTCAATGGAAGGCGTGCCCAACACATCACGTCGGACATTCCTATCTGCGCTGTTGGCAGCATTGTTTCGCTTTATTACATTGTTATTGCACTCCAGGGGTCTGCGCTAGTCCTTCTTTATGCTTTCGAGGGCCGTTATCAAGTGACAAGGAAAACTGGCCCCACACTATTTCGAGTGGATTCGATGCATGCTACTGTATCACGTGGTGAAGTCGTTTCGTTACAACCCCGGTATGTTGCGATGGTAACACTTCGTCTGCACTGCAGGCCGGTGGAGAAATTAAACGCTTGGAGTAATTGCCGGCTTTTTCCAGGATGTTAGCCAAAAGCGTCTACACAAAATTACATAAAAGCGAGTGTTGCGACCCTGACAGATACTTTCTTATTATACGTCCTTTGTACTTCTAAACAATTCACTTTTTATTATCATGATGCAAATGATGCTATTGTTTATACATTACTTGCGTGAAGTATTATTCAAAAAATATATATACAGGATGTTTCAGAAATACTTTGACAAATCTTGGGGACATGTTCCTCACACCAAAACAAGAAAAAAAAAGTTCATTTAAACATAAGTCCGAAAATCCTTACCTTTTTAGTTATTAATTAAAGAACATAATGAAAAATCTGTTAATATTGTAAGCTTCGTAGCAAGTGTTTCAACTTCAATCACTTCAAAAACTGATAACTAGGGAGCGGATTTTTATATGCTAAAAAATTTAAATATATTTATTTTTTATGTGCTAAAAAGTATGAAAATATTTGAAGAGTTCGCGGGAAAAACGATGAATGTCACAGTTTTGTTAAGGTTTATGTCTTTATCTAATTCAATGGATCACTACGAAATTTAATGTTGTTCTTATGAAAAATGTTAAAAAGGAGAATTATCACCAGGAATACAGTAATCCTTTCCTCTATTTTCTATAGAAACAGCACTACATCTTGCAGTTATAGACTCAATTAGATCATTATCCAATCCTTAACAGAAATGTGACATTCATCGTTTTACCCATGAACTCTTCCTTTGCTAAATATATATATATATATATATATATATATATATATATATATGACAAAATACCTTACTTAGCTTGGAAAAAAAATGTTACTAGGTACTCACCAAACACACTTGAGTGCTAGTAGTTGGTCGAGAATTGCAGTGAACAACAAAGGTCATCTCCAAATTCTCCATCACAAATGCATGCCGATTATCTCTGAACAACGACTTATACTGTGAAAACGATCTTTCCATATCACAGGACGTCAGACGTGCATATTTAAAGAGAGGAATATCACAAACACACACACACCGTCAATTTCACCTACAGGCACATCCTCCAATACTTGAGCAACTTTACACATTTTTTTATATCCACTGTTTTTCCCAAACACATTCTGGAATTTGTCCCTTAGTAATTGTGCTTCTGAACCTGGTAGCGAGTCTAGTTTAATTTCCAAGGCACGTACCTCTCTGTTTCAGGCAACTGGTTTTTGGACGTTTCGAGTTTTTTTATGGTGTCACAAAAAAGCTTAGATTTGCTAATAGGAAAGCCAGATCGTTTTTTAAACAATCATCTTTGAGTATATCTTGAAGGATATCGATTGACGAAGCCCGATAACAGGGAATCACAACAAGACGTATTGCCTTACTTGATGGACATGAGTGAGAGGCGAGAGATTTATTTAAATTAAATAATGTTCATATCCAAGCTCTTATCTGTTGTGTTTCACAAGCAAAGCGTGGAATGAAATCATCTTCAGCAACAATAAACTTTCCTAATTATGTGTTGCAAGATCTCTCCTCCTTGTCCACGTTAATTTATTCTCTAATAATAACACTGATATGCTGCCTAGCAGTTTTCAGAACTTGAGGCGATACTATTACAAAAATGGATCACGGATATACCACATAGCGCTTAGAAACACGAAGGAACCAAGAATTCTTAAAAAGATAACGTACTTCTGAGTGACATAATTGATTTAGTTTTAAAATGTTTAAAAGTTCTTGTAAAAAAATTATTTAAGTAAAAACCTCCAAGATTTATGTGTTTATAATAGATTTCCTGAAAATATGTATTTACATAATTTTTTTTGTGAAAATATGTGTTTTTATGTGAAATAAAATTCGGGTTTTACACTTGAAACTTCATGATCGGAATTTTTAACTTTTTTATTTGTGTTTTATCACATGCAAAAATAATATTTAATTACATAGGAATCCGCTCCTTACTAATAACAAATGTTTAAATGACAAATGACTGTAGCAAACAAGTCTTCTTGGAAACACGCAGCCATCTAGGATACAATGGGTGCATGAGCAGACTTGTATCGATAATATCATTCAATTATCTAACAAAAAGAATCGGTTACAAACTTAAGTTATTGGGTTGTACCTCGAAACGCGTTCCACGTATACTTTCATTGTTATGAGCAGAGACCGGAAGTTTAGGCATTATGAATCATTAAACTAGGCAAGCAAAAAGGCATCATAAATAGCTAAAAATAGGCAGGCAAAAAGGCATCATAAATAGCTAAAAATAGGCAGGCAAAAAGGCATCATAAATAGCTAAAAATAGGCAGGCAAAAAGGCATCATAAATAGCTAAAATACGCAATAAAATGCAATTACAAAAATCTTGCATTAGACCCACAACCTAGCACTTTCCACAAAGGGATTTCGGCAGCAAGAAAAGCTTTACATAAGTCGAATGCAAATCGAGATTTTCGACTCGATGTTGCAATTACTGTTGCAAGCAAAGAAATCTTCTTCCCAGTAGCCTTGGAAAGTGCATTTTTGTATTTGGTTGTACTGATATGTTGCGATATGAAATATTTAGTTAGCTACAACAACGTCGCAATGAAAACTGAAAGACAAATAACCGTTAAAAATAACGTTAGACCCGCACTCATTGTTGCCTTGTCAAATAAACACAAGCGATAATTAAAACGCTTAAGGCCCATTCACAATGAAAATTAAACATAACCGTAACATAAACACAGAATATAATAATAATAAATTGGGCTAACCGTCTATGCTTATCTAGTTTGTATTTGGATTAAACATTAACGTTTTCGGCACTTATGTGCCATTTTCAAATGTATGGAAATTGCCTATTACATGATCAAATAGATAAACCTTATGTGTGATGTACGTCGTATGTACCCTTGATGATCTGCCATTGTTTACAACATATATAAAAAATTATAAAAATTAAAATTAAAACACTTATTAAATTTAAAATCTATACTAATCTACATCTACAATAAAAGTCCCTTGTTTTATGTAACAATGAGGTTATCTTGAGGTTGTTATCACATGTGATTCCTATATTGTTAAAATGTTTTTGAGTTGCACTGTAACGCACGTATTAGAATGTTAAAATTCTGTTTGTTATATATTAACGTACCAAGGATTCATGTTGTTTCACTAACACAAGTCGAAGCACTGTACTATGATGAAATGTTGCGTAATGTCAGTTACATTGACCAACGTCGAGCACACAACACATCCAACCAATAAAATTTTAAAAGGCTTAACTGAAAATCGTATGGTGACAAGGATGAATTTGTAACATCTAACCTTGGCAAACCGAAAGAAAACAACAACAAACATCAATGTAACTGATATTACGCAACATTTCATCATAGTACAGTGCTTCGACTTGTGTTAGTGAAACAACATGAATCCTTGGTACGTTAATATATAACAAACAGAATTTTAACATTCTAATACGTGCAATACAGTGCAACTCAAAAACATTTTAACAACATAGGAACCAAATGTGATAACAACCTCAAGATAACCTCATTGTTACATAAAACAAGGGACTTTTATTGTAGATGTAGATTAGTATAGATTTCAAATTTAATAAGTGTTTTAATTTTAATTTTTATAATTTTTATATATGTTGTAAATGATGGCAGATCATCAAGGGTACATACCACGTACATCACACACAAGGTGTATCTATTTGATCATGTAATAGGCAATTTCCATACATTTGAAAATGGCACATAAGTGCCGAAAACGTTAATGTTTAATCCAATTACAAACTAGATAAGCATAGACGGTTAGCCCAATTTATTATTATTATTATATTACAACTTGCTTATCGGAGAATTACACAAAATGAAAATAATAAACACAGAAGTTTGCGGCCAGGTTATCAAATGGGATCATTCACAATGATTCACATAAACACTGACGTTAACATTTACTGTAATACGTTAACATGAAAGTTTGCAAACTCCAAACTTTCATGCTTATGTTTACGTGATTTGCAAACAGAACACAATCGTGGAGCGCTGAAGTATACGACAGAATATGGGGAAATGGCGTCGTTATGTTTCCATGGTTACCAAGTATGTTTGCTGTTATGTTTATGTTCCCATCGTGATTGATAGTATGACTTCTTGATTTTACCGTAACGTTTACATTCTTAAGTTAACGCTTACGTCATGTTTAATTTTCATTGTGAATGAGCCTTTACTATTATACATTTTTACACGGCAGCACTCATTCTTGCAAAGAGAATATGAACTGACTGAAAGACAATAATACGCATTCAGTGAAGTCACTTCCATTGTAGCGCTTATAGAAATAAATTAAAATATACCTGTAGGCAATTTTTAATAATAAATTAATAAATAATAGATAAATAATCAAATAAAGGCAAAAAAAGCATTTATTTTGTGGGCTAAATTGGACATTTATATTTAAAAAAGGCAGAAAAGCCCAACATAAAACTGTGACGTTTCAATCACAAAGGTATAATTCGTATAGATTTACTTTCAAAATGAAGAAAGATTTAGCACATTTAAAAGGCATTCTGCCAAAGTTCCGGTCTCTGGTTATGAGTTTCTGAATTGATTACAGTTGCAATACTTGCTATCAAGCTGACAATATCTGACATGTTTCATTATGTTCTTTCATTAATAACTAAAAAACTAAGGATTTTCGGACATATGTTTATATGAACTTTTTTTCTTCTTTTGGTGTGACGAACATGCCCCCAAGGATTGTCCAAGTATTTCTGAATCACCCTCTATATACACATACAGAAAAACAGAGCTAAGAATTGGGCTTTTGGATACTCCACCGCCACCGGCGTGGCTCAGTCGGTTAAGGCACTTGCCTTCCGGTCTGAAGTTGCGTTCGGGCGCGGGTTCGATCCCCGCTTGGGCTGATTATCTGGTTGGGTTTTTTCCGAGGTTTTCCCCAACCGTAATGTGATTGCAAGATAATCTATGGCGAATCCTCGGCCTCATCTCGCCAAATATCATCTCGCTATCACCAATATCATCGACGCTAAATAACCTAGTAGTTAATACAGCGTCGTTAAATAACCAACTAAAATAAAAACATAAAATACTCCACCGTGTATTGGAATTGACATTCCTAACGCTTCGGGATTACATACAGATTTTTTATTTTGTATTACCGGTACTGTAAATTGTAAACGTTCTTGTCTTGTGTTTACGTTTATGTAATTGAACGTTACTAGGTTAAAAACATGTATAACTGTCTTTACATTCGTGTTAGAGACTTTATTTCTCCAAGGAAGTTTAATGATCAAAATTGTACAAAGACATTAATTATATATAGACGCTAACATAAATCCCATTAGGAATTGAAAGGATTACATCAGCTTCTTGTCTATGCGGATGACGTGAATATGTTAGGAGAAAATCCACAAATTATTAGGGAAAACAAGGAAATTTTACTGGAAGCAAGTAAAGACATAGGTTTGGAAGTAAATCCCGAAAAGACGAAGTATATGATTATGCCTCGTGACCAGAACATTGTACGAAATGGAAATATACATAAATTGGAAATTTATCCTTTGATAAGGTGGAAAAATTCAAGTACCTTGAAGCAACAGTAACAAATATAAATGACTTTGAAGAGGAAATTAAACGCAGAATAAATATGAGAAATGCTTGTTATTATTCGGTTGAAAAGCTTTTGTCATCCAGTCTCCTCTCAATAAACGTGAAAGAATTTATAAAACAGATATATTACAGGGTGTTCTACATGGTTGTGAAACTTAAATTCTCACTTTGAGAGAGGAACAGAGGTTAAGGGTGTTCGAAAATAAGTTGCTTAAGAAAATATTTGTGACTAAGAGGGATGAAGTTACAGGAGAATGGGGAAAGTTACACAACGCAGAACTGCACGCATTGTATTCTTCACCTGACATAATTAGGATGTTTGAGATGGGCCAAGTATGGGCGAATCCAGAAATGCATATAGTGTTAAGTGGGAGGCCGGAGAGAAAAAGACCTTTGGTGAGACCGAGACGTAGATGGGAAGATAATATTAAAATGAATTTGAGGGAGTTGGGATATGATGGTAGAGACTGGATTAATCTTGCTCAGGATAGGGACCGATGGTGGGCTTATGTGAGGACGGCAATGAACATAAGGGTTCCTTAAAAGCTACAAGTAAGTAAGTAACAAATCTCATGGGATTTGTGAAGCCTTAAAGAACGCTTACTGGTTAGGATGACGTTATTTCTAGTGTTACAAATAGTTTTATGAAGAAATAAACAACAATCAACCACATGATGTCTTTTAGTAAACTATACTGAAATTCCTCTGTAAACCCTTCTTAATGCACAATTGAAACATCATTATGTGCTAAACTAACTGAACGAATCTATTAACAATTTGAGTTCAAATAAAAAAGAACATAGGTTTGCAACTTACATTAAAAATAATTGCATTACTAGTGGTTACAGAAATATATAATATTCTTCATCAAGCGGAATGCGTATTTGTTTGTAATTACTCATAACTTATTTATAATGACAGAGCAAAAAATGAAATGCAAAGAATCCTATATTAGTGACAAAAAAGCGCATATGTGGTAGAATGAAGAACTAAATGAAATCACTATATTTCTCGCCGTATTTCCTAGAAGTTAATATCTCATTAACAACAAATCACATAAACAAATGAATTGACATTGGTTGCCATAGATATGAAACTGTCATAATAAATATTGTACGGATACTATTATCTCAGTCTAGTCAGGAAGCTTGAGTTGATGATAGTACTAGCACAGTCTACTATATACAGTCACGAAGCTCAATACTTAATAAATATGCATCCTTAGACAGTTGCTAACCACCAGGATCGCTACTATCGCCTCATCACAGACCCTTTCATTAGCAGACGATAAAATGTATTGTACTTTCGATATTGTGTTCTTTTGGAAAAATTAACACCTTCCTTCCATTATCGAAATACGAAATACATAAGGTTTATATATTATTTTTATGAAGTATATATATATTATATAAACTTACCTTCCTGGATCATTCGGAAGAAGGATAACTCTGACCTATTTTTCTTAGAATTTATAGTACTACAAACGTCTCCTTGTCCCATATTATTATTCAAATTATTGTATTTCAGCCATTTACAGTTATTACAACCGATAACGAACATTTCACAGTTTACATAGCTTTTCACAAAAATGCGAAATACGGCACAGTCAATGCCTTTTCCCATATTATTATTCGATCTAGACCAGGCCGTAATGTTTGTTCGGGTTTTCTATTCCAGTGTTTGTTCGGGTTTTCTATTTCAGTGAAGCTCAGTGAAATATTATATTATAACTTTATTGCGTATCATTTCTAAGCTTTATTTAGTGTAATGTGTCCATAAGTTCCGTTTACTTCTTGTTGCATAATATGTTGCAGAAAAAATTACAAAACTGCGTTATTTTAATGTGAAGAGAATTTTACATGTTAACATAATCTGTTCGCGTCAACATTTTAAGTTTAGAATGGAAGCTATTTTGAGGTTTAATAAAAAAGAATTTATACTGTGATTTGAACTTAGCACATCTACCTTCCTTAATTTTAGACGAAAAATTTACTATACCACTCCTACGAAATTAGTGTAATTACAATTGTGTTACTTCGTCTATTAAGTAGTAGATAAATACAATAATTCAGTACTAAAATTGTAATATTAAAATACAGACAAATTGAATGTCCGTGATATCATACATGACATTATGCTTAATTATAATGTATAATTGCGAATTTAGGAATATAAGTTAAATATAGTAAACATAACCTATAATTTCCATATGAAGTAGGTTATTTTACGACGCTTTATCAACATCTTCGGTTATTTAGCGTCTGAATGAGATGAAGGTGATAATTCCGGTGAAATGAGTCCGGGGTCCAGCACCGAAAGTTACCCAGCATTTGCTCGTATTGGGTTGAGGGAAAACCCCGGAAAAAACCTCAACCAGGTAACTTGCCCCGAACGGGAATCGAACCCGGGCCACCTGGTTTCGCAGCCAGACGCGCTGACTGTTACTCCACAGGTATGGACTCGATATGAATGACAAGGAATTGGAGATGACTAAATTTAGACACAAAGGGGCAACTGGTACAGTAAACATAACCTATAATTTCAACATATCTAAATATCCGTGCGGTGCAACTGAAAATTATTGAGTCGTGCATAAATGAATGTACAAGAATTTCGCAATATTTAATCGAAATAAAGGCAGGTATTACACATAGAACAACGTAATTTTCACACCATAAATAATCTTACACCTAAACTCGCAAATGAATTATGTCAGAACTGTCTCATAATCATTGTTTTAAATTTTATTAATGGAATTACAATACATTTTAGAGAAACATGTTACTGTTTATGCATTCCAACTAATTTACATGGTTGAAACGCCGCCCTTCGTGATCGGGTTAAGCGAGTTACATGGTCGGCCTTACGGCTTGTGTTAGATCACGTGGCACAGTCTATTGTTCCTAGTAGTCACAGCGCTCCAAGCGGCTAGCAACTATCGCGAGAATTGCAAAAAATCATCCCAAGCTTCGAGAGTGTATATAGTAGACTGTGGTACTAGGAACAATAGACTGTACCGATACTATTTCGCATTCTCTATGATAAGACGATAGTAGCGATCCTAGTGGTTAGCAACTATCTATGGATGCATATTCTATATTGAGCTTCGTGACTGTATATACTAGACTGTGGTAATAGGAACTATTACCGATACTATTCCGCATTCTCTATGATAAAACGATAGTAGCGATCCTAGTGGTTAGCAACTATCTATGGATGCATATTCTGAGCTTCGTGACTGTATATACTAGACTGTGGTACTAGGAACAATAGACTGTACCGATACTATTTCGCATTCTCTATGATAAGACGATAGTAGCGATCCTAGTGGTTAGCAACTATCTATGGATGCATATTCCCTACGTATTGAGCTTCGTGACTGGATGCTAGGAACAATAGACTGTACCGATACTATTTCGCATTCTCTATGATAAGACGATAGTAGCGATCCTAGTGGTTAGCAACTATCTATGGATGCATATTCCCTACGTATTGAGCTTCGTGACTGTATATACTAGACTGTGGTACTAGGAACAATAGACTGTACCGATACTATTTCGCATTCTCTATGATAAGACGATAGTAGCGATCCTAGTGGTTAGCAACTATCTATGGATGCATATTCCCTACGTATTGAGCTTCGTGACTGTATATACTAGACTGTGGTACTAGGAACAATAGACTGTACCGATACTATTTCGCATTCTCTATGATAAGACGATAGTAGCGATCCTAGTGGTTAGCAACTATCTATGGATGCATATTCCTACGTATTGAGCTTCGTGACTGATATAGTAGCTAGACTGTGGTACTAGTATATACTAGACTGTGGTACTAGGAACAATAGACTGTACCGATACTATTTCGCATTCTCTATGATAAGACGATAGTAGCGATCCTAGTGGTTAGCAACTATCTATGGATGCATATTCCCTACGTATTGAGCTTCGTGACTGTATATACTAGACTGTGGTACTAGGAACAATAGACTGTACCGATACTATTTCGCATTCTCTATGATAAAACGATAGTAGCGATCCTAGTGGTTAGCAACTATCTATGGATGCATATTCCCTACGTATTGAGCTTCGTGACTGTATATACTAGACTGTGGTACTAGGAACAATAGACTGTACCGATACTATTTCGCATTCTCTATGATAAGACGATAGTAGCGATCCTAGTGGTTAGCAAGTATCTATGGATGCATATTCCCTACGTATTGAGCTTCGTGACTGTATATAATAGACTGTGGTACTAGGAACAATAGACTGTACCAATACTATTTCGCATTCTCTATGATAAGACGATAGTAGCAATCCTAGTGGTTAGCAACTATCTATGGATGCATATTCCCTACGTATTGAGCTTCGTGACTGTATATACTAGACTGTGGTACTAGGAACAATAGACTGTACCGATACTATTTCGCATTCTCTATGATAAAACGATAGTAGCGATCCTAGTGGTTAGCAACTATCTATGGATGCATATTCCCTACGTATTGAGCTTCGTGACTGTATATAATAGACTGTGGTACTAGGAACAATAGACTGTACCGATACTATTTCGCATTCTCTATGATAAGACGATAGTAGCGATCCTAGTGGTTAGCAACTATCTATGGATGCATATTCCCTACGTATTGAGCTTCGTGACTGTATATACTAGACTGTGGTACTAGGAACAATAGACTGTACCGATACTATTTCGCATTCTCTATGATAAGACGATAGTAGCGATCCTAGTGATTAGCAACTATCTATGGATGCATATTCCCTACGTATTGAGCTTCGTGACTGTATATACTAGACTGTGGTACTAGGAACAATAGACTGTACCAATACTATTTCGCATTCTCTATGATAAGACGATAGTAGCAATCCTAGTGGTTAGCAACTATCTATGGATGCATATTCCCTACGTATTGAGCTTCGTGACTGTATATACTAGACTGTGGTACTAGGAACAATAGACTGTACCGATACTATTTCGCATTCTCTATGATAAGACGATAGTAGCGATCCTAGTGGTTAGCAACTATCTATGGATGCATATTCCCTACGTATTGAGCTTCGTGACTGTATATACTAGACTGTGGTACTAGGAACAATAGACTGTACCGATACTATTTCGCATTCTCTATGATAAGACGATAGTAGCGATCCTAGTGGTTAGCAACTATCTATGGATGCATATTCCCTACGTATTGAGCTTCGTGACTGTATATACTAGACTGTGGTACTAGGAACAATAGACTGTACCGATACTATTTCGCATTCTCTATGATAAGACGATAGTAGCGATCCTAGTGGTTAGCAACTATCTATGGATGCATATTCCCTACGTATTGAGCTTCGTGACTGTATATACTAGACTGTGGTACTAGGAACAATAGACTGTACCGATACTATTTCGCATTCTCTATGATAAGACGATAGTAGCGATCCTAGTGGTTAGCAACTATCTATGGATGCATATTCCCTACGTATTGAGCTTCGTGACTGTATATAATAGACTGTGGTACTAGGAACAATAGACTGTACCGATACTATTTCGCATTCTCTATGATAAGACGATAGTAGCAATCCTAGTGGTTAGCAACTATCTATGGATGCATATTCCCTACGTATTGAGCTTCGTGACTGTATATACTAGACTGTGGTACTAGGAACAATAGACTGTACCGATACTATTTCGCATTCTCTATGATAAAACGATAGTAGCGATCCTAGTGGTTAGCAACTATCTATGGATGCATATTCCCTACGTATTGAGCTTCGTGACTGTATATAATAGACTGTGGTACTAGGAACAATAGACTGTACCGATACTATTTCGCATTCTCTATGATAAGACGATAGTAGCGATCCTAGTGGTTAGCAACTATCTATGGATGCATATTCCCTACGTATTGAGCTTCGTGACTGTATATACTAGACTGTGGTACTAGGAACAATAGACTGTACCGATACTATTTCGCATTCTCTATGATAAGACGATAGTAGCGATCCTAGTGGTTAGCAACTATCTATGGATGCATATTCCTACGTATTGAGCTTCGTGACTGTATATATAGACTGTGGGAACAATAGACTGTAATACTATTTCGCATTCTCTATGATAAGACGATAGTAGCGATCCTAGTGGTTAGCAACTATCTATGGATGCATATTCCCTACGTATTGAGCTTCGTGACTGTATATACTAGACTGTGGTACTAAACAATAGACTGTACCGATACTATTTCGCATTCTCTATGATAAGACGATAGTAGCGATCCTAGTGGTTAGCAACTATCTATGGATGCATATTCCCTACGTATTGAGCTTCGTGACTGTATATACTAGACTGTGGTACTAGGAACAATAGACTGTACCGATACTATTTCGCATTCTCTATGATAAGACGATAGTAGCGATCCTAGTGGTTAGCAACTATCTATGGATGCATATTCCCTACGTATTGAGCTTCGTGACTGTATATACTAGACTGTGGTACTAGGAACAATAGACTGTACCGATACTATTTCGCATTCTCTATGATAAGACGATAGTAGCGATCCTAGTGGTTAGCAACTATCTATGGATGCATATTCCCTACGTATTGAGCTTCGTGACTGTATATACTAGACTGTGGTACTAGGAACAATAGACTGTACCGATACTATTTCGCATTCTCTATGATAAGACGATAGTAGCGATCCTAGTGGTTAGCAACTATCTATGGATGCATATTCTCTATGTATTGAGCTTCGTGACTGTATATAATAGACTGTGGTACTAGGAACAATAGACTGTACCGATACTATTTCGCATTCTCTATGATAAGACGATAGTAGCGATCCTAGTGGTTAGCAACTATCTATGGATGCATATTCCCTACGTATTGAGCTTCGTGACTGTATATACTAGACTGTGCTATTATGGTAAATATGTGCAATTTGGAGTATGCCGACAGTTGTTTAAACTCAAATGAACTAATAACGATTTTCGTAGAACCAGATGATACGTATTACTGCAGGACAGCATACGGCACTGTTTATTTTTCAAGTTACTTGCCGCAAGGGGTTTTGGCTTTGTTGCAGAAAAGTGTTTTTTCAGTCCGTACTTGATCGAAATGCATTCAGTAGCAACTACTTAATTAAAAATATGCGCAGGAACAAAAGAGGCCACCGCGCCGGCGGCTCGTCCGCCCAGAATGAAATCAAGCATTAATTTGTATCCTCAAGCATAACTGAAATTAAAGGTTCAGATTGGAATGGCGTGTCGCTTGATGTTGCAGGGTTTTAATTCTGTCGTCACAGAGACTGTTTTCTATCCTTGTACAGCGTAAAAGCGTTACTCTGTGGTCTGTCCAAGTGCAGATAACTTCGTTTTTGAAGGTGACCTCAATTATTTTCGCGTGGAACAGAGAGTATATTATAAAAAGTACCACTAAATAGAACTATTAAAAATAGTTATATATGAGGCAAATTCATAAAGGTTCTCTCTTTGAAGCGAGTGTAAAGTTTTTGAAGAACGCGATGCCGACCTTCACAAACACACGAGGGCCAAAATAATAATATGCGTTACAAGAGCGGTATGTTGAAGTTTTCATGTTCGAGGAAAAGTTTGAAAAAGCGAAACGTAGTTTATAATATACTCAATCTCCATCTTGGTTTCTGTTCAATGACGGCAAATTTGCAAAACAAAAATATCTATCTTCAACATTGTTGCTATAAAATGTTTTCTGTGTTTACTATACTCCAGCAGGCCGTGATATACGTCTGTCTTTTTTTTTCCTCCCAGTCTATGGAATCTTGTTGATTTTTTCACGGCTTCCTTAATGTTACTTGCATCACGAATGCAGTAACTTTAGTGGAGTTGTAGAGTTTACTTAATTTTTGCAAATATTTAAAAACAATAAATAACAGTGCAATTTAGGTGAAATTGCAGTGGTAAGTTTCGAATTTATAATTACACTAGTCTACAAATTTTAACTTTGAAAATTGTGCCGAAATGAAACATTATTACTATCCACATATTTGCCATGCTGAATCCAAAAATGGAACCCATTTTTCAGCAGCACCCTCAGATTTTCAGTTATTACCCTTATTACACTTCTGAAAAGTTCGTTACTAACTAAGCAGTTCCACATTTTTAATATCTAATGCAGAATGCACAGACATAGTCTTCCACTATTATAGTGGTGTTAGTACTAAAATTAAACTATCCTTCATGTTATAATGATGTAAATGGCTATTTACATTTACGTAGTGGAAGGTAGGCATCGCTTTAAAACACTTTTTTGTGTATGTTGTAGTATTCTCTCTTTGTATGAACCAGCAGTAATCACTCATCATAGATTGATCCCATCTCCCTTTATAACGCTGTTCCATCTGTAAAATGTCTTGATGAAAGCGTTCCCTTTGTTTGTCACGCACTGCACCCAAGTTTTTAGGAAAGAAATCTAAATGAGAATGCAGGAAGTGAATTTGTCAGACATCCTGTATCCAAAATTCTTATAATTTTGAAAAAGATTCTGAACTAGTTCACAATACTTTTAAATGAGTCCCATGCTGCACGTTCGTTTGGAGTTAATTTTTTCTAAAAAAATTGGTCACCCATCACTTTTTTAATCTGAGGTCCAATGAATATTCCTTCTTTTCATTTTATATCACTCAAACTAGGGAATATTCTTCTTAGATATTTCAGACCTTCGCCTGTTCAGACTTTCATAAAGTTTTCATGAGCCCTAATTTAATATGTAAAGGATGGAGATATATTTTTTGTGGGTCCACTAAAGGTTTAAATTTTACATTATGTTTTCCAGGAGTGAAATCTTCTCTTCTTGGCCATTCCTTGACTGTATAGTGATGTTGAGTATCTCGGTTGTCCCAAAGGTACAGGAAAAAGGATATTTAGTGAATCCATTCTCCATTCCATGTAGAAGACTTTAAGATCCCGCAAATACGCCAACAATGGTTTTCCTATTTTAATGACTTCAAGAATACGACACATGTTTTCATATGTTTCTTTCATTGCTGCACTGTATGCTACAGATGTGGAGGGAAGTTTATTGCAATTGTGTAACAAAATGGCTTTCAGACTAATTTTAGAAGCATCTATAAATAAGCGCCGCGATTCAGCATTATGTGTAATACCTAGTTTTAATCTGTCCATTTACATCGCTGCATGCACATCTCAAGAACCTGTAACTATGAAAAATGGTAGATCCTTATTTATGTTTCTAAATACTGAAACATTAGCATATTTATCCAGCACCTTCCATTCCTGAAGACGAGATCCTAGAAGCTCAGTCAGCTGTTTAGTTAAGTACAAATCACGTACCAGATCGTTGAGTTCCACCTATGTTTTAAATGTGGCTTTTCTTCTCTCTCTTCATCTGGGATGTAGACGTCATCCCTTGGTGTAGAGGGCTGCACATCATCAGATGACGTTATGTCAGATTCCGATTCTTCTTGGTATGTAGAAGGTGGAATGGGAACAGGTAAATTTTCTCCGTGAGGTATTGGTCTTATAGCTGACGGGAGATTAGGATACTGAATGAGTCTCTTATTTTCTTTAAGAAAATCCAGTAACATTGAGTAAGCAGAAATAACAATCATCTTAGTGTTTTTTTTTTTTTTTTTGCTCACACCATACCATTGGTTCGGAAAGTTTTTAAAACTAAGCCTTTGCTTCTTCATTTCATTTCACACGAACAGCTCACACTACTAACAAAACCTCTACACTCGAACTAAACAAAGTACAGACTGTCTCTGTTTTAGAGATGGGTAAAAAATAACACAACAGTTATTTTGGAACTGTTCCGGTCTCGGAACTGTTGCAAAAATGAACAGTAGGTCGGAACCTCCTGTTCCGAAATAACAGTGTTCCGACTCCGAGCTGCTCACTTGCCCAGCTGTTGCGAGCTCGCAGTACCGCGTTGCACAAGGTATGTTCCGACTCCCTCGAACTGTTGCATAAATGAACAGTAGGTCGGAACCTCCTGTTCCGAAATAACAGTGTTCCGACTCCGAGCTGCTCACTTGCCCAGCTGTTGCGGGCTCGCAGTACCGCGTTGCACAAGGTATGTTCCGACTCCGAGATAACAGTCGGAACGTCGGAGCTTGTTCCGATGAACCAACGACAGCAGCAGTTACACTGTTCTCGTTGTTCTTTATGTTGTACTTGGAACTTCGTTGGATGAAGTTGGTATTTGAAACTCTCACGTGGTTGGAGGGGGCGCATGGAAATTGAAATCCTTGCGGTGGCGCGAACTTTAATATCAACATTTGTAAGACTGGCCAATCATCTGTAATGTTATAGTAAGTATTTAATAATCTGTAATATTCATTCCCGCTTTATGGTTTATTTCACCATTAGTTGACTAATTCTGTTTTATAAACATTATACAAAGTCATAAAGTACGCATACTATTATTAATTCATTGATCAGCTGATTCTATACAAAGGTTAAAGTCGTAAATGGTAATGAGTGGTTTAGTTACAATGTCTGTATGTCGTTTGTTGAGGTTAAGTCTGACAAGCACAAGTTTTTGTGCTATCTTCTCTGTTATCAAAGAACGACAAAAATGTTGTAGCATTATTTGTTGGAAACTACCCATATAAGTACTGATTTGGAGAGCGATGTTTAATGCGAAGTTTAAATTACACTTTGGTAAAGATGCGATTCCAACATTTTACTAACCCACTGCGGGTTTCCAGGTTTCTGTACTGCCAATATATATCTTTTTTATTTATGAAATTGTAATATTTATTGTTATTGTTATTATTATTATTATTATTATTATTATTATTATTATTATTATTATTATTATTATTATTATTATAACTGTGCATTAAGAAAAGTAAAAATAAGAATTAATGATTTGTTTTTTTTTATTATGTAAGAGAGAGAACAGAAATTACATACCATATGTTTTAAATGTTATGTTATTTTTTTAGTTGGCTACCATGTCTTTGTAACTTTATGTACGAAAACAAAGTGTTGTATTCTGTCCTTGTAGTCAACAGCTGTGTAATTACTAACATTAAGCTTTTGAGTTCTGTCCGCATGCACAGCAATTTTCCAAAATCGATTCGAATGTGCATTGCAGTGCCATCTATAGATAAGAATGTGTACTATGTCATGCCTATGAGTGCTCCAGTGTGAGCTGCATGGTGTTATTTGTCTATGGTGAAGAGGGAGGGTACTGTACCGTTCGTTTGAACGACTCAACGACTCCGACTCATCACCACTGGTGACTGTTATTTCGGAACTGTTATTTGGAACATAGTATTTTTTCGGAACCGGAACCGTCGGAACTGTTCCGGGAAAAGAACAACTTCGCCCATCACTACTCTGTTTTCATTACCAGGTACCCTATAAGTCTATCTTATCTTTCAAGTATCAACAAACCATGATTCAGATGTGTCAAGTGAAGAGGGACTTGGCATAATTGATAGAAACCAAAGAAGCGTTGCTACATGTATACTAGGTATTGAAAAATGTGTATAAATTCTATATTTACAACATTAAATTATTGAAATTTATTTCATGTGTACCTTGTTAAATGGGAATATGTATGCATATATCAAAATTAAACGTAGGCACCTGTGGCTTCCACCAATTTCCTCAAGCGGCCGGTAATGGAATCCACAGTCTTCTGGAGGAAGTTGCGTGGAGCATTGGTGATAATGCCCCGAATCCGTGATTCCAATTCTTTATCGTCTCTGGACGGATTATGGCACTCCTTCCTTTCTCCATATGGCACCATCTCGAACGAAAACAACGGAAATCCACACTTCATAGCGAGCAGCAATCTGCGCTCTCTCGCGAACACATAGGTGATCGACCATCTTTGGTATTGTTGCGCGAACTGCCCCTCACGGCCATCATCTATACTACGGACGAACAAAAGTTCAAATTCTATTTAATGATTTATATATACACACAATTTTCATTATGGTTCCATCGATATTAAAAATTCTACAGCCAATTAATAATACCTATTTACTTCCCGCCCGCAATGTATTTATGGCTATTCATAAAATAAAACATTGTTGCAGTGCTCAGAAACCTGACGTGATGGGCAAAATCTGATTACATATTCGTAATCAGCGCATCAGACTTGGTAATAATCAGCATTCTGTTTGTCGGCACAAAAAATGTTGTAGGCTAGTGTTATTACTATATTGAACGTCTCTAAAAATAATATGTTAAAAGCTTAAAGCAGTAAAATCAATATATCACTTAAGCGGTAAGAAGAGGGAAATTGTTATGTGTGTTAGGTTGGGAATACTGAATATGGAATTTTAGACTTTCCGCGGAAACCAAGCAAATACGCACGATCTCGCACAAAATAACTTTACGAATGTGTATGATAAAATATTTTTTCTATGATAGCACAAATTTACGTAAAATAATTATAGGTAGTTGCCGAGATTATAAGATCACGATTGCCGTCTAAGCTCAGAACCATTAAGAAGTAAGGACTATATTCATAGACATTCTTAGCGCGGGCTTCCGGTGGATGATCAGCGAACTAAGGCTTTTCGTATTCATAAACCAGTGTCAGCGATATGATATGATATGAATCCTGTTTAGCACGCTCGTAGCCCGGGCTAGCGAAATGTCTATGAGTAGCACTCTTAGTATCTATGGAATTAAAGCTTCTTTTTCTTCATAATCGCGATTTTATGGCCGTCTAAACCGGTCAGAAATTCAACAAAGCAGTTAGAAAAAAGTTTAATGCCATATCTTGTTGCAATGATGTAACTTTAGAACAACAAGGCTAAAATGTAGATACAGCAACTTACAAATGGCTTTTAAGATACCCGCAGGTTCATTGCCGTCCTCACATAAGCCCGCCATCGGTCCCTATCCTGTGCAAGATTAATCCAGTCCCTATCATCATATCCCACCCCATTCAAATCCATTTTAATATTATCCTCCCATCTACGTCTCGGCCTCCCCAAAGGCCTTTTTCCCTCCGGTCTCCCAGCTAACACTCTATAGGCATTTCTGGATTTGCCCATACGTGCTACATGCCCTGCCCATCTCAAACGTCTGGATTTAATGTTTCTAATTATGTCACGTGAGGAATACAATGCGTGCAGTTCTGCGTTGTGTAACTTTCTCAATTCTCCTGTAATTTCATCCCTCTTAGCCCCAGATATTTTCCTAAGAACCATATTGTCGAACACCCTTAATCTCTGTTTCTCAAAGTGAGAGTCCAAATTTCACAACCATACAGAGCAACCGGTAATATAACTGTTTTATAAAATCTAACTTTCAGATTTTTTGACAGCAGACTACATGACAAAAGCTTCTCAACCGAATAATAACACGCATTTTCCATATTTATTCTGCGTTTAATTTCCTCCCGAGTGTCATTTTTGTTACTGTTAGTCCAAGATATTTGAATTTTTCCACCTCTTCGAAGGATAAATCTCCAATTTTTATGTTTCCATTTCGTACAATATTCTGGTCACGAGACATAATCATATACTTTGTCTTTTCGGGATATACTTCCAAACCTATTGCTTTACTTGCTTCAAGTAAAATTTCCGTGTTTTCTCTAATCGTTTGTGGATTTTCTCCTAACATATTCACGTCATCCACATAGACAAGAAGCTGATGTAACCCATTCAATTCTAAACCCTGTCTGTTATCCTGGACTTTCCTAATGGCATATTCTAGAGCGAAAGTAAAAAGTAAAAGTGATAGTACATCTCCTTGCTCTAGCCTGCAGTGAATTGGAAACGCATCTGACAGAAAAAACTTCATAAACATAAAAGTTGTACAAATTCTTCTGTCGTGGTGATGAAATTATATAATAAGCTTCAATACCATAAGTTACCAATCAAAACCTTTAAAGCTAGATTTTATAATTGGTTATTAAATATTCCTTTTCTTTCACTCTGTTGATGAGTTTTTCAACACAAATTTGCATTAAATTGTTTTTTTTTAATTACATCTAGTTACAATTAATACATTAAGGGTTTTTTTTTCGTTGTTGGTAAATATAGCATCTATTAGACGCTTTATGGTTGTGCTAACAGATGGAGTTACTTGTCAACAATGTGACGCTGAAACGTGTGTTCAAGTTACTGCCCAGCGACAGTCCTGATGTATTTTTATATTTGTGATGATTGGTTAATTAATATTAACCCGGCACACTCACAATCACACTCACATTCATAAAAATTTCCAGACTCTAGACACCGAGGGAATTCCCCTTCTTCAAGAAAAATTCACCGAGAGACGAGCCCGGGAATCGAACCTGGGACCTCCTGATCTGGAAGCCAGCATGCTGATCAACAGACCACGGAGGCAGTCAAGACATTAAGGGTGAAGTGTTTCATTAATTTTTAAAGCTAGTTTTCAAAATATTTCGTGTTTCATTGTTTTAATTAAATTTGAATTACATCTGTGTTTTTAAATATATTATACTCGTATGTTTTTCAATATATCTGTATGTCTAATGGTCTAACAAATTGAATTGAATTGAATTGATCTTTTGTAAATGCATGGATTTCCGGACCCTGCTCATAACCTTGTGAAAATTCTGAGATTTTAAGGTAATACCTAAGTTCATCCCAGATATCCCCACTCCAGAATCGAAAATGAAGACCACTGACTCAACCGTCTCAGACTGGTGAATAAAATTCTCCTTTTCTGTCTCGTATCATACTATTTATTCTTTATTCGTACCATTTTATTCTAGAACTAGCCGTTCCCGTGCGCTCCGCTGCACCTGTTAGAAATAAATATAAAGTAATTACATAATTAAAATAGGACATTTGATCCAGGGAACATTCGTGTTTGATAGAAAGGATAAATCGTTTAATATGTTACTTAATTTAAATTGTATTTAAATAATTAAAATGCGATCATTTTGGTCCAGAGAGCACACATTTGGTGCAATGACAATTACTTTAACATGTTTCTTATTTGTTATTACATGCAACCATAGTTTAATGAAGATTGACATATCATTTAGTTTTAATGTGTATACTTTATATTACTTGCTATATCTTTCCATTGAATTACGGTAATAACTTAGGGCCGTATTCATAGACATTTTTAGCGCGGGCTTCCGGCGGATGATCAGCGAACTAACGTTTTTCGTATTCATAAACCAGTGTTAGCGATATGATATTATATGAATCCAGTACAAGTAACCAGTCGATAGCCGGGGTTAGTTTAGCACGCTCGTTGCGCGGGCTAGCGAAATGTCTATGAATAGCACCCTTGATTTTAACCATTGTTTTCTACGTCTTCAGTAAATGGCGCTTGTCCCACTATGGTTCTGAACCCTTCAAATAACTTAAATAGTGATACAGCATATATAGTGGTATTTAGTATTATATTTCTTTCTTTCGAAAATGTAAGAATTCACCATCTCATATGTACCATTGCCATGGAATGAATAAATGTGTTTTTTTTCCCTACTCAAACATTTTTATTTTGCACATAGGAGTTACTGCAGGAACAACAACGCTATAATCTGAGGCGGCGGTGAAAATGTATTATATTGTTATTTTAAAAGTCTTGTATATCCTTAAATATTAGTTTATCAAAATTTTGCATAGAATAAAACTTATCGGAAATTATTTTTAAAGAAACTTTTGTTATGTAATATTTTTCACAAAAAATCAATAATAAGCGAGATATTTCGATTTATTTAATTCAGGCCCCCTTATAACCCCCTTTTAAATAACGTATTTTGAATGCCATATAGCCTAAAATCTAAGTTATAACGAACTTAATTTATATTCCAATTTTCATCGAAATCCGTTCAACCAGTATCGCGTGAAAAGGTAACAAACATCCAGACAGACAGACAAACATACAAACAAAAATGTCAAAAAAACGATTTTCGGTTTCAGGATGGTTAATTATACATGTTAACACCAATTATTTTTGGAAAATCGAAAATTACCAGAAAAATTTTGGCTATAGATTTATTATTAGTATAGATTTATTTCTGTAGTTACGTTATTTTCACTGGTTACTAAGGCATAAAAATATTTGAATTATTTCATGATTTCCAATTCAAAATTATTACGAGACATCTATGATCTACCACTAAACTAAACACAAGACGAAAGATTTTTGCTCGTTGGTGGCCTTTCCTCGCATACTGGGCGTCTGCTATCTTCTCACTAATTCTACATTACCGTATCATTATCTCTTCATCAGCGAAAGACCCCACTTCGCAATATAATAAAGATCGTCTCTATGGTGACCACGGGCTTTGTGGGAGGTCTGCCACAAGGCGCACGCGAGTCTGTACCGTAATAAAAGAGAGTCGTAAAACAGCGACCAGCCCTACAGGAGCAACAACTGACGCTGAATTCTGTGGACTGCGCATGCGCAACCATCAGTCTCACATTTGCTTACCTATAAAATCGCTTTACTTCCATTTTTTAAATTTCATCTTGTTAGAATTCTTTACAATATTAAAATTCACTGAGTTCTTCATTCACTCCATTTTGTAATGATGTAGATGAAGATGAGCACTCTACAGGGTGTTTCAAATATACGGGGCATAATTTCAGGTATGTACAGGGACATCACTTTATTTTTACTAACATTTTTAACATTAACCTGGCTATACTCGGAAACACTGTTACCCCCTTTCCATTACAGGAGTTTGGAGTTGCTAGTGCAATATGTAAACAAATCATTTTACTAGCTATAGGAGGAGAGAAAAGTAGTGTATCCATTTATGTTACAGGGAAATATAGTATTACGATTTTCAGTTTGGTCATTACTTTACAATATTTTATCAAAAAACAGTAGAATAGTAACAATTTTTTTTTTCACAAACTCAAGTCTTCAGGCGGTTATATACATTATTTAATGCCTACTTTATTCAGCATATTACTAACCTAATTTATTCCTGAGAATTTTGTGAGCACTTCCGTAAGAAACCCCAATTTCTACAGCTAACTTCTTGACCGACTTATTAGGACTTCGCTGCATTTTTCCTCTAACATCTTCTACAGCATCTTCTGTCACCTTTGTTGGGCATCTTACACTTTTCTTCCTTTCTGTACACTGTCTTGGTCTAAATTTATCTGCCAGATTAATGACATTTCTACGAAAATATTCCGTAATGATATAATCAGGAAATTGTGAAAAAAAAAAAAAAAAAAAAAAAGAAAAACTGTTGTTCACATTCGGTTACATTGTAATTCCAGTTTCCATCATCGTCCTTCATACCTACAAACAGTAAAACAAAACTCTTGTTTAAATAATGCTGTTAAGTACCGTACCATATTACAGGGTACTGTAATTTCGGTAACTCTAATCTTCACTTGTGCTCAGTCCATACAGATAAATTCAGTTATGCTACACACCATACTTGTGTGAAAATAAACTTCAATAACATAAGCTTTTTCTTCTACAGAAAATCCAACATATTTCTGAAACACACTGTGCTCTGTACTGTTTATTTCACTGCTAGCAACAGCGGCCGTAAGTTTGTGTGACTGACGTTAGCAAGGACATTAATGAAAGGGGTGGGAGTCAAGTACATTTTGAAACGCAGGTACAATACAAATTGAAGTAAAAATAAAATGATGTCCCTGTATTTCCCACATGTAGACAATCAAAATAGTTCATTACAACATGTGTCCGGAAATGCTTTATTTCCGAGTTATGGCCATCACAACATTGAAATTCACAGGAACGTGTTTCTTTCCGCAGGTCGTTGCCGTCAAAAGAGACATTAAGAGGACACTCTGACAGTTCATTCCGAGGAGAAGGTTGCATTCAGTGTTGTGTAGGTGTTAGACTGTGCGACATGAATTCAAATCAAGAGCTGGCAGAGATACACTTCATGTACGGTAAGGCGGACGGCAATGCTGCGCTGGCTCGTCGTTTGTACCAGGAGAGGTACCCACAGCGACAATGTCCAGACATTTGTACGTCTCCATTACCGTCTGTGCGAGTATGGAAAATTTAACTCTCCTTGTTTGGGAAGGGGACGACCAAGATCTACAACTCCAAAAATACAGGAGGAGATTCTGGAGGCTGTGAACATGACTCCTTCTATCAGCACACGAAGGGTAGCGTTGCAAGTCAATCTTCCTCATACGACTGTCTGGAGACTGTTGAAAGAGTATAAATTGTATCCTTATCATTTGCAACGTGTACAGGCCCTGTCACCAGCAGATTACCCTGCACGAGTTAGGTTCTGTCAGTGGTTCTTGCAGCAGTGTGGTGTAAATCCGAACTTTCCTGCCTTAGTATTATTTACAGATGAAGCACAGTTCACACGAGATGCCATAACAAATTTCCACAATCAGCATGTATGGGCGTATGAAAACCCACGTGCAACTGTTCCATCTCATCACCAGGTGCGGTTCTCCCTCAACATGTGGGCCGGTATCATAGGTGCTCGATTAGTTGGACCCCATGTACTTGTAAACAGACTTACGGGGCAGGCGTACACAAACTTCCTGGAAAACACCATACCTCATGTTTTAGAAGACACTCCACTGATCAATCGTCAACACATTCACTTCTTGCATGATGGCGCTCCTGTACACTTCAGTCGTACGGCTCGCCGGTACTTGGATCGAAGGTTTCCTGATCGATGGATAGGTAGAGGTGGCCCAATTGCTTGGCCTCCACGCTCACCTGATCTGAACCCTCTCGATTTCTACTTGTGGGGCAATTTAAAATCATTGGTTTATTCGTCTCCGGTGCCTGATTTGGAATCCCTTCGGAATAGAATTGTGGCATGTTCTGGGGACATACGCAATACTACTGGAGTTTGGGATCGTGTTCGCAGGTCAATGAGACATCGATGTGAGGTCTGTATTCAAGCAGGAGGTGGACGTTTTGAACATCTTCTGTAATGACAACGACCTGCGAAAAGAAAACCGTTCCGGTGAATTTCAATGTTGTGAAGGCCATAACTCGGAAATGAAGCATTTCCGGACACATGTTGTAATGAACTATTTTGATTGTCTACATGTGGGAAATACATACCTCAAATTATGCCCCGTATTTTTGAAACACCCTGTATATTAAATTCCGTAACTCAATGAGAATTGAAATATATCATAAATCTGGTTATGAAAAGGAAAGCGGTAATTCTGTTTCTGAAGGTGATGTGGTGGCTACGTTATGAAAATGATGTGATTGTGGTTGTGAAAGTGTAGTGTGATTATGGTTATGAAAATTGTGGTGGTGGAAATTATGTTTATGAGGCTGTGGTAGTCATTCTGGTTATGAAGGTGATGATAGTGATTGTTGTTATGGAGTGATTGATTCTGCTTATAAAGATAAATCTCATTGAATGGTTTCTTCCGAGGTTTTCCCCAGCCGTGGGACTGAAGCCGGATGGTCTGTGGCGAGTCCTCGGCATCAACCCCTTTGATTTGATTACCTGGTTGGGGTTTTCCGAGGTTTTCCCCAACCAAAAGGCAAATGTCGGGTAATCTTTTGGCGAATCCTCGGACCTCACCTCATCTCATCTCACTACATCTCGCCAAAATATTGTAAAAAATTGCACAAAATTGTAAAAACTGTAGAAAATTACTAAATTGTAAAACTGTAAACAATTTGTAAAAATTGTAATTGTAATATTGTAAAATTTTGACTTGTTCCACATCTTAAAGCTTCATTGCTCATGTAAGATCTAAGAAATGAATGAATGAATGAATGAATGAATGAATGAATGAATGAATGAATGAATGAATGAATGAATGGATGAATGAATGAATTAATGAATAAATGAATGAATGAATGAATGAATTGTAGTGGTGATTCTGGTTATGAGGTGGTGGTGATTGTTGTGGTTATGAGGCTTGTGGTGTTGATTCTGGATATGTGATGGTAATTCTGGTTATGAAGGTGGTGGTAGTAATTCCGGTTATAAAAGTGGTTGTGGTAGTGATTCTGGTTACGAATGTGACGATGGTGATTCTGAATAGGAAGGTGGTGATGGTAATTGTTGTTATGGAGGTTGTGTTTATAAATGTTGTAGTGGCGATTCTGGTTATTAAGAGGTGGTAGTGATTCTGGTCATGAAGGTTGTGGTGTTGATTCTGGTTATGAATGTGATGATGATGGTGATGATAATTATGACTGGTTACAAAGATGGTGGCAGTAATTCTGGTTATGAACGTGATTGTGGTGGTGATTCTGGTTATGAAGTTTGTAGTTGCGATTCTCGTTATGGGGAGGTAATGGTGATGATTCTGGTTATGGTGGTGATGGTGATGGTGGTTGTGGTTACGAAGATTGTATTGTTGATTCAAGTTGTGAAGGTTGTGATGGTGATTCTGATTGTGTGATGATGGTGATTCTCGTCATGAAGGCGGTTGTGGTCGTGATTGGAGTTACGAAGATTGTGATAGTGATTCTGGTTATGAAGGTTGAGGTGGTGATTCTGGTTATGATGGTTGTAGTATTGTTTCTGGTTATAAAGATTGTGATAGTGATTCTGGTTATCAATGTGATGATAATTCTGTTTATGAATGTGGTTGTGATGGTGATTGTGGTTATGAAGGTTGTGGTAGTAATTCTAATTATGAAGTTTGTAGTGGTGATTCGGGTTATGAAAGTGGTTGTGATGGTGATTATGGTTATGAAAGTGGTTTTAGTGGTGACTCTGGTTTTGAAAGTTGTGGTTGTGAATCTGGTTATGAAGGTTGCGTTGGTGATTCTGGTTATGAAAGTGATTGTGGTGTTGATTCCGGTTATGAAGGTTGTGGCAGTGTTTCTGGTTTTGAATGTGGTTGTGGTGGTGATTGTGGTTATGGAAGCTGCAGTGGTGATTCTGGTTATGAATGTTGTAGTGGCGATTCAGGTTATGAGGAGGTGGAGGTGTTGATTCTGTTTATAAAGGTTGTGATGTTGATTCTGGTTATGAGATTGTGATGGCGATTTTTTATTATGAAGATGGTGATAGTGGCGATCCTTGTTATGAAGATGATAGTGGTGGCGGTGATGCTGGTTATGAAAGTGATGATAGTGGTATATACTTAGTGGTGATTCTGGTGTTGGAAGTTATGTTTCTGGCCATAGTAGTGATGATGGTGATACTAGTGATGATAATAATGAAGGGGCTGTTTAACCTTCACTCAAACGCAAGATGTTTATCGCAGTGATGTTGACAGTAATTAGATTAGTGATGAAGATAGTAATATAATGATAGTGGTGATTGTGGATGACTGCGATGAAGATGGGAACAGAAGGATATCCAAAAGTCTCATCCGACAAATTGAATCAACAGAACTTTACACAAACTATAATAACATTTCTATTAGCTTCCGCGCTACCCATAGATAGAGAAAAAATTCTCAATACATATCCCTCGATTTCTTTTAATCTTAAATGGCGACTGAAAATAAATTCAGCTGTACAAGTTAACTACGTGACGATTGTCAGTGGGTGGAAACACACGTGGCATTCTGTGGCAGGATTCTGTGAATTAATAGCAGCATATCGGGCTGTAAAGGATTCCTCGAACAGCATCTCTGTTGTCACGTCGAAGTGTGGGCGAGCAGACACCATTTCAATGCATCAAGACCTTTATAGCGACAGATAAACACATGAACTGATAAACAGGAGAAAATAGGCATTAACAACGCCAACACTTCCGATAAGGAACGTTCTGCGCCGTGACTCAAACGGGACAGTTTCGCCTCTGTGAAAAGTACTGGTTCGAGTCTCAGAATGTATGTGGAGATTATTTCTCTGCTATAGATATTTGATGCGTTGGCTTTGGCCTGCGTTGTTTCAAACCTTGCAGAATGCTGGTTGTTGTACAAGGAATAATGATACGATACTAGAAACACACACACACATAAAACACACACACTGAGAGGAACATATACTGGGTGTTCATTTCAAAATGTGTCAAGACGTCACTGTTGTGAGTCAGCGATTTGAAGCGAGTTTCAGCTTTTATGTCCGAGAAATTGCCTATTAATCAGGGCGTTCAATCTGAACTTGAGAACGTGTACGGTATAACTTGAACGTCGTAGCGACAGATGGCGGTCTGTAAGGTCTGTGTGCTACCATAACCTCTTTCGAACTGTGTTTTGCGCGGGCAAGTTGTACGCAGGGTATCTGTTATCATCCGTTGCATACCGCAACATTATACAACCCAAATCAAATGCTCCGTGTCCATGTTGACCGTCGAAGTTAATGTCAACAAATACGTAAGTAATCGTCTTAACCCTCTCGCCATATCCCGACAGTAAGAAAAAAAAACTCACCTCAGTACATGTTTGCAAACAGTTCACATTCCTGTCACTACCGGCGTTACCGCACGTATCGGTACGTATTTCAGAATGAACGCCGTACTTGCTAGGCAACTTCTCTCGCATTTAGGTAATACGCCTCTGCTGGAGTGTAGGAAGATTGAATTCTCTAGGCTCACTGGCTAGCCACATGACGATATACAGCGAGCCATGACACACTTTGAACTGAACAAGCAGTATTTAGGTTGCTGCATATGTTCGTAGCGTTCATTCTTCAAATTCGCGAAATTCAAGGCGTATTTAGAAGCATACAATAACAAAATATGACAAATGATAGTGTCCTAACAACGCATGGGTAGACAAATAGTTGTAACCAGTGTTGCCAAGTCAGCGGTTTTGTAGCTAAATCTGGTCTTTCAGGACTGTG
Organism: Periplaneta americana; assembly: GCA_025594305.2. Lineage (NCBI taxonomy): Eukaryota > Metazoa > Arthropoda > Insecta > Blattodea > Blattidae > Periplaneta > Periplaneta americana. The sequence continues at coordinate 18,465,735 of JAJSOF020000035.1, forward strand.
GTCAGCTACAGAATTTTACCGTCAGCGGCTAGCTATTTGTTTGGGGTTTTTTGATGATTCCGGCAAAGGGAGACGATATTTTTAAGTTTTTTTTCTGTAAAGATGTTATATTATTTTATATGTACTTGTGGACAACAACATTAGTTAATCATAAACCAGAGATTAGTATGATATTATCACAATTTTTCATTGTGAGAGTATAAAATATCAACGTTTTATGTTAATTCGATTTGGTACAATCACGCCCATTTCCTGCCTCATCCATTGTTGTTGTACAAATAAGGTATGTCACATTCGTTAAACTCTTAATCTAATCATGTATGCATTGATTTTGTAAATGAATTGATATGTTTAATCATACAGAGTAGATAATGAACTGAATTATTATTTTCATTTATGATAACTTACTGTATATTATGATTCATTTATTCATAGTGTTCTGCCTTTCAAACCCACCATTCTCCAGTCTTTCCTAGGTCTTTCCATATATCTTAATGTCAAATTATATATTATTTAATTTATCATTCCGCCTTATAGTTTATGTAACCATTCTAAAACTTAAAACCAGACTCTTTTAGCCTACTTTCAGTGCAGATTTCAAACGGCTGGTGTGATCGTGAATGTCGTTGTTTCTGAAGTGTCAGTATATTATGTATGTATCATGCATGTATGTATGTATGTATTTATTCACACTGCAATGGGTATATACCAGAGACCTGCAAGAGAGCGAGCGCGGGATATCGTTATCAGTCCAGGAGCACTGACTGAATGAATAGCGATCATATACGAATAGTTCCGATAAATCACGAAGTATCGGGTCTGACGACGAGCGCTCGGTGTCGAGTGCTCTTATCATTGTAGGCTTGTCTAATCAGTACGTTTCATCAAAACGAATGTTGAAGATGATTCAATAGTATCGACGTCGATCTCAAGCAGAGGCTTCTCTGTTGATGGTAAAAGATTACAAGACACGATGTCAAAAGTATATGCCGAAAATAAAGTTAAACAGCAGACAGTTACCTACTTGTTGGACTAAATTCGGAGAAGTAAGCGATAAGAATACCTTAAAGTACATAGGATTGTCCACACCTGCGGTCAGCGTGAAACCAGGTGGCCCGGGTTCGAATCCCGGTCGGGGCAAGTTACCTGGTTGACGTTTTTCCGGGGTTTTCCTCAACCCAATACGAGCAAATGCTGGGTAACTTTCGGTGCTGGACCCCAGACTGTTATCACCTTCATTTTTCTTCAGTAAATAACCTAAGTGTTGATAAAGCGTCGTAAAATAACCTACTAAAATAAAAAATAAAAATATTCCCAAGTAATGTAAAGTTCATATTACGTATGAAACAAAATATGTATGTTTATTATTTGTTTCATGTAGACAGTTTTAGTTATGTATGTATTTCTCGTTTTATGTATATTATTTGCATTTACACTGCAATGGGTAGGAATATATATTTATACAGAAAATCATTTCAGGCTGTTTCAATCTAAACAAAGAAAATGTGTAATTAATTAAATTTCCACTAAAATATATAATTGTTGAAAACAATCGAATGATTTCTATGATTATTCCATTGTAGGATTAAATCATTCGAATGCATGAATGAATTGTTCAATAACATTGCAGTATGTTGATTAGTCATTCTATACGTAGGCCACCTGAGAGCAGCGCTCTTTTTCTTATCACCATGACAATAACAAACTTATTAATTAAAAATATTCAGTTATCATTCTATTTTTGCGTCATACCTGAACTCGATTATTATCTTAAAATGGAATATAATTCTGTTATAATAATAATTTTGTGTATAATTGTTGTTGTGGTGGTAAGCAAAATAATAATAATCATGATATTGTGAATATTTCTATTAATAATGAATGCATTCGATTTTTACCAATAATAATAATAAATAATAATATTCGCGTAAGTGGTTGAAGCGAGCGCTCGTTCCGACAGGGGAGCGATCCCCGGGCGATCGAGCTAAATCGAGCGAAATGCATTCGGTAAAACATCGATATCACATCGCTCTCTTGCAAAATGACACATTTAAAGTTAAAATCTAATTTGTACCTTTAAATGAAGCCTCATGTTAACATTTAAAGTAAATCTAAAACCTTAAACCCACGAGTATGATATGTTCATATCAGCACAAGTACCTTTCAACACTACACTCATTTCGCTGTCAACTCACTCACTGCACTGGAACTACGACACATTTCACTGATACTATCCTGATTTCACTAACACTTCAAAAACATTTCACTGTTCAAATACTATGCACTGCCACTATAAACTATAAAGCTTCACTGACAGGAACACGTTTCACTTACACAACACACTTCACTGACACAACACATTTCACTGACACAACACTTCAATAACAAAATATCAATTACACCCTTTAAATACTGTGTATAATTACCGTCTATTAGTAAAGTCCTTAAGCCTATTTTTAAATACGCTTTTGGTTGTTGGTAAAGCCTTTAGTAAGTCTGCAGGTAAAGCATTCCAGTCCCTGATAGTACGATTGAGAAAAGAAAACTTTCCAGTGTCCGTCCTCTGTCTTCTTTCCCTCAATTTATATGAGTGGTCGTTCCTTGAAGAGTAATTTGGCGGCTGCAACCTATTTTTTATTTCTCTCCAGGCAGGCTCACCTCTGTATGTTTTGAACAGTGCGCATAATCGAATCGCGTTCTCCTGTCCTTGAGTGTGTCCCATTTTAATGGTGAATTTTTCCGACAACACTTGAGAGCCCGTTTTTGAATCTTTTCCAGTGTCTTTATATGTTCTAATCTGTAAGGATCCCAACATGCAGCACCATATTCCATTACTGGACGTACTAGTGATTTATATGCAATCTCTTTGGATTTATCAGAGCCTTTTCTTAGTAGTATTCTTGATCTATTTCATTCAATTTTCAAGAAATATGCCGCGTAAAACTCCATACGTACAAAAGTTTAGAGATGTGTGAAAAAAAAGCATAATTTGTTGAAAGACTGGGTGATAGTTGGAAAGCTCGATGTAAATGATGTAAAGTGATAGTGAATGCAAAATATTCAGACTTAATATTGTCCATACGATTTTGCATAGAGCATGGAGCCTACGAAGTGATACACACTTTTCATAATTTAGTCTACATTTTTATCAAATTCTCCAGTTCCTAAAACTGTATGGTTTGTATTTCAAATTTGGAAGTGATATGTTAAGAAAAATCTGGAGTTTTTTCAAGTACAGTTTAGCGGTTTTTTAAGCTTGTGCAGCGGTAAATGAAAATTCTGAGTTGGCAACACTGGTTGTAACTGGCGATCAGCATGTCTGTTTCCCAACCATTAAACGTAAAGAGTGCAACAAAACGAATATTTGTTGAAGAATGAGAAGAGAAATTATTTTGTTTTGCACGGGGAGAAAAATATGTTATATGTTTGTTATGTTTTAAACTACCTAAAATGTTTCATATTACCAGCATAAAACGGCATTATACAAAACTTCATTGTCACGTGTACTTTGCTACAATATTAATACTTATTAAGAAAAAAGCATTGTCAAATATCATTTTTTCATATTATAAAATTGTGGAAACTTTGCAAATCCTAAAAAAGGGAAACTTGCTCAGGTTTAAAAATTTCCAGAAAATTCACTATGGTTCAAAATATCCACTCCTTAGGTCATTTCGTGTAAGTTTATTTCAATGTTCGGATATATATATATATATATATATATATATATATGAGCATTTTTTTCCAAAAATGAAACACGTTAAATGTAAAGCACGCTTCCGATTGTAGAACAAACATTTATTAGGACTAGTTCGTGAATAAAATAAATATGTAAATAATATATCCCTAAAATTCGATCACAAAATGTTAATAATTGTATATTTACGAATACTTAACCTATTCAGACATTGTGAAGTTGAAATAGATGAATATCGATTACTGCAATAAAGAAATTCGATGTTATTATTCAGTAATGCCAATTGCGAAAAGCGAAATACAGGCTTAACAATGTTAATTACATGTACTGCACTATTCTCTTATTATTATAACATAAATACATTTTCATTATCTGCTGAAATGATGATTTAATTTAAAATTTTATAATATAATTATAGTAACCTAATTAATACATTAATTGAATGAAGAATTGTTGAAAACGCATTTATCTAATCTGAATGAAGGAATGTAATTTTTTTCAAATAGCCTACAATGGACATGGAATTGGAAGATGAAGATGTATTTTATAGGCTACAATAGGTAAGGTTAGCTGTGTGAGCAGGACCAGTGTCAGCTGTGCCTTATTTCGACCGTTACTCGTGCTACAGGAAAGCATTTTTTATAGCTCGACAAACGCATTCTCGCTGTAGTGTGTAACGGAACTAAAGCTGCATCTACACAGTTCAATATTCCAATCGCGTATGCATGCAATCTGGGAAGAATATTGAAAGAATCAAGTTTAAAACGTACTTTAAATTAAGATGCATGAAGATTTTGTGTCTACATGGTGCGCGGTTTTGAACGTCATCTTCACTGCGTAAATATATTAATTAATATTAAATATCAATCTTGCATTCATTGCTTTAAAGTTGAAAGAAATGTTTAACCGTGTAGTTGCATCTTAATGTATTCATGATCATCAATTCACGGGGAAACAGTTGGCGACAACGACTAAACAAAAGAACGACCATGCGATAAATTGATAGCGATAAATCTAGCTGCAAAAATTATCGCAAAGTCTGACTGTGATTGGTTGGAATTCAAAATTTCATTACACATCATTGGTCTGAGTAATTACAAATTGCAACTTATAATGGAGAACCAGATTTCACTTCATTAATTAAAACTTCGGGATAGGCTGATGAGTAATTTCAAATCCATCAGAAGAATCCAAAGACATCATAAGACCAGTTCGGTTATACTTAAATTGGCAAAACTTCATTTCTCTCACTAGTTTATTGAACCGTTTCGGACTGTAAAGAAAACAACCATCGCCATGACCATACTTATTTTATATGTCGTGCAATATTATAGTATTGTGAAATGTTAATTTTCCAATCAATTTTTCTATTGTTCTATTAAAATTATAGCATATAGCCTATTAACCCGTTGTACCCTATAGGGTACATATCCATTTTAAGAGTTAGTAGACTATACGGGCGAGAATCAATCCTCTCCTTCCCTCAGCCTACTGCTTTCTACCACTACCACCCCTCGTCTTGCAAGGCGGGCTGCGTTTCAAATGACGTCGCCTACGTTGACGTTCGACTGCATTAGTTTTCGCATCCTCTTGGTCCGCTAAACGGTTCACATCAGTAGTGACGTATTTGGTGACGTGCGTTCATATATGTAAAACTTCAGAAAGAATCGTTAGGGATCGGTGAACGTATTCCTTTAACACGTAAGGCTCTAAATTTGTTTTTAATTATGGTTTATTTAACGACGCCCGCAACTGCCGGAATTTTGTCTCGCAGTTCTTTTACATATGGGCAGGGCATGTAGCACGTATGGGCAAATCCAGAAATGCATATAGAGTATTAGTTGGGAAACCGGAGGGAAAAAGACCTTTAGGGAGGCCGAGACGTAGATGGGAGGATAATATTAAAATGGATTTGAGGGAGGTGGGGTATGATGATAGAGACTGGATTAATCTTCCACAGGATAGGGACCGCTGGCGGGCTTATGTGAGGGCGGCAATGAACCTTCGGGTTCCTTAAAAGCCATTTGTAAGTAAGTTCTTTTACATGCCAGTAAATCTACTGACATGAGCCTGTCGCATTTAAACACACCTAAATGCCATCGACCTAGGCCGGGATCGAACCCGCAACCTCGAGCGTAGAAGGCCAGCGCTGTACCAACTACGCTACCGAGGCCGACCGTAAGGCTCTATTTTACGATATTTTCCGCTCCGTTAAAGAATTATCATGTCGTAGCTCCTATTATAATCAATCGCGCTGTAATTTTTTTAATTGATAACTCATTGTCTAAGGAAAGCATAGAAAAAAAATTGGAATTGAAAATCTTCTTTTAAAAGTGAGGAACAATACTAAATCTAAAGTGATCTGTTTAGAATAAACGTTTACATCTTCAAAAGTTGGTAAGCGGCAAACTTTTCCATTTTTTCACAGGGGATCAAAGCGAGAGAAACGTTGAGAAAGAATGGTTATAACTTTTGTGCGAGGTCGTGCGTATTTGCTTGTTTTCCGCACAGAACCAATACGCGGTAAGTGTGAAATACCACATTCAGTATTCCCAACGTAACACACATAACAATTTCCCTCTTCTTACCGCTTAAGCGCGACATTCATTTTACTGCTTTAGGCTTTTAACATATTATTTTTAGTGACGTTTAACATAGTAATTATAAATTGGAAACTTACCACTGCAATTTCACCTAAATTGCAATGTTAATTATTGTTTTTAAATGTTTGCAAAAATTAAGTAAAGTCTACTACTCCATGAAACTTATTGCATTCCTGATACAAGTAACATTAAGGAAGCCGTGAAAAAATCAACTAGATTCCAGATGCCGATGTTATTACTGCAATATGGTATATAAATAATATTGTTAAAATATTAAAATGAAAAATAAATCATTACATAACCTTACCGTTTGTTTTAAGTTCGCATTTATAGACTGGGGGGGGGGGAAGACAGACGTATATCACGGCCTGCTGGAGTATAGTAAACACAGAAAACATTTTATAGCAAAAATGTTGAAGAAAGGTATTTTGGTTTTCCGAAGTTGCCGTCATTAAACAGAAACCAACATGGAGATTTCATTGCAACTAATTAGAAATTCGTCTTTCAGGTATGTAATAAACGATCTTCGCACAAAATAATGTACGATACACGAGCGGTATGTTTGTTTTCATGTTCTCGGAAATTAAAAAATCTCAACTACGTTTCGCTTTTTCACTCTTTTCCTCGAACGTGAAAACGTCAACATACCGCTCTTGTAACGTATATTACTATTAAAAGTGATCGCTACTCAAAATCTTTATTGGTTTCCAAGTTACAGCGAGTTAAAAAACGAAGCGTTTTCGCTTGGCGGATTACTCACGACTCAACCTTTTGTCTGTTGGAATCTCAAGGGAAAATTCTTTCCTGAGCCTTCTTGTACTTCGGCCTGAATAACTTATCCATCTTCAACTGTTCTAAGTAGATGAATATCATCAACGGTGATATGTCTCAAATGGGATATCATGTTTTAACAGCGAACGAAGTCCACTGTAAACTTCGTTTACTTCCAAGTTATCCGGCTAGAGATAGCGGGTCAGCTATTGAAATAACATGAAGTGAATGGTTGTAATTGGCTCTTTCATCAATGACGTCAACATAGCATTAATCGTTAGGCATCTAAGGCCCAATTGTATAAAACTCCCTGACTAAAGATCAACTTTGATCGAAGATCGGAAAGTGAACCGAGTTCAGATACTTCTATTGTATAAAACTTTTCTGCGATCAAATTACCTTGATTCAAATGCAATCTAAGTTCACGTGAAAAGGATCTGGCAACATCGCATAAACAGGTGAAGTATGTGATGCGCGGATCATGTTGTACAGGTTTGTTCAGTGTTGCCAATCTAGCGACTTTAACTTTTTTTCAACGACAATTTCTTTTAACTTTTATATTGCTTAAATACGGATTTAGCGACCTTTTTAGCACCCCATAGTGACAAAATTTAATATTTCTTTGTTGATAATGAGAAATCTAGCGACTTTCCAACTACTTTTTGGCGACTTTCCATACACTCTGTTGGAGACACTGGTTTGTTTTTTGTATTATAAATAACGGCAGACAATAAGAAGGTTGACTGTTCTCTAAATTGTTATTATGTTATGGTGTTTGATACTGCTAAACGTAATAATTTTCGTTTAGTAATACAGTTAATTGAAAATGTATGAATGTACCTATCATATCCATTAATAATTAATGCTTGTTACAAACATAATATAATTATAGGTTATGTTATCTGATACTGCTGAACACGATAGAGCCTTATAAAATATAAGAATGTGTATTAAGGCAAGAAATTGAAATTGAATATATATATATAAATGTATCTTCCATATCTATTAGTAATAAAATGTATCTTCCAATAATAATAATAATAATAATAATAATAATAATAATAATAATGGATATTTTATTTGCACAATCTGTCACTCGTATATTTCAAACAGAAAGAAATAACTGAACTTGGATCATCTAACTTAATCTGAGAAATTTCTTCAGTCAAAGTTGACTTTAGTTTAAGATAAATTAATCTCAGATTAGACTTTATACAACACAAAATTTCAAGTTCAGCTAGAACGAGGATCAATTTAACCTCTGATCTAAGATTAAATGGTTTATACAATCGGCCCTAAGAGGGTGCGAAAACTTTCTAGTAACGATAACGTGAAAGAAAATTTGTAAAAATTATACTTCTAGACACGAAACACCCTGTAGTTTCTACGATACTACTCACAATACCCTGCACGGTATGTACTCTGAGGCAAAGCATAATTTTGAAATCATGGCTAAGTGCCGGTGGAAGAGACGAACACGATACGGCAGCATTCTGCGGGCAAACCACTGAATAATGTATCGCGGGCCGGCATAATTCACGTTTGCAGATTTTCGTAAAGTGGGAGCGTTACGCAATATGCTGATGACAGACTCTATCCAGTCCAGTACTGAAATCTTCTCTCCACAGCTACGTCGTCATTTATTCGGCTTGCACGAAGACGTTTCCCTGGTGACGGAGGTATTATCCGTTTGCTGGACGATTTTCGCGAATTCTGAACATATGAATAACGTATTCATAGCAGAGTCGTAATTTCGTTGAGCTAGTCAAACATATTTCAGTGATAACAATGGCAGTTTTCGTCGCTTAGTAACACACAAGATGTCAAGCATAAAAAATAGCTGCCCATTCATTCATAATTTCGTGTTCAAGACCTGGTTCTTTACTGCATTTTCCAATCTTCCTCTATTTTTTTGTAGGTTATTTTACGACGCTTTATCAACATATTAGGTTATTTAGCATCTGAATGAGATGAAGGTGATAATGCCGGTGAAATGAGTCCGGGGTCCAGCACCGAAAGTTACCCAGCATTTGCTCATATTGGGTTGAGGGAAAACCCCGGAAAAAACCTCAACCAGGTAACTTGCTCCGACCGGGAATCGAACCCGGGCCACCTGGTTTCGCGGCCAGACGCCCTGACCGTTACTCCACAGGTGTGGACATCTTCCTCACAATAAACGGGGAATGAAAACCGTAACGAGAACGGGAAGCGGAGGACATTCAGATATTGTTAAATATTTGGGGGGGGGATATATATATATATATATGAACTCTCCACCAATATGATATTAGAGTTTTTTGTTACATACAATATGAGCTACTCGCTCTGAAAATCTACGAGACTATTCCACTTCCACGCTGTATATTTAAAGTTATTCTATCAAATTTCTGCGTTAGTTACAAGCAATGATGAACAAGAAATTATGTCACGGCTTCTTTGCTACAAAATATACGACACCAAACAGCGTTTTTATTACCAACAGAGTGAATCTTACTAGGCTGTGATCGGAAACGAGAACGGCAAAGTTAACAGTTCACGAACCTTCACGTTTCCGTTGCCGGGCTCCAGTACGCATCTCGTTAATTGTGAATGCTCACATTTAAATACAGTGAAACCTGTTCAAATCGGAACCTGAATAATCCGGAATCCTGTCTATTTCAGAACAATTTATTGGTCCCGGCGAAATTTGTATGTATTATGTGTAATTTTTCCAGAATAAAACGGAAACTGTCCAACGCGGAAACGGAAATTGTCTGCTACTGTTTAAAACGGAAAGAATATTTTAGACACACACTATATTTTGTAATTATATTTTGAAACAGCGTGTAATTTCAATGAATATACGAAATATGTAGGTCACTAAGATAAAAACAAGTTTTCTTTGCAAAATTCTAGAGGGTACGAGGGTGTGTTGGCCTGTCGGTCATAAATTTTATTACCCTGTTGACTAGGCAGACGAGTCCCTTCAAAGATTTTCAATGCTTCACACCCGTATACTGTCGTAGCTAAACAGAGCGCAAGTCTAGTGATTTCCAGGAAAAAAAAAAAAAGTTGCATAAAAAGTGGCATTAAAATTAAGTGGTGAAGTAAAAGTTATCGAGATAAAGGAAAATTAGAAACAAAGTCTATGTGAAATAATATAGAAGTACAGTTGTGGAAAACTCAGGTGTGACACTTTAAAAAATAAAGATCATAATGAGTGAGTGGCGTGCGGCCAATACTGGTGACACAAAAGGAACCAGAAAGCAACTGTTTATGTGGAAATAAATGAACTGTTGTGGGAGTGGGTTCTTCATGACCTTTCAAAGAACAAGCCAATTTCTGGATCTATTCTGCAAAGCAAGCTATTGAACTGGGAAAGAAATGAAATAAACCAGAATTCAAGGCTTCTAATAGATGGCTCCTAGTCCAATTAATTAATAATGTGCAGTGATATGCAGTACAGTATTAGAATATAGTGTTAGATATTAAATAGAATGAGATTAGTAAAGTTTAGTAATGTTTAATGACTAATGAGTGAGTTACGATAATATTTACACAGAAAATGAGATTTTAATCAAGACGATTCACCAACGTAATAAGCGACAGAAAGATGATTTAATGTGATTAGCAAAGCTCGGAACTTGGGGACTTGTGTCGTGTGCATGAGTAAGATTACAGGTACAACGTACACAAAGCTCACGCTGCAAGTGCTCAGGGACAGTCGTGTGTACTAAGAAAGTGGCCACAACTAATGACAGGAAGACGGACGAAGAAACTGTTACGTCGAAGCCAATGACATTCAGAGAATTAAAGATAAACGGTCTGTTTGAGAAAATAGAAAATACGTGTTATTTCGAATGAGTATTATAGAAGTTTGAAAATACATTTCGTTTTAAATTTAAGATACAGAATTTCGTGGAGAATTCGGAGGAGATACATTATTTTTTTCGAATGGAGAGTTTATAGTTTGTAAGTTGTGCCACACACTAACTAGAGGCTGGAAACGAAATTCATTAAAAGGCATTGCAGTCCCTCAAATTGTAGAAAAATCTGTCCATAGCCATGGATCGAAACGTAGAGGGCTTGCCCTAGTAGTGACACATTAATTGAAAACTATTTTCGAGAAAAATTTAGGATATACTTATCTTTCTCAGATACGAGATCAGCTTGCAACTGCTGAAAATCGAACAGAAAACAGTAACAGTGAAAACATTCAGTATTTTAAGTCTGCTACCAAAAAATCTTCGAATGTAGATAGTCATACACTGTAATAAAATGTACACAGCAGATCAGTAAATTTGATATATTTCTCATGTTTATTTTTATTATATATATATATATATATATATATATATATATATATATATATGTGCTACGAAATTACGTGTTTCAACCTACCATAATATTATCAATATGTTGTTGCAGCCAGAAACCACTTTTGTAGCAGACCTGACAGTACCTCCGTGCTGGAAGCGGGAGTTTGTTGACATTGAAGTCCGGTCGCTTAGTCACGTGCAAAGACACAAGTCCCAAAGTTCCGAGCTTTGGTGATTAGTGTTAAATGGAATATTTTGTACTTCTTGCAGTTTGGGACATTCCATTTTGTTTTTCATGTATATGAATGACAAAATATTCCATTTTAATGTCACACCTGAATAATACGGAAACCTGTCCACAACGGAAAAAAAAAAATTATGACCATGTCACTTCCGTTTTGAACAGGCTTCACTGTATATGTATTTTAACAATCGTTCTCATAGTCGTTTCTGTTTCTGATTTTTTGTGGACGAGCCTTTAGTCTCTGCATACGATTCATATACAGTATTTTAATGTTGTCATGTAATCTCTTCTTATGACACGAACTTCTCTCCCGTTTACTATTGCATCCAGTTCATTTTTGTGTAGACAGTTTCTTCTTAGCCAGTGACACAAACAATTTATTTTTCTCTTCCTAATCAGTTCCACCATTATTCTTTCTTCATCCACTTTTTCCAACATACCTTACTTACTTACAAATGGCTTTTAAGGAACCCGGAGGTTCACTGCCGCCCTCACATAAGCCCGCCATCGGACCCTATCCTGTGCAAGACTAATCCAGTCTCTACCATCATATCCCACCTCCCTCAAATCCATTTTAATACTATCCTCCCATCTACGTCTCGGCTTCCCCAAAGGTCTTTTTCCCACCGGTCCCCCAACTAATACACATTTCTGGATTCGTCCATACGTGCTACATGCCCTGCCCATCCCAAACTTCTGGATATAATGTTCCTAAGTCTGTTAGGTGAAGAATACAATGCGTGCAGTTCTGCGTTGTGTAAGTTTCTCCATTCTCCTGTAACTTAATCCCTCTTAACCCCAAATATTTTCCTAAGAACCTTATTCTCAAATACCCTTAATCTCTGTTCCTCTCTCAAAGTGAGAGTCCAAGTTTCATAACCATACAGAACAACTGGTAATATAACTGTTTTATAAATTCTAACTTTCAGATTTTTTGATAGCAGACTAGATGACAAAAGCTTCTCAACCGAATAATAAAAGGCATTTCCCACATTTATTCTGCGTTTAATTTCCTTCTGAGTGGCATTTATATTTGTTACTGTTGCTCCAAGATATTTTAATTTTTCAACCTCTCCGAAGGATAAATCTCAAATTTTTACGTTTCCATTTCGTACAATATTCTGGTCACGAGACATAAACATATACTTTATTTTTTCGGGATTTACTTCCAAACCTATCGCTTTACTTGTTTCAAGTAAAATTTCCGTGTTTTCTCTAATCGTTTGTGGAGCTTCTCCTAACATATTCACGTCATTCGCATAGACAAGCAGCTGATGTAACCCGTTCAATTCCAAGCCCTCTCTGTTAACCTGAACTTTCCTAAAGGCATATTCTAGAGCAAAGTCAAAAAGTAAAGGTGATAGTGCATCTCCTTGCTTTAGTCCGCTGTGAATTGGAAAATCATCAGATAGAAACTGGCTTATATGGTCTCTGTTGTAAGTTTCACTGAGACACATTTTTATTAAGCGATCTAATTTCTTGGGAATACGAAATTTAATAAGAATATCATATAAAATTTCTCTCTTAACCGAGTCATATGCCTTTTTGAAATCTATGAATAACTTATGTACTATACCCTTATACTCCCATTTTTCTCCAATATCTGTCGAATACAAAAAATGTGATCAATAATCGATCTATTACGCCTAAAACCATACTGATGATCCCCAATAATTTCATCAACGTACGGAGTTAATCTTTCTAACATCCTTCGTTCATTAATTTACCTCTCCGTTTCACATGCTTCATTCTTTTTCATTTTCACATTTCAAATATCACCAGTCGTTTCTCTTCACTTCATCGTAATGTCCATGTTTATGCCCCACATAATGTTATGACGTACTCCACATCAATCCCAGACCTTGTCGACTTCCAAGGCAATGGTGTCCCCAAAGCCCTCTCATTTCGCTGTCATGTGTTGCAATGTTTACTGGGTCAGCTGATGAGTGTAGCGCTGAAGTCATCCGTCTGAATTGACAGTAAACAAACACGGACGGAGTCCATGAGACATGGAGTAGAGTTGGGCAACACGATTCTTTTTCAGAAGTCGATTCCAACGATTCAATCACACATTACGAATCGATTCTAACGATTCGTTCACGATTCTTCTCAGTCTGCGATTCCAACTATTCTTTTGAATCGTCAAGGAGTTCACGATTCTTCCCAGTCTGCGATTCCAACTATTCTTTTGAATCGTCAAGGAGTTCACGATTCTTCCCAGTCTGCGATTCCAACTATTCTTTTGAATCGTCAAGGAGTTCACGATTCTTCCCAGTCTGCGATTCCAACTATTCTTTTGAATCGTCAAGGAGTTCACGATTCTTCTCAGTCTGCGATTCCAACTATTCTTTTGAATCGTCAAGGAGTTCACGATTCTTCTCAGTCTGCGATTCCAACTATTCTTTTGAATCGTCAAGGAGTTCACGATTCTTCTCAGTCTGCGATTCCAACTATTCTTTTGAATCGTCAAGGAGTTCACGATTCTTCCCAGTCTGCGATTCCAACTATTCTTTTGAATCGTCAAGGAGTTCACGATTCTTCTCAGTCTGCGATTCCAACTATTCTTTTGAATCGTCAAGGAGTTCACGATTCTTCCCAGTCTGCGATTCCAACTATTCTTTTGAATCGTCAAGGAGTTCACGATTCTTCTCAGTCTGCGATTCCAACTATTCTTTTGAATCGTCAAGGAGTTCACGATTCTTCTCAGTCTGCGATTCCAACTATTCTTTTGAATCGTCAAGGAGTTCACGATTCTTCCCAGTCTGCGATTCCAACTATTCTTTTGAATCGTCAAGGAGTTCACGATTCTTCTCAGTCTGCGATTCCAACTATTCTTTTGAATCGTCAAGGAGTTCACGATTCTTCCCAGTCTGCGATTCCAACTATTCTTTTGAATCGTCAAGGAGTTCACGATTCTTCTCAGTCTGCGATTCCAACTATTCTTTTGAATCGTCAAGGAGTTCACGATTCTTCTCAGTCTGCGATTCCAACTATTCTTTTGAATCGTCAAGGAGTTCACGATTCTTCTCAGTCTGCGATTCCAACTATTCTTTTGAATCGTCAAGGAGTTCACGATTCTTCTCAGTCTGCGATTCCAACTATTCTTTTGAATCGTCAAGGAGTTCACGATTCTTCCCAGTCTGCGATTCCAACTATTCTTTTGAATCGTCGCAAGACACTTTCCTTTGCAAACCACGCGTAGAACAAAACGTTCTACATCTCTCTCATAGATGGCATAAGAGGCGAGACATTGGATTGTCTCTTTCTCATTGGCTGGAACCATTCAGTATGAACTCCATTAGTCTACAAAATTACCCAAGATAATGTTTCTAAATTATAATTTATCAACTGAACCTTATTATGAAGTACATTTTTTGCATTACATCTCTATTTAACTATGCAAATTTCAGGTTTGTGTTCATTATTTTCCATACTTAACAAATGCAGTACATATTTTGATTTCACTCTCGCTCGGGAGCATTCGACACGGTTCGGAAATGTCCGTTGATAGGTTACATCAAACAACGAATAGAATCGTGGGTTACGATACCATGCCGATTCCTTCATATTCTTTTGAATGACGATTCGTTACGATTCTTTTGAAGGACGATTCGTTGATACAACGAATCGATTCTTACGATTCTTTATTATTAGTCGTTCGAATGAACGATTCGTTCACGAATCGACCCAACTCTAACATGGAGTACTTCACACGATTAGAAACACGGCTTCTGAGTGAGCAGTCCTCGGGAAATGGCTACCTTCACCGCCAATTCGGTCGCAAGTATCAAATGTAAGGTCATGGGTACGAGCACTTTAAAAAGTCCTTCCTTGCAACACGATATTACTGTGCATTCAGATTTCATGACATGGGACTGTATCGAGGACTTTTGTTGATTTTCAACCACCACCACCACCATCACCGTCAATAATAATAATAATAATAATAATAATAATAATAATAATAATAATAATAATAATCTCGTATTATTCGGTTGAGAAGCTCTTATAATCCAGTCTGCTGTCCAAAAATCTGAAAGTTAGAATTTATAAAACAGTTATATTACCCCGCTTGTTCTGTATGGTTGTGAAACTTGGACTCTCACTCTGAGAGAGGTACATAGGTTAAGGGTGTTTGAGAATAAGGTGGTTAGGAAAATATTTGGGGCTAAGCGGGATGAAGTTACAGGAGAATGGAGAAAGTTACACAACGCAGAACTGCACGCATTGTATTCTCCACCTGACATAATTAGGAACATTAAATCCAGACGTTTGAGATGGGCAGGGCATGCACGTATGGGCGAATCCAGAAATGCATATAGAGTGTTAGTTGGGAGACCGGAGGAAAAAGACCTTTAGGGAGGCCGAGACGTAGATGGGAGGATAATATTAAAATGGATTTGAGGAGGTGGGGTATGATGATAGAGACTGGATTAATCTTGCACAGGATAGGGACCGCTGGCGGGCTTATGTGAGGGCGGCAATGAACCTTCGGGTTCCTTAAAAGCCATTTGTAAGAAAGTAAATAATAGTATCTCGGGACCAGAACATAATACGAAATGAAAATATAAAAAGTGAAAATTTACCCTTTGAAAAAGAGGAAAAATTCAAGTAACTTGAAGCAACAGTAACAAATATAAATGAGAGTCAAGTGGAAATTAAACACAATAAATATGTGAAATGCGTGTTATTATTCGGTTGAGAAGCTTTTATCATCCAGTCTGCTGTCAAAAAAGCCGAAAGTTAGAATTTATAAAAGTTATATTACCGGTTGTTCTTTATGGTGGTGAAACTTAGACTCTCACTTTGACAGAGGAACAGAGGTTAAGGGTATTCGAGAATAAGATGCTTAGGAAAATATCTGGGGCTAAGAGGGATGAAGTTACAGGAGAATGGAGAAAATTACACAACGCAGAACTGCATACATTGTATTCTTCACCTGACATAATTAGGAGCATTAAATTCAGACGTTTGAGATGGGCAGGGCATATAGCACGTATGGGTGAGTCTAGAAATACATGTATGGCGTGTTAGTTGGAAGACCTGAGAGGAAAAGACGTTTGGAGAAGTCAAGGCGTAAATGGTAGAATAATAGTGTAAATTAGGGTCTGTTGGACAGTCGGGCATGTTGGACACTTTGTACTTTAACGTGTTACCTCTCCACTTGTGGGCACCACATTCTGCTAGAAGTCAATGACGGAAGTAGCCCCACTCGTGGCTACTTCCGTCATTGACTCTAGCAGAATGTGGTGCCCACAATACCAGGTAATCACGTTAAAGTACAAAGTGTCCAACATGCCCGACTGTCGAACAGACCCCAATTACCTATTAAAAAAATTGAGGAAGATGGGATATAATGGTAGGAACTGGATTAATCTTGCTGAGATAAGTCTTTTGTAAATATAATAATAATAATAATAATAATAATAATAATAATAATAATAATAATAATAATAATAGCCATAGCGCTCGTAGCGGCGGAATTGGAAATTGAAGCACATAGTCACTAAAACTTTAAGAGAGCACCATCTCACTTACGGAGAAAATAAAAAATTAGTGACATCAGCGGTAAGCAATAACAGTTTGAAATCAGAGTAATCATTTCGGGACACACTGTATTATTTTTCTATAAACCTACTTCCTAACAAACCTGAAGGACTTACAATTCTTCCGTGATTTTTAATAACCCTTCCAGTTATCTAACATTATTTGAAATATATTAATATTCTATGTATTTTTAGTTTAATTCTAACATTTCATTGTTCATAGTATTTTACGGTTTAATTCATAAGTAACTCTTGTATACACGTAACTTGTATCGAAATAAAATTGCTGTATTCTTTGTAGCTTGTAAGTTCACACATATGTAACTTATGTTTACTTTTTGCTTGTTGAGTGGAAGAGACGGCCTTACGGCCTTAACTCTTCCAGCTAAAATGAATTATTATTATTATTATTATTATTATTATTATTATTATTATTATTATTATTATTATTATTATTTCTTTGTTTTCGTTCAGTATAGTCCGCATCTGTGGAGTAACGGTCAGCGCGTCTGGCCGCGAAACCAGGTGGCCCGGGTTCGAATCCCGGTCGGGGCAAGTTATCTGGTTGAGGTTTTTTCCGGGGTTTTCCCTCAACCCAATACGAGCAAATGCTGGGTAACTTTCGGTGCTGGACCCCGGACTCATTTCATCGACATTATCACCATCGCCGACCTGGATGGCTCAAGCGGTAGGGGCACGGCATGTCTCTATCGCTTGGTCCGAAAGGTTGTGGGTTCGAGTCCCGCCTTGGGCATGGGTGTTGTGTACATACTAGTTTAAGAAAACAGAAAACAGAAAAACAAAAAGAGAAACGAAAAAGGGGAAGAAAAAAAGTCAAAAGCAAGAAATAAGATTATCACAAGAAATGAAAGTCATGAAGGCCCCTTCACTGAGAGTAGTGATAATGGTTGCTATTCATAGACATTTCGCTAGCCCGCGCTACGAGCGTGCTAAACTAGCCCCGGATATCGACTGGTTACTTGTACAGGATTCATATCACATCATATCGCTAACACTGGTTTATGAATACGAAAAACGTTAGTTCGCCGATCATCCATCGGAAGCCCGCGCTAAGAATGCCTATGAATATGGCCCTAAGTGGCTTGACTTGGGAGCTACTGAGACTATGACAACATTCGCAAAGAAAACTATACATTTTTCTGCATAAAAGAGTTCATTTCTTCGTAACAAAGGGCCCTGACGACGTTAGTGAGTAGTTCATATATCTCTTCAATTTTTTGGAAGAAACTAAAATAAAATATCCTTACAATCGATTATGAATTTGTGATTTCGTGTTTTCGATTACAAATAAAGACCTATTATTTTTTTTATTAAAATGTATTATACATATTTCGTGCAGTCCATTTTAGTGTAAAATGATTGTTAGATAACGAATGGGGAAAAAAAATGCTATCAAGGAATTAGGGCAGCGGTGGCCAAAGCGGATGTCGTGTAATCACAGACATTCAAACGGGTACGAGGAGTTTCCTGTACATTGCTGTGTGTTTCACTCACGTACTGAAGGCAAGCAGTGGCGGTATCATGTCGCTCTACAAACTCTGTCTCTACAAGCAGTAAGAGGTGGTTTCGTAAAGAATGAGAAGGAGAACTTTTTTTGTTGTTCTGTCGGACAAAATTTAATATGTTTACTTTGCTCAACGGTTCAATTAGGAGTATATAGAAAGATTAATTGCCACGTTGAATAATGTATTATTATTATTATTATTATTATTATTATTATTATTATTATTATTATTATTATTATTATTATTATTATTATTACTAAACACTAAGTATGTGTTTCTATAATTCTTCTGTACGTGCATGAATATTGATATTTTTTTATCTTCTCCTAGAAGGATAGAATTATTAGGTTTCATCTCAATTTTAATCTTCTTAATCTTTAGATGAGGATAACTAGTTACTAGTTAATCATTTAATAATAATATTGTAAAAAAACTGATTCAATATTATGTGCCAACGAATTGTTAAACGCCAGGAATTAACATGTCTTAAATCATAGCTACGAAGAGAAAGACTATATAAATAAATGTAAGGAAGTCAGCTACCTAATGGAATTTTAAATATCTCATGCTCCAAAGCCTTTTAATAGAACAGAATTTCTCAAAAGAGTAATGATTAAAATAGCTTAAATAACTTGTCCATAAGAAGTTTTTAATTTTGAAAAATTACAAATTTCTCGACCAAGTATCGAGAGAAGAATTTAGAAAATTCTGATTATATTCAAGAGGAAGTTTAAGAAAAGAGGCAAGAAAAATTGTATATTATTCACTGGCTCTTGATGATAGCAGTGACATTACTGATACCGCAAAGCCTGAGATTTTTATCCGAGGGATTGTACAAGATGTTAGTACAGGAACCACCACTGGTTATACAGGGACATCATTTTATTTTTACTAACATTTTTAATATTAACCTGGCTATACCGTTGGATCAACGCCGTTTGCTACCTCCTTCCACGACTGGAGTTCGACGATACTGGCGTAATATACAAACAAATCACTTTACTAGGTATAGGAGGGAAGAAAAGTAGTTCATCCAATTAGGTAAACTAGGAAATATCGCGCTTTTTAGTTTGATAATTTTCATTAGGTTTTTCTTTAATCAAAATACAGTACAGTATTAACAATGAGTGTTTTTACTCACGAACTGAGCTGTTCATGTGGACGTATTCATTATGCAGTGTATATTATACTGTCTACAGCACATTAGCGTACACTATGTTAAATGAAGTTAAATTGAAAAATAATCATAATATGGATGTTTAAACACGTTTTTGAAAATGGTGGCCGTTCATTTCGATACACACTTTAGTTCTAATGTGCATATTAACGCACTATAGACTACTGTACCTAATCCCAATTACCAGTTTCGTCCTTCATACTAGTAACTCATGTTGAAATAATTCTGTACCTACTCTATAAAAGAGTACCTTACGTGCTGTAAATTCAATCTTCACTTCTCTCCGATCTGAAAACATAAACTTACTCAGACATACTATCTACTGTCCGTCCAAGTGGTTATGTTGTAGGGTCGTAGAAAGGGAGGAAATCACGTGACAGTTAATTACTTAACGAGGCCCTTTTATTTAAGTTATTTTAAACAATTGTATAATATTACGCAGACGTCCAATTCCTAACAGAAATTAATGTTCTCAGAAAAGAAGCTAAGACAGCCCAGCCACTAGCTGGCGAATAAAAGCTGGTGGGGAAAACCTGGATACGACGTAGGCAAATGGACGACAGTACCTGTGCGAAAATGATTCAATATTGAAAGCTCTTTCGTCACTGGAAAACGCGAACATATTTTTGGAACGTACTGTTTATTATGACCGTAAGGCTGCTATGCGGTCCTGGATCTGTGTGGAGGACCGCTGAACTTCATTAGTAGAAGGGGTGGGAGTGAAGTACATTAAAAAATTCAGGTACAATAAAAATTGAAGTAAAAATAAAATGATGTCCCTGTAGTTTTCATGCCAAGTACCTTTCCTCCGTCTCTTTACTTCATAGGGTGTCTGTTGCATGTAGGGCCTAATCACTGAAGTTCGAGTTTTGGTCACCGCTGAATTAGGGAAAATCACTTTACACAGAGTTCACCAAAACCACTTTTTTCGCGAAAATCTCGTTTTTTTAGCATTGTAGTACATTTTAATGAGAAATTAATGAACGCGGAAGGTTCAAAACCAGATGGCTTACACATTTTGGAGTCGGAAGAGAAAAAGGAGAACTATGGTAATACGGTAAACAATTGCTTACGGGATTGTAAACCAGAAAGGTGATAAATGTCTTTATCTACTGATCCGTGACCAGCTGATACCACCCACGCCTAGCCAGCATTGCACTTGAAGTGAATCTCGTGATACCAGCAGTCCACAAGGGTCAGACTCTGCTCCACTGATCTGCGGGTCGGCATGATAAATCTGTCAGGAAATCTATTACGGAGAGCGCGCGGTGTTGCCACATGTTGCTACATGTCTGGGAATTTAAACAGGACGAGTTTTCTATGAACTGCTTGCTCGAAATATAGAGTTCTGTCCCGAAACCGGTCATTATTACCATTTTTGGTACAATTTCAATATTTTTATGTTCTAATAGACGACGTCCAAGTGAATTCCGAAAAGACGAAGTATATGATTATGTCTCGTGACTAGAATATTGTACGAAATGGAAATATAAAATTGGAAATTTATCCTTTGAAGAGGTGTAACAATTCAAATGGCTGGGAGCAACAGTAACAAATATAAATGATACTCGGAGGAAATTAAACACAGAATAAATATGTGAAATGCCTGTTATTATTCGGTTGAGAAGCTTTTATCATCCAGTCTGCTGTCAAAAAATCTGAAAGTTAGAATTTATAAAACAGTTATATTACCGGTTGTTCTTTATGGTTGTGAACCTTGAACTCTCACTTTGAGAGAGAACATAGTTTAAGGGTGTTTGAGAATAAGGTGCTTAGGAAAATATTTGGGGCTAAGAGGGATGAAGTTACAGGAGAATGGAGAAAGTTACACAACGCAGAACTGCACGCATTGTATTCTTCACCTGACATAATTAGGACCATTAAATCCAGACGTTTGAGATGGGCAGGGCATATAGCACGTAAGGGCGAATCCAGAAATGCATGTAGAGTGTTAATTGGGAGGCCAGAGGGAAAAAGACCTTTGGGGAGGCCGAGACGTAGATGGGAAGTTAATATTAAAATGGATTTGAGGGAAGTGGGATATGATGATAGAGACAGGATTAATCTTGCTCAGGATAGGGACCAATGGCGGGCTTATGTGAGGGAGGGCAATGAACCTCCGGGTTTCTTAAAAGCCAGTAAGTAAGTAAGTAAGTAAGTGACTTATTTTGAAGTAATTTCATTTCAAACACTTATAAGATGGCAGTATTTATAGTTTAATTTTGAAAGTTTTGAAAAAGGCATCAGTCCAATCATTTCAAACTTTTTACGTGCTTACTGTACGAGTTAAAAATTTAAAACTTAGAAATAAAATGCAGATTTATAACAGTAAATAAAAAAAAAAAAAAAAAGTCCCTACACTAAAGTTAAAATCTCACTCGCATTACAAGTTTTTTTACCAAAACTTTGGCCTTGCGGACTTATGCCCTTTTCAAAATCACTGATTCAATTGAGGAAATGAAGAAATTGTGTGAGTATAGACTGGAGTGGCAGAAACGGATAGGAAGAATTTACCCCTACGCTTGACGGAAAAAGGGAAAGAAGAAGAAAATTGTAGTATAAAAGCCGTAACAGAAAAATTAAGAAACTTCTGCATGACGTGACGTGCACACAATATGATATCATCGCGTGAGTGTGTTTTAGTAATCGGTAGCTGAGAACGTACAGTTTTTGTGTCGGTCTCTGGCTAGTTTAATTGGAGACTGTGCCAGCAGTTGATTTATGGCTCGGAAGATACGGAATGAAGAGTTGCTATTGCGTATTGAACTTGCTATATTTTTCAAGCAGAGTCTTTCACCCGTGTCGAATAATGATGTAGTGCTCTTGATAATATCTTCAGCTTAGCTAGCTTTATTAGTCTATTTATGGATGACGTGTCAACTATTTCGATTAATGGACAACGAAGCGAAATTTTTCATATTTTCGTCCACTTTCGGAGTCTTAATTAAAACTGTGACACAATAGTCAATTACAAGAAGTGAACTCAGAAACATAGACTACATTAATTTTATTTATTCATTTATTTACTTATTTATTTTCTTATTTATTTATTTCCTTACTAATTTATTTACTTCCTTATGTATTTATTTACTTCTTTCTTTACTTATTTATTTACTTATTTATTTATTTATTTTCTTATTTATTTATTTCCTTAATAATTTATTTACTTCCTTATGTATTTATTTACTTCTTTCTTTACTTATTTATTTATTTTCTTATTTATTTATTTCCTTACTAATTTATTTACTTCCTTATGTATTTATTTACTTCTTTCTTTACTTATTTATTTACTTATTTATTAATTTATTTTCTTATTCATTTATTTCCTTACTAATTTATTTACTTCCTTATGTATTTATTTACTTCTTTCTTTACTTATTTATTTACTTATTTATTTATTTATTTATTTCCTTATTTATTTATTCACTTATTTCCTTATTTATTTATTTATTCACTTATTTCCTTATTTATTTATTTATTTATTTATTTATTTATTTATTTATTTATTTATTTATTTATTTATTTATTTATTTATTTATTTCCTTACTAATTTATTTAATTTTCTTACTAATTTATTTATTTCCTTATTTATTTATTTATTTCCTTATTTATTTACTTATTTCTTTACTTCCTTATTTATTTATTTTCTTATTTATTCATTTATTTATTTCCTTACTAATTTATTTACTTATTTATTTATTTCCTTATTTATTCATTTATTTCCTTATTTATTTACTTATTTCTTTACTTCCTTATTTATTTATTTTCTTATTTATTCATTTATTTATTTCCTTACTAATTTATTTACTTATTTATTTATTTCCTTATTTATTCATTTATTTATTTCCTTACTAATTTATTTACTTATTTATTTATTTCCTTATTTATTCATTTATTTCCTTATTTATTTACTTATTTCTTTACTTCCTTATTTATTTATTTTCTTATTTATTCATTTATTTATTTCCTTACTAATTTATTTACTTATTTATTTATTTACTTCTTTCTTTATTTATTTATTTACTTCTTTCTTTATTTCCTTACTTATTTATTTCCTTATTGATTTATTTATTCACTTATTTCCTTATTTATTTGCTTATTTATTTATTTCCTTATTTATTTACTTATTTCTTTACTTCCTTATTTATTTATTTTCTTATTTATTCATTTATTTATTTCCTTACTAATTTATTTACTTATTTATTTATTTACTTCTTTCTTTATTTATTTATTTACTTCTTTCTTTATTTCCTTATTTATTTATTTCCTTATTGATTTATTTATTCACTTATTTCCTTATTTATTTGCTTATTTATTTATTTCCTTATTTATTTACTTATTTCTTTACTTCCTTATTTATTTATTTTCTTATTTATTCATTTATTTATTTCCTTACTAATTTATTTACTTCCTTATTTATTTATTTACTTCTTTACTTATTTACTTCTTTCTTTATTTCCTTATTTATTTATTTCCTTATTTATTTCCTCATTGATTTATTTATTCACTTATTTCCTTATTTATTTACTTATTTATTTAATTATTTCTTAATTTTGAGTACCTCCGGAGCAATTTAAATTATTTATTAGTTTCTGAAACCTCTTTAGAATATTACCAATTAGCAATCTGAAGTATTTCTTAGTTTTGGAAACCTCTGTAGTTTATTTCGTAGTTCTTGAAACTTCTGAAGATTATTAACAATGAATAATTTTTTATCATTTCTAAGTTTTATAAACCTCAGAAAATTATTAAGAATTAGCTATTTAAATTACTGTATTTCTTAGTTTCTAAAACCTCTGTAGATTATGATCAATTAGCAATTTAAAGTATTTCTTAGTTTTGAAAACCTCTGTAGTTTATTTCTGAGTTTTTGAAACCTCTGACGATTATTAACAATTAATAATTTTTATCATTTCTAAGTTTTGAAAACCTCTTCTGTAGATTATTACTAGACCTCGGACTTTTAGGCTCGAATGGGATAGGTTGCAAAAATGTTATATAAAATGCCTAAATGTATGCACGAGAAACTCTCGAGCGATGATATTCCTTAAAACTAGGCGAATTGAAGAAAATATGTTTGAGCCTACGCTAAACGAACCTAAAAATCCGATGTCTAGTTATTACCAATTAGCAATTAGCAATTATTTCTTACTTTTCAAAACCATTGTAGATTATTATTAATTGGCAATGTAAATTATCTGTCAATTTTAAGGCTGCTACAGATTATTATCAATTACAATTTTAAATTATTTTTTAATTTTGAAAACCGCTATATTTATTACCAATTGATAATTTAAAATAATTCTTACTTTTGAAAACCACTGCAGATTATTGTCAATTTTTATTTAAAATATTTATTACTTTTAAAACCGCTGCTGATCATTAACAATAAAATTATCAATTCCAATTAGGCCTACATCTCACTTTCGAAATTTGCTGTGGATTATTATAAATTATGAATCAGAGTTATTTCATATCTCATTAAAAGCAATTAAGTTAGTTTCTTAAACTACATTTTAGTTTGAAAATATCTATATAATATATTATCAGCAGGGAACGGATTTATATGGACTAAAAATATATGAAATATGTAAATATATATGTAGTTATTTTTACCAAAATATGGAATTAAATATGGATTTTTACCAAAATATGGAATTAAATATGGACTTAAAATTATAAAAAAATGACTATGTACGTTAAATATTGGTACATTTTAATCAAACTAAACAAAAATATAATGGACGTACCTTATCTTCCAATGTAGTTTCAACAAAACACAATTTTTATTGTCTGTTACCATAACAATAGGTTACAAACATTTCTTTCAAGTGCTGAAGAGTGAATCTTCTTCTATTGTCTCTGAGGATAGATTTATACTGACTAAAAGAGCGTTCGACGTCACAAGAAGTAACTGGTACATAATTCAATTTCACAATGTCTGCTGGGGATAAGTCCAAGTTAATCTTCACTGTTGATTCACCACTCATCACAGCAACAACCTTTTGTAGTTCTTCATATCCAGGGTTTTTGAAAGTACAGTGTCCACCTTAGCTCTTACTGCATCTGCAACTTTACCTCTACCACGATTCAGTTGTTCCACAGTACTATTTATAATTTCAAAACTTTCAGATAGTGAAAGGTGCCTATTTTGGAGACTTTTGAGCGTTTTTATGATGCATGAAAATGTATGCTGAATGTGAGCTAAGTCATTCTTCACACTTATGTCACAGGTAACTGTTTTCGCAGTATCAATTGAGACTGCATCTTCAGAGTCAATGCAAGGAGAACATTGTTAATAGAGTCTATATGTTCGGCATAATATTCAACTGCTTCTAGCCATGTACCCCATCTAGTTAAAATTGGCTTTGGTGGCAATGGAATTTCAGGGTACATTTCTTTCAACACGTTAACTCTACTGGGAGCTTTGAGAAATACTTTTTCACTGATGAAATCAACAAATCTACTTTAGGAAATTGTCTCTGACCACTTCTGCCACACGATGAAATGCATGCGCCACACAAGTAAAATGAGTCAATTTAGGATATACAACAGATAATGCTTGTCCAGCTTTGACCATATAAGGGCAGCATCGCTAATAAAGAATAACACATTATCGTACATAATACCCTTTGGCCACAGGATACCCATAGCTTCGTTGAACAGTTTAACTATAGTTTTGTTATTGCACTTTTCTAGAACATCACAATGTAAAAGAATTCGTTCAGAATATTGTTCACTTAACAAACCGATAACTACATTACCAACAAGTCTACCTTCTTTGTCGGGAGTCTCATCAATGGAAACCCAAATTGAACTATCTTTAATTTCATCTCTTATCTTCTGTATTGTCTCATCGTAGATGGATGGAGCATACGTCTTCCTAAGTGTTGACTCATCCGGGATTGTATGTTGAGTATATTTTTCAAGGAATTCCCTGAAGACCTTATTCTTTAGTTTGTAGAGAGGAATATCAGCAGAGATGAGAGAACGGCACAGGTCGATGTTAAACTCAGATCTTACATTCGATGTTGTTGGTTGTGTTAAAAACAATTGTCTCTGCTTGGAATTTAGTTGTTTGTTGGCCTGATGTTTACTAGTTGTAATGTGTTGTTGCACCAGGAACTTTTGTGTAGATGATACTGCACACTGACACAAATTACAAAATAATATTTTATTGTCAGTTGATAAACCATCTTCTTTAAATTCTGAAATGTAACTTGTTAGTTTTGATTTTAAATTGACTGAATGACGTACTTTTGGCATATTTACCGTCTTTATAGTATGATTTACAAAACTGAACCTATGTGTACTCTGACTGGCATTTAACTGTTGAGCTGCACAACTGAAGTCTGTTAAAAATTTTAAATTAAATTAATACAGTTTTGTAACTTACTTTCCCATTGTTGATAGGACTGCTAATTTTCAAATAACTCTGATGTTAAAGGGATTACTGAACATGTGTTTAAATCTCTATTGTTGAAATGTATTTTTAAAAGTTAATGGAATTTTGTTTTGTTTTATTGTTAAACCTAATATAATATGGACTGTTTTATATGAAATATGGAAAATATATGGAAATTAACGAAAATATGTACTAAACTCTAAAATATGGAAAAATATGGAAAATAAAAGTAGGATTTTCAACCCTACACATTGTGAAACATAAAGATAATGCAAAATATAAATTATATTAGCTTTATAAGTAAATATGTATTTACATATAAATCCTTTCCTGATTATCAGTATATTGGCGCTGTCTCAGCGAGATTGAAACTCTTCACCATATCCTTGGCTTCTGCCCCTATAGTGAGGCCCTTCGCAACATCCGTCACCATGCTGTCCGTTCTATGCTGGCCGAGGCACTGAAGGAAGTAGGGTTTACCAGCGAATAGGGATTATAAAGAATGGACACTTCGCGTCGGTACCTTTGATGTAGCCGGACCGATTTCAATGACCTTCAAGTCAGCTAAAGCGTGAGATTCTGCTTTCTCCCTAGATTTGGCGCTGACATCACACCAGCTAGCAGTCGACACAGCAGAAATATAACACATATAATTAATATATCTAGGCACATTATGTACTCAAAATAAATTGGATCCATAAAATAATAAATCCGTCATTAACTGTAATGTCTAGACTCTAGAGTTCGTTTATAATGAGAGTTGAGACGTTGAACCCAACAACAATTAAAATATGTAATGATTTGATAGCTCTGAAAATGGAAAAAAAAAAACTCTTACGAGAAGTAAAACCATATACCTATATTATATTATATACAAATATTAAACGAATTCGATATTTAATTTTATAATGTATTATATTATTTATAATATAATTTATGATATCTGAAATATAAAATATTATTATTACAACTAGTTTGTCACTGAGAAATAAGGAAAAGCTGTTAACTTGAATTTATTTGAAGCAAAGCATTACTGGATTATGCAATAAGGCAGGCGATGTTTGGATCCTGTGTCTCAACTCATTCTCAATTATTATCTTAGCGTATGCTCGATTACACTAACCTCTAGCGTTTGAAAGTGGAACTATACGCTGGCGCACAGAGAAACAAAACACAGGAAAATTCGCTCAGTGTCCATTCTTTATAATCCCTATTCGCTGGGTTTACAGTCCATCAAGAGGTGCAGGGACTAGCCACACAAGGAAGTGTTCGGCGAATTGATATCATTGCCATTAAGAACAACTCGGCATACATTCTCGATCCCACCATCAGATTTGAGACACATGCAGATCAACCGCATGAGGTGGACAGTGAAAAGAAACGGATCTATGAACCAACAATCCCGTTCTATAAAGATAAATATAGCCTGTCCCACATTGATGTAATAGGTCTGATGGTGGGAGCACGAGGTACCATACCCTCCTTCTTTGCCAACAAATGTAAAAACCTGGGGCTAACATACAGCATTGCGAAGGAAATGGCCATTAGAGCCCTCAAAGGATCGGTTCAGATATTGAGATAATGGAAATTTGAAGTTATCTTAACCGATGGCTGTTGATTGGTTTAGATATCAATCCCAACAAATCCGTACTATTATTTTCTCCCGGTATATGGCATTTAAATCATTCTAACCTATCTGATGATATCCTCCCCCTTTCTTAACTGTAAATGGGCACAAACGCTACTTAGTTGTAAATTTTTCTGACATTTTGTATATTCGATTCCATAACCGTTTCAAATGTATATCATTTTACCTTTTAGGTGTATTTCCAAATTATGTAATCCGCTTTGTCAAATCTGGCAACCTTTTCATAAGGGAAGCTAAATTTATTTATTATATATAATTATCTTTTTTAACTTCGCTCTAGAATATGCCATTAGGAAAGTTCAGGATAACAGGCAGGGTTTGGAATTGAACGGGTTACATCAGCTTCTTGTCTATGCAGATGGCGTGAATATGTTAGGAGAAAATACACAAATGATTAGGGAAAACACGGAAATTTTACTTGAAGCAAGTAAAGCGATCGGTTTGGAAGTAAATCCCGAAAAGACAAAGTATATTATTATGTCTCGTGACCAGAATATTGTACGAAATGGAAATATAAAAATTGGAGATTTATCCTTCGAAGAGGTGGAAAAATTCAAATATCTTGGAGCAACAGTAACAAATATAAATGACACTCGGGAGGAAATTAAACGCAGAATAAATATGGGAAATGCGCGTTATTATTCGGTTGAGAAGCTCTTATAATCCAGTCTGCTGTCCAAAAATCTGAAGGTTAGAATTTATAAAACAGTTATATTACCGGTTCTTCTGTATGGTTGTGAAACTTGGACTCTCACTCTGAGAGAGAGTTAAGGGTGTTTGAGAATAAGGTGCTTAGGAAAATATTTGGGGCTAAGCGGGATGAAGTTACAGGAGAATGGAGAAAGTTACATAACACAGAACTGCACGCATTGTATTCTTCACCTGACATAATTAGGAACTTAAAATCTAGACGTTTGAGATTGGCAGGGCATGTAGCACGTATGGGCGAATCCAGAAATGCATATAGAGTGTTAGTTGGGAGACCGGAGGAAAAAGACCTTTAGGGAGGCCGAGACGTAGATGGGAGGATAATATTAAAATGGATTTGAGGAGGTGGGGTATGATGATAGAGACTGGATTAATCTTGCACAGGATAGGGGACCGATGGCGGGCTTATGTGAGGGCGGCAATGAACCTTCGGGTTCCTTAAAAGCCATTTGTAAGTAAGTATATAATTATCTTTAATTTTGAATATCCTTGTAGATTTTTAGCAATGAGTAATTTTGAAAGCCTCTGTAGTTATTAGTAATTAGGAACAATAAATAATATTAAAATTTCCTTCTTATTTTTCAAAACGGTTTATTACCAATTATGGATTTAATTTACTTCCTATGTTTGAAAAATCTTTGAAGATATTACCAATTAGTACGACTAGAATGCTGGCAAGGAATGATTCTTGAATATATTCCAAATTGTTTTATCAATACACTGTGGAAGTCTCGACAGGAGGAGACCAATGGAGCACTCAAGCGAATGATTTTAAATATATATAATGAGTTCATGCCTATGAAGCGCTCTTTTGAGACCAACCCTTGCAGATGATGATGTTTTAACTACGTACAGTATATACACGAGCAGTTGCAATTAGATGGGACCGCCCGAGTCATAACGATCCGTTATTTACTTTCATTATCATCCCTTTGTTTCACATCACAGGCCGTCGAGGTCCTGCAAACATACAAACTTTCCAATCACTGTTTATTTTACATTAGCGTTTTGCACTCCTATTTTTCGCAACCAGCACAAGAATACGCTTGCAAAAACAGATAATGAAAAAATATGCAAACATGTGTAAAAATATAATGTAAGCAAAGTTAATGTAATTATAGCAAGGTAAGCAACATACTAGAGAAAAACATTCTGACATTTTCCACAAAGTAGATCTTCTTATGCTTTCTGCTGAAGAATATAATATACCATAAAAATGAGAATATTGTTTCTACGTAAAAGGAAACTTCACCAATATTGACACACTAAAAACAGAAAACAGCAGGGTTATCAAATTTACCTACAAATCAAGCACTTTTTCTCACACTTCATTTTATACCTTATTTCATTTCCCTTCATATTATATTTTATTTTATTTCACGTCACTTCATTTTAAATTTTATTTTATTTCATTTCTCTTCATTTTATATTTGATTTTATTTCATTTCTCTTCATTTTATATTTGATTTTATTTCATGTCACTTCATTTTATTTCATTTCTCTTCATTTTATATTTTTATTTTATTTCATGTATCTTCATTTTATATTTTATTTCATTTCCCTTCATTTAATATTTTATTTTATTTCATGTCACTTCATTTTATATTTTATTTTATTTCATTTCATTTCATTTTTATATTTTATTTTATTTCATGTCTCTTCATTTTATATTTTATTTTATTTAATTTCATTTCATTTTGTATTTTATTTCATTTCATGTCACTTCATTTTATATTTTATTTTATTTCGTCTCAATTCATTTTGTATTTTATTTCATTTCATGTCACTTCATTTTATATTTTATTTTATTTTATTTCATTTCATTTGTATTTTATTTCATTTCATGTCACTTCATTTTATATTTTATTTTATTTCATTTCTCTTCATTTTATTTGATTTTATTTCATGTCACTTCATTTTATTTCATTTCTCTTCATTTTATATTTTTATTTTATTTCATGTATCTTCATTTTATATTTTATTTCATTTCCTTTTTAATATTTTATTTTATTTCATGTCACTTCATTTTATATTTTATTTTATTTTATTTCATTTCATTTTTATTTTATTTCATTTCATGTCACTTCATTTTATATTTTATTTTATTTTATTTCATTTCATTTTATATTTTATTTTATTTCATTTCATTTCATTTTGTATTTTATTTTATTTCATTCATTTCATTTTATATTTTATTTCATTTATTTCCCTTCATTTTATATTTTATTTCATTTATTTCCTTCATTTTTATATTTTATTTCATTTCACTTCATTTTATATTTTAATTTATTTCATTTTACTCCATGTCATATTTTTATTTAATTTAATTTAACTTCATTTTATATTTTATTTAATTTCATTTCACTTAGTTTATATTTTATTTCATTTCATTTCACTTCATTTTATATTTTAATTGACTTCATTTCACTTCATTTTATATTTTATTTTATTTCATTTCACTTCATTTTATATTTTATTTTATTTCATTTCACTTCATTTTATATTTTATTTCATTTCACTTCATGTTATATTTTATTTCATTCCACTTCACTTCATTTTATATTTTATTTCATTTCATTTCACTTTATTTTATATTTTATTTCATTTCATTTCACTTCATTTTATATTTTATTTCATTTTATTTACAGTATAAAAATGAAGTAAAATTCTGGCAGCACTTTATATAAGAATCGAACACCGTCCACTTGAAAGAAAAAAATACTAGTTGATCGAGATGCGACTGGACTACATACAGCCCTGAGCCGTTTTTTATAATCATAGTTAAGGAAAGCTACCTTGCTCATAAACACGAAGACAATACGGCTCTAAACGGAAGCGCTGCAACTTTTTTCCTCTGTCTGTAATCTTTAGCGATCTATCACGAGCCCTAGCCGCCTGGGTCAGAGGCGTTTCTTTCATTATCATCCCTCCACTTCTTCTCTCACCCCGGGGTAATTCTCTGCTCGACTCCCGTGTCTTTCATGATTAAATGAAATAATGGTGCCCCGTGTGGCTTGAGAGAACGTAGGTGGAACTAACTAACGTACAAGACATATTACTTCGCTTCGCAGCGACTCATTAAGCCCGGCTTACGTAATTCCCTAAACGAACGCGTTTCAATTATTGTGGATTACAATATCAACAAGACTGAAATAGTGCTTGTTGGAATCTGCAACCAACTACGACGACCAGTTACTGAATTCGGTATTCCGGACGAGGTCTGAAAACATATAATTTACAATATTTCCATATAACTAATCTGTACAATGCCTACGTGCTCTAGATCAGGCATGTCAATTGATGCCCACAGGAGGAAGCGCGCTTTAGAGCCCAGGAGAGCCTGAGCGCTTTACAACGGAAAGGAAAGAGACAGACGAAAGAGGTGGTATATGCCGCTTGGACGAGCTATGTTCAGGGATGGCCAGCACTGATTCAATAGATAAAGGGAAGAGAACTGTATCCATGTTAATTTTTAGATTTGCCTGAGAAGTATAAGTGCATTATAAGAATGTAAGTTTTAATTTTAATGTTCATTTTTCACAAGTTTGATTTTTTTTATTCAAAAGAAATATTTTCTCAACTTTTCGTACAGAAAAGTCAAATTTTCAGGTATAGGCCTATTTATTTATTAGCCTTACAGAATGTTTTCGTAAATCTAATATACCGTATATACGTATTACTGAAGATTGTGTATTGAAAAGTTTGAAAATATTGGCATGGAAATTGTTTGTAAGGAAATTAATGAACAAAGCAACTACTGTTACATCATAAGCAAAAGATACGTGCCCATGTGTGTAAAAATGTCAGCTCTATAGCGTCAGCATATTTAGAGAAAATAATTTAATATTCTGATGACAGGAAGTTGCTCACAAATATCACCTTAAAAGCATAATGCGATAAGAGTTTTGTTATGTAATATTAGTTACACTTAAAACTGATACAATACCTAGGTAACTTTGCTTTGTACTGTAATATTGTTTTGATTAGTTTATTGATTACTTTTGTAAGGCTAAAGATACCACCAATATAAATTCCAATTTATCATGTCATACTCAATCTCTTTCTTTGGAATATCACTTTCTTTATGAATGATGTGTTTCATCCACTTAATACAGTAAAATATTATATTACTACTATGGAATTTAAGTGAATATTCCTTCTTAACTCTCTATTATGTTATTAAGATTTAAAACACAAATGCAATATTAAGAAATCAGTGTTACTACTTTTGTTTTACAGACAATATAGATAATATTAAACAGAAAGAAGCCATATAAAATAACGACATAAAATTTCACGTTCCGTTTGAAGTTTGTGCACCACTGTTTTCTTAATCCAACAGATTGCTTATTCATATACACAACCCTTCCTCTTTCCACACTTAGCGCTTGCTGCCCGCGCACGACGTCAAGGTCAGAAAAATACGCTTTCTTTGACTGCTCTAGATCATCACTTACCACTAAAGCCCGAACATCTAAGCACAGTCACAGTAACATAAGGAAGCAAATAAGCACGAAAAATGTTGAAAATAAACACCAAAATAAGCAAAAACGAATACACGGAAACAGTAAAATAAGCATGAAAAATGGTGGAAAATAAGCAAAAACTAATACACGGAAATATGATGATAAATTATTTGTTTCGTAGAACTCTTATCTTATTGAAGGCTGTTGCAGTATACAAAGAAGGTCATCCTGAGATTTTCCTTTGTGAAGCTCCTGCGTCTGTCAGTGAAGAATAATTTGCAAAGTGACAATGTCTTTCGACGTCGCATGACGTCACAGGCGCATGTAAAAAGCACCACAGTTCTTCGGTGAATTCCTCTTCAATATCTGTTTCTTCACCAGAAAGCTTTTTAGAAATTTGACACAGTGTTTTGTAACCGGAATTTTTGTAATACCTGACTGAGTTTGTAGAACTCAATTTTTGCAATCCCATGTGTTTCTGAAGATAATGTTACCGAAATTTCGTCTATCAGGGAAAGTTCAAGGGATTATTTCGAGTTTCCAACTCCTTTAAAATTTCAGGTATTTTGGAAAATGGTTATGGATGTACAGAATCTTTTCTTGGATGCCGTTATTAGCAAAACATTCGTGGGCTCTGGCAATGCTGACTGCATCTTCTGCATTTATGGAATTCAAAACAGTTTTCACTTCACTGAAATGTTCCGCGTAGTATGACACAGCCTGTAACCATGTACCCCTTCGAGTTAAAACTGGCTGAGGAAGTAAAGACAAACTTGGAAGTTTGGAAATTTTTAATTCTAATCGGTGACTTTATAAACACTTCCTTCACGCTGAAAACAAGAAGATCTGCCTAGTCGCAGAAGCTTGGCGGGAATCCCAGGTTCTCTCCTAATTAGAACTACGCAGTATTCTTTCACAACATCCTGGGTCATACTCTA
Organism: Periplaneta americana; assembly: GCA_025594305.2. Lineage (NCBI taxonomy): Eukaryota > Metazoa > Arthropoda > Insecta > Blattodea > Blattidae > Periplaneta > Periplaneta americana. The sequence continues at coordinate 18,500,762 of JAJSOF020000035.1, forward strand.
GCATTGCTTTCTTACACATTCGACTGAAGTTAATTTTTTATTAGCCAATAAAAAAAGGGAATCAGTGATAAATGACGGCTAGGAGTGAAATATGCACTTTTAAAATTTACAGTTTTGGGTAAAATATGTTTTAATTTAAAATAGTAAAATAAGTAAGCAAAAATGTTTTCCTGCAAAATAAGCATTTATAAGCACTAACAAATATAGTTAAAACTGCTTATCTAGGTGTGTCTTACAGTATAACCTTTCTGTTTACCTTTAAAAGTGTGGAAAAGAATATGCATTTTGCTTAGAAATCCGGGCATTACTTATCACCAGGAAAGGATTTATATGTAAATACATATTTACTTATAAAGCTAATATAATTTATATTTTGCATTATCTTTATGTTTCACAATGTGTAGGGTTGAAAAATCCTACTTTTATTTTCCATATTTTTCCATATTTTAGAGTTTAGTACATATTTTCGTTAATTTCCATATATTTTCCATATTTCATATAAAACAGTCCATATTATATTAGGTTTAACAATAAAACAAAACAAAATTCCATTAACTTTTAAAAATACATTTCAACAATAGAGATTTAAACACATGTTCAGTAATCCCTTTAACATCAGAGTTATTTGAAAATTAGCAGTCCTATCAACAATGGGAAAGTAAGTTACAAAACTGTATTAATTTAATTTAAAATTTTTAACAGACTTCAGTTGTGCAGCTCAACAGTTAAATGCCAGTCAGAGTACACATAGGTTCAGTTTTGTAAATCATACTATAAAGACGGTAAATATGCCAAAAGTACGTCATTCAGTCAATTTAAAATCAAAACTAACAAGTTACATTTCAGAATTTAAAGAAGATGGTTTATCAACTGACAATAAAATATTATTTTGTAATTTGTGTCAGTGTGCAGTATCATCTACACAAAAGTTCCTGGTGCAACAACACATTACAACTAGTAAACATCAGGCCAACAAACAACTAAATTCCAAGCAGAGACAATTGTTTTTAACACAACCAACAACATCGAATGTAAGATCTGAGTTTAACATCGACCTGTGCCGTTCTCTCATCTCTGCTGATATTCCTCTCTACAAACTAAAGAATAAGGTCTTCAGGAATTCCTTGAAAAATATACTCAACATACAATCCCGGATGAGTCAACACTTAGGAAGACGTATGCTCCATCCATCTACGATGAGACAATACAGAAGATAAGAGATGAAATTAAAGATAGTTCAATTTGGGTTTCCATTGATGAGACTCCCGACAAAGAAGGTAGACTTGTTGGTAATGTAGTTATCGGTTTGTTAAGTGAACAATATTCTGAACGAATTCTTTTACATTGTGATGTTCTAGAAAAGTGCAATAACAAAACTATAGTTAAACTGTTCAACGAAGCTATGGGTATCCTGTGGCCAAAGGGTATTATGTACGATAATGTGTTATTCTTTATTAGCGATGCTGCCCCTTATATGGTCAAAGCTGGACAAGCATTATCTGTTGTATATCCTAAATTGACTCATTTTACTTGTGTGGCGCATGCATTTCATCGTGTGGCAGAAGTGGTCAGAGACAATTTCCTAAAGTAGATTTGTTGATTTCATCAGTGAAAAAAGTATTTCTCAAAGCTCCCAGTAGAGTTAACGTGTTGAAAGAAATGTACCCTGAAATTCCATTGCCACCAAAGCCAATTTTAACTAGATGGGGTACATGGCTAGAAGCAGTTGAATATTATGCCGAACATATAGACTCTATTAACAATGTTCTCCTTGCATTGGACTCTGAAGATGCAGTCTCAATTGATACTGCGAAAACAGTTACCTGTGACATAAGTGTGAAGAATGACTTAGCTCACATTCAGCATACATTTTCATGCATCATAAAAACGCTCAAAAGTCTCCAAAATAGGCACCTTTCACTATCTGAAAGTTTTGAAATTATAAATAGTACTGTGGAACAACTGAATCGTGGTAGAGGTAAAGTTGCAGATGCAGTAAGAGCTAAGGTGGACACTGTACTTTCAAAAAACCCTGGATATGAAGAACTACAAAAGGTTGTTGCTGTGATGAGTGGTGAATCAACAGTGAAGATTAACTTGGACTTATCCCCAGCAGACATTGTGAAATTGAATTATGTACCAGTTACTTCTTGTGACGTCGAACGCTCTTTTAGTCAGTATAAATCTATCCTCAGAGACAATAGAAGAAGATTCACTTTTCAGCACTTGAAAGAAATGTTTGTAACCTATTGTTATGGTAACAGACAATAAAAATTGTGTTTTGTTGAAACTACATTGGAAGATAAGGTACGTCCCATTATATTTTTGTTTAGTTTGATTAAAATGTACCAATATTTAACGTACATAGTCATTTTTTTATAATTTTAAGTCCATATTTAATTCCATATTTTGGTAAAAATCCATATTTAATTCCATATTTTGGTAAAAATAACTACATATATATTTACATATTTCATATATTTTTAGTCCATATAAATCCGTTCCTGCTTATCACTATTCTCCGCGGAAAATCTCCTGCATATGAAAAGAACCAATCGGAGATCGCTGTGGCATTGTAATATAGATTGGCTTGTGCAAGAGAGTGACGTCTTGTGTGAGAGACAGACGGCGATACCGGAGCCAGAGGAGGGAGAAATCAGTTTCCAGCTGCGTTAAATATTTATCACCAGAGACCGGAACTTTGGCAGAATGCCTTTTTAAATGTGTTAAATCTATCTTCATTTTGAAAGTAAATCTGTACGATTGTGATTGAAACGTCACAGTTTTATGTTGCCCTTTTCTGCCTTTCTTTTTAAATATAAATGCCTAATTTGCAAAATAAACGTTTTTGCCTTTATTTGATTATTTATCTATTATTTATTAATTTATTTCTATAACCGCTACAATGAAAGTGACTTCACCGAATGTATATTATTGTATTTCAGTCAGTTCATATTCTCTTTGCAACAATGAGTGCTGCCGTGCAAAAATGTATAACAGTAAGCGTTTTAATTATCGCTTGTGTTTATTTGACAAGGCAACAATTAGTGCGGGTCTAACGTTATTTTAACGGTTATTTTTCTTTCAATTTTCATTGCGACGTTGTTGTAGCTATAGTCCCGTCGCTCTAATTTCCGGCACCAATCGCGTTGCAGGTCGGCTACATTTAAACGTGTGCGTCTTTTGATTCGCTTATGAAGACGTTATTCATTTTTAAGGTTCGATAAATGCTTAATATAATCGTCCGCCATTTTGGCTCTTTCGTTGGCGTTCGCAGAAAGCACACGAAGACGTTATTTGCCGCTCAATTATTTGCTGAATTACAGTGCGTTTGATTTATTATCATAGGAGCTACGACATGATTATGTTTAACAGTGTGGCAGATAGATTCCTCGTATGGTAGGTCGGCAACGAAAGAACAAAAATGGCGAACGATACTGCCTACCTAGACTTTATAGATCCTTCACTTCCTAAGACGTAAGTAAAGAGGAGGAGTTGCGCCGGGAATAACAGCGTCGCGGCTATAGCAGCAAGATGCCGAAATTCAGTGTTCCTTTACGTAACAAATTGCAAAGTTACGTTAATATTTTTGGATCCGACGTATTCTGTACTGACGGTAAAGTACTTACACGCAAAATATGAGAGCAGTCAGTGAACTACGAAAAGATATATTTCATATCGCAACATATCAGTACAACCAAACATCAAAATGCACTATCCAAGGCTACTGGGAAGAAGATTTCTTTGCTTCCAACAGTAATTGCAACATCGAGTCGAAAATCTCAATTTGCATTCGACTCATGTAAAGCTTTTCTTGCTCCGAAATCTCTTTGTGGAATGTGCAAGGTTGTGAGCGTAGTGCAAGATTTTTGTAATTGCCTTTTATTGCGTATTTTAGCTATTTATGATGTCTTTTTGCCTGCCTATTTTTAGCTGTTTATGATGCCTTTTTGCCTGCCTATTTTAATGATTCATAATGCCTAAGCTTCCGGTCTCTGGTTATAACTAATCTGTAACAAAGATATATTCAATGGGTAAATTAGATACAAAATAAACATCCTTTTCTAGTCGTGTGAACCAGGCGCTGCGCTGCCCGTAGTGGACTTAAGACAATTTTATTCATTAGAGCGGCCTTTCTTTTGTGTCCAAGCCTGTACATGTACAGTTCATTCATAAAAACATTCATCTTTCTAATCCTTGCGGAACTGGTAAGCAGACGAAAGGCTCTTATTTTCATTTCTTCCAGGATGTATTAGATCGTAATGTTGATGTTTGTTTTAGTTCGGTCTAAATACGTTAGTGGTCGGGTTGAAGAAAGTCCCGAACTATCACTCCCAACAGCAACAGTTTCACGTCCATGATTATGTATTTCTATAAAACGTAACGCAAATGCGTCAGTTTGCACAAGCTGCTCTGTGTGCATGAGCAGACGCGTTCTGCTATTTGCACAAACCTCGTTAGCTCTCTGCCACGATCTGAAAACGATCAGCGTTTATGCAAACTAGCGAATGATGAATTACGCCTTTTGCAAAGACAACTCATTGCACGACAATGCGTAACCGCTGAAACAGAAATACATCTCCTAGTGTAACAGTGGGTAGACCTGTAACAGTCCGCAATTTTTATTCTTGCCTGAGCAATCAGAAAGAATGATATGAGGAGGTCCGTTCAAACTGTATTAAGTCCACTGATGTAAGTTTTTTCAGGAGAGAAGAAAAACTGTTTATGTGTGTTTAAAAATAGGCTTAGGGCCTTTACTAATAGATGGTAGTACATTATACATAATATTTAAAGGGTGTAATTGATATTTTGTTATTTGAAGTGTTGTATCAGTGAAGTGTGTTGTGTGTAAATGTATGAAGTGTGTTGTGTCAGTGAAGCTTTATAGTTTATAGTGCTAGTGCAAAGTATTTGAACAGTGAAATGTTTTTGAAGTGTTAGTGAAATCAGGATAGAATCAGTGAAATGTGTCGTAGTTCCAGTGCAGTGAGTGAGTTGACAGCGAAATGAGTGTAGTGCTGAAAGGTACTTGTGCGTGCATGAACATATCATACTCGCGGGTTTTAGTTTGAACTCGGGGTTAAGATACTAATTAGATTTACTTTAAATGTTATTTTAAGTGATCGTGCTTCATTTAATTTAGGATGCTCCTTGTATTATTATTATTATTATTATTATTATTATTATTATTATTATTATTATTATTATTAATTTGTTATTAATTGTATTTTTATTGTGTTTATTATTAATTGTAATTATTGAGTGTAATTAGTTACCACTGCCACCGGATATTTACACATTTGTAGTGTGAATACAGTAAATACAGACATACATACAAAGGAGATAAATTAAAATACTAAAATTATTAATTACTGGAAGAATTTAATTTATCAGAATCAATTATATTTGAAATCACTTTTACATCAGACTGTCCTCGAATTCAGAAAATATCATGGACATAATACGGTTTTACGTCAATATAAAAAAGAAAAAGATTTCTTTCTCAATATTAGTAAAAATTCAACCAAAGTAATTGTGTAACTAATGGGTAACACTCCTCGATTTACTCCTATGTAATATTGAATCACAAAGATAATGTTCATTAATACAAACTATATTGATCAGCTTTCTTTTTTGTTGAGAAAACACTTTCCATGACCCTGCGTAGCCTATATCATATGCGGGAATTGCACAACAGTGGAACCGACCTTTCCTATGCTAGCAAGGTGGTTCGAACAGTGTTATATTAGGATCCTTATCAATGTTTCTGCAGATTGGAACAAGAATGTCCAATTGTATATTTTATATGATTATTGTAGAACAATTTCTTAATGAAAATAAGTCTCCTAAACATCTATTAGGCTAATTAAAATATAGTATAAATATTATACCGAAGTTAATTTTGTTTCTGTCGTCATGTTTTCTTCTTCACTCATTTCCCGCTTCCTCTGCTATTCTCACGTATTGGCACTTCTCCCTTCATTTTCACGAATATCACATGCACAAATGGACTACAGCGACATTGAACTGATACAACTGATGTGCTCTTGTTTCAATAATCATCTGCTGTTCTTGATTACTTTGATGGAGTATCTTTGCTGGAAGATGAAGATTCCTCCAATACCTTTCAGCAATTCCACTACTTGGAAAGAATGCAAAGCTGGTGTCTCGCAAGGTTCAGTGCTGGGACCTCTGTTATTTACGATTTATATAAAAGATACATCTAACTGTTTGAAGCATTGAAATTACCTCTTTGCAGACGAAATGAAAATATACATTCTGATCCGTTTGGGTATGGATAATATTAATTTATTATTATAAAGCTGTTATGATAGTAGGAAACATTTCTTGCTGGTTGTATCTACAGTACCTGGGAAAAGTGACACAAGTCAGTTTCCACAAACCTTTTTTGATAATTTATTGACAACTTACGGAACATCTGCTTGCTTGGAAAAAGAGACACAAGTATTCCTCCCATTACAATAATTCATACAGAAAGAAAAAAATCGACATAAACCAGTGTAAGTTGTCAATAAATTATCAAAAAACGTCTGTGGAAACTGACTTATGTCACTTTTCCCAGGCACTGCAGATATTATGATTAAAAGATGGGAGTTTCCATATGTGAGAAACAAGAATGCATAATCTGAAAGGACAAATGAAAATCGCAGATGATTAAAATGGCTACTACAAATCGATAGCGGGCACAATGTGGTCTTTGATATGCTAAAGTTGAGTGTTAAAAGAGTTCAAAGAGAATTTCGACGTGAGTATGGTGTGTGTAATGTACCTAAATACGATTCCATGATGTTGTAGTATCGAACATGTGTAGAAACAGGTACTGTGTTAAAAAAAAACATGCAGGTGTTGGAAGGCGAAACCCAATACGAGAAGCAGCTGTCTCTTGGCTTTGTCCCCGAACTCCCCAGACCTAACCCTTCCTGACTTCTTCGTGTAGAGTTTTGTTAAAGGCATTGTTTATTCACAGAAACCCAGGAACATTGATGATCTGAGAGTAAAAATTACTCAAGCTTTAAGAAAATCACCCTTCTTATGTTCCAACACAGCTTCGTTTCTTATTCTGTCTGTCCACTTCACACATTACATTCTTCTCCATATCCATATTTCAAATGCTTATGTTAGCTTCTCTTCACTTCGTCGTAAAGTCCATATTTCTGTCCCATACAATGCCACACTCCATACAAAGCACTTCACTAGTCTCTTCCTTATAGTTCTTTTTCCAGAGGTCCGCAGAAGATGCTCCTTTTTCTCTTAAAAGCTTCCTTTGCCATTGCTATCCTCCTTTTGACTTCCTGGCAGCAGCTTATGTTACTGCTTATAGTACACCCTAAGTATTTGAAGCTGTCCACTTGCTCTATTGTCTCATTTAGAATTCACAAGTTTATCTTCTGTATTTTTCTTCCTATGATCATGCTCTTCGTCTTATTTGTATAAACATGGCAGATAATATACCAGCATTACTTTACTTCCCTTCCGGAAGCCAATGAGCGTATTCCGAATCTCAGCGCTGAGAAACCTGATGGCATCACGGTGTTCCGAATTACACCGATGGCGTCACTGATGCTCCACCGGTGTCGCACCGGTGCCATCAGCTTGCAGAGGTGGTGGCAGTCTCCATCAGCCGCCATCAGTGAATCTGATTGGTTCTTGTAAAGGGCGAAAATTAGCAGACGAATGACATCGTGCACTGTTGTGTCATGGCGGTGTGTTCTGCTGTATTGTTTGTAATGAGCACAACGTAAAAACAATATGTTAATGGCTTATGAGCGAACATGTCAACGGACCAGTTATTACTACCGGTTCAAGAAATAAATTGTTTATGCTCTCTTTTCTTTGAACGAGATGGCAGTACGGAAATTTCGCAAAATTTTGCTAGCGTAGCACAGACAACAACTTGTACAGTCGCCATGACAGCCATCGATCCTTCCAGCAGTTTTGTTCCTATTTCGCTGCAGCGTGACGTCATTGTTGTCCACCGGTCCGGTGAGATTCGGAATACGCTGAATGCTAAGAATTCATGGCTCTCGACCGGGGTTGAATCCGCTACACCTCGGATCTCACGCCTAACATAATAACTACTAGACTATTCAGAACGATTTATGGTCTATAAAATCCATAAATTTGGGCTAAATTATTCATATTACTGTGCAAATATCTATTCAGGAATTACTGGTTGAGTGGAACAGAAGGCCGAATGGCCTTAACTCTGCCAGTTAAAATTAACCATTATTATTATTATTATTATTATTATTATTATTATTATTATTATTATTATTATTATTATTATTAAAAAAGAAGGCTTTCATCTAAACCTTTTCTCTGGCAGGTAACTAAATATCTCGACAATATGCTAAAAAGAGACGAGTAGAAACCCCATCGCATTCTACGTTGACGATCCTGGAAGTATATAGAAGATGCTGAAAGCGAATGGAAGTTTAAATTAAGAAGATTGTAATGGTATGACCCTTTTCGCAGTACAGTTTGCAAATGCGCACTTAGCTTAAATGAAATTCGGTGTAGTGTTACGTAAGAAGGGGCGTTGTGCAGTTCTATAGCAGGATAAAAGTGCGTGGTGCTATATAAGGCCGTTAGCGAGCGGGCCTAACGACCGCTGATTAGACTAAACTGCGAGGAGAGCAGTTCAAGGTACATCCGCAGGTCAGTCAGCCGTCGGATTCACAGCGAGGGGCTTTGCTTCGGCTCCGGCCACATCCTGAGATATATTAATCTATATTATGATGAAGGAAGCGAATATGTGGTCCGTTATCTCTGAGTAGGAGTGATTTTCGATTATCGCCACTAATTATTTGTACGAATCTCTGACAGCTATTCAAGCAAGAAGATGAAAGGGACACGTCTTCATCAAAGAGAAATAAAATTTCTTCATCAAGGGAAAAGACTGTTTCTTCAGTTAGGAGAAGAAAATTCCTTGAGCTACGAAGAAGAAAATTACTTCAGCTAAGGAGAACAAAATTGATTCATCTACGAGAAAGAAAATTACTTCAGCTAAGGAGAAGAAAATTGATTCATCTACGAAAAAGAAAATTCCTTCAGCTAAGGAGAAGAAAATTACTTCAGCTAAGGAAAAGAAAATTGATTCATCTACGAAAAAGAAAAATTCCTTCAGCTAAAGAGAAGAAAATTACTTCCGCTAAGGAAAACAAAATTGATGCACCTAAGAAAAAGAAATTACTTCAGCTAAGGAAAGAAAATTGATTCATCTAAGAAAAAGAAAATTACTTCAGCTAACGAGAACAAAATTTATTAATCTAAGAAAAAGAAAATCACTTCAGCTAAGGAGAAGAAAATTGATTCATCTAAGAAAAGAAAATTACTTCAGCTAACGAGAACAAAATTTATTAATCTAAGGAAAAGAAAATTACTTCAGCTAACGAGAAAAAAATTGATTAACCTAAGGAAAATAAAATTACTTCAGCTAACGAGAAAAAAAATGATTCATCTAAGAAAAAGAAAATCACTTCAGCTAAGGAGAAGAAAATTGATTCATCTAAGAAAAAGAAAATTACTTCAGCTAACGAGAACAAAAAATATTAATCTAAGGAAAAGAAAATTACTTCAGCTAAGGAGAACAAAATTGATTCATCTAAGAAAAAGAAAATTACTTCAGCTAAGGAGAAAAAAATTCATTCATCTAAGAAAAAGAAAATTACTTTAGCTAAGGAGAGAAAATTGATTCATCTAAGAAAAAGAAAATTACTTTAGCTAAGTAGAAGAAAATTGATTCGTCTAAGAAAAAGAAAATTACTTTAGCTAAGGAGAAGAAAATTGATTCATCTAAGAAAAAGAAAATTACTTCAGCTAAGGAGAACAAAATTGATTCATCTAAGAAAAAGAAAATTACTTCAGCTAAGGAGAACATAATTGATTCATCTAAGAAAAAGAAAATTACTTTAGCTAAGTAGAAGAAAATTGATTCGTCTAAGAAAAAGAAAATTACTTTAGCTAAGGAGAAGAAAATTGATTCATCTAAGAAAAAAAATTACTTTAGCTAAGTAGAAGAAAATTGATTCGTCTAAGAAAAGAAAATTACTTTAGCTAAGGAGAAGAAAATTGATTCATCTAAGAAAAAAGAAAATTACTTCAGCTAAGGAGAACAAAATTGATTCATCTAAGAAAAAGAAAATTACTTTAGCTAAGGAGAACAAAATTGATTCATCTAAGAAAAGAAAATTACTTTAGCTAAGGAGAAGAAAATTGATTCATCTAAGAAAAAGAAAATTACTTCAACTAAGGAGAACAAAACTGATTCATCTAAGAAAAGAAAATTACTTCAGCTAAGGAGAACAAAATTGATTCATCTAAGAAAAGAAAATTACTTTAGCTAAGGAGAAGAAAATTGATTCATCTAAGAAAAAAAAATTACTTCAGCTAAGGAGAACAAAATTCATTCATCTAAGAAAAGAAAATTACTTCAGCTAAGGAGAAGAAAATTGATTCACCCAAGCAAAAGAAAATTCCGTCTCGCAAGGGAACGAAAATTCTGTCACCCGAAAAAAAAAATTCCGTCATACAAGATAAAAAAATCGTCAACGAAGGAAAGAAGATTCCATCGCCAATGAAAAGAAATTGTATGACCCAAGGAAGAGAAAATTCTGCCACCCTAGAAAAAGAAAATTTCACCACAAAAAAATTCCATCACCCAAGGAAAAGAAAATTCCATCACCCAAGTAAAACAAAATTCCGCTACGCAGGGAAAAGAAAATTTCATCAATCAAGGGAAATAAGAGAAGAAAAGGAAAAGAACAATGGAATTCGGTCTACCTAAGGAAGAAACGTCAATATCCTGAGAAAAGAAAAATAAAAATAAACACCACTATTAAAAATGAAAATATTCCAATCAAGATAACACATTTTCACATCGAAGGGAGAGAAAATATCTCCAATGAAGGAAACAGAACCACATATCCTCACAAAAAGAAAACAATTTAAAAAATGTAGTAAGTAGTAAGGAAATGAAGCTGACGTCAAGGGTCGGAGGGTATGGAGGTCGGAGGGCGTGGCCCAAGGAGGGTGGGGAAGGGGGCTTGGCCAAATGAGAGTGAGGGGAAACAGGGTGTGACCAAAGAGGGATAGGGAAAGGGGGCGTGGTCAAAGGAGGGGATAAGGGGAGCTGGTTTGTGATTGGTGAATGGGTATTTGCAAGCGAGTGGGTGGGAAAGCGATTGACGAATGAGCATGGAGAGAATGTTGAAATGAAGTGAAAGCTGTGTTACATAAGTTTCAAGGTCCATTGTTTGTTAAGTTCAAAATGAAAGCTCTTGTTACGTAAGAGCCAAGGTAAATCACTCGATATGCGTGGATGTTTCGAATACACATGTTCCTATAGGTCTTATTTGACACTTGTATTATTTTTTCGACCACCGCCTGTTTCTGGCCAGTTGAAAATAATTTTCTGTTGTGAAATATGTATGAGTATGTATTACGCAGTCGGTTTAGCCATCTGTGTGAGAGGTGAATCCCGCACGTGGAAGTGAAAGTGAGTCCTCGACTATATGACATTGACTGGACGCAGCTGTCTGGAAGCAGCGCCCAAGCAGTTCACCGCAGTTGAAAGAGAAAGTGTATCACCTTGGTGGAAGTAAAACAATGCATCAAATCAATTCAAAAGATGAAATAGCGGAATGGTGAGTAGAAATAAATAAAATTACTCAAATATGTGGAGAAACTCAATTCTCACTTCAAAAATTACCTATGATTACTAGACGTGAATAAAATGTACAGCATAATAACAATGAAGAAAACTCACTTCAACAGTCACCTGGTTGCTGTATTTAAAGAGGCATAAATAGCATGATTTATACTCTATCTATGGCTGGAAGTAAACATCTTTTACCTGATTCCAGACATTCGCGGAGCGGACTGTAATTTCTCACATCAGTTGTTAAAGTACAAAGGGATATACATAAAAAGACTTGGACTTTTGAAGATAGATTGACATAACCAGTCAGAGGAAGTAAAATCTTTCACCTTACTCCTTCCTCAGAAAATTTAATAATAATAAAAATAAAATAATAATAATAAATCTTTTCAAAAAATAAATGGTGTTTACATTTTATAATTACACGTCGTGATGCATAGATCTAACGCATGATTCTTATCACAATGTACATCATTAATTACATTAATCAGTGCATCACATTCAGTTTTTAAAAACGTGACATTCATTTTTAATAATTTTTTTTGATAAGTATTAGTTTATTATGGGAATTCAAATTTTGCTCAACAAATATGTTAAATTTTAAAGCAAAGTACTCGCTTAAATGTCTCTTTAAAATGTCTTGCATTTCATCAGTGATGCATTCTCAAATATCTTTTAATTCACTCTCATGATTTGTTAGATTTAGAGCACATTCGGAGTAGACTGGTAATTCTCACATCAGTTGTTAAAAGTAAAAAGGGATATACAGAACATGTATAATTAACCATCCTCAGACCACAAATCTCGTATTTTTGACATTTTTGTTTGTTTGTATGTATCTGTCTGTCTGTCTGTCTATGTTACCTTTTCACACAATAATGGCCGAACCAATTCGCATCGAAACTAAAAACAAGTTTATGCACAAGCACTGTAAGTTTATTACGAGTAAATAAAAAGTAGATAAAATATACTATTCTTATTATTTAAAGACGCTCATGCACACAACTTTTACATGGAGGTTCATAAAATCCAAGTAAATGCTCACTTGAATAATTACCTATAGTACTACTCAATCTCCAGAATTAATAATAATAATAATAATAATAATAATAATGATAATAATAAAGGTGTTTTTATAGGTGCATCTAACATTGAAACATACGATTAGTTTGTATTTTAATGTCACAATAAATAATATTCCCTGTTTGTTGTGCAAGACCGCCTAAATAAATGGAATCTTTTTCAGTAATACGCTGGATGGGTACAAACAGACATACCCCATTTCTTTATTTTACTTCCGTATTCAATACTACGAAGAGTAATACAAACGTGTTTCTTATAAGTGAATATAACATTGAAACATACGATTAGCTGTGTGTCTTTTAATGTTGCTATATCTATCAGTCATCTCACGTTACAATAAGCTCAGTGATAGTATGTGAAATCTACATTACAATAATTATCGTTATGTTTAATATGGTATTTTAGTTAAATATAAAAAGAAGTCGATCAAATTCTCCCTGTTGGCTTAAAAATATAAGTATTTAAATGGAAATTATTGATTTATAAATAGAATATGATACACAACCGAGAGTCTGAGATTCGCTTCTGGGAGATCATGGGTTCAAAGTATCTGACTGAACTTTTTCCATAGTTTCCTTAGATGCATATTACTATTGAGCTCACTGGCGCGGAGTTATTTTTTACAAAGGAGCAATTATATCTATATGAGTCGGGTAGAAGTGAAGATTGAATTTACAGTACGTAAGGTACTCTTTTATAGAGTAAATTATTTCAACCTGAGTTACTAGTACGAAGGACGAAACTGGTAATTAGAATTAGATGCAATAGTCTATAGTGCGATAATATGCACATGATTTATAAATAGATTATGATACACAACCGAGAGAGTTTGAGATTCGCTTCTGGGAGATCATGGGTTCAAAGTATCTGGCTGAACTTTTTCATGGTTTCCTTAGATGCATATTACTATTGAGCTTGGAGCGGAGTTATTTTTACAAAGGAGCAATTTTATCCATATGGAGTCGGGTAGAAGTGAAGATTGAGTTTACAGTTCGTAAGGTACTCTTTTATAGAGTAAATTATTTCAACCTGAGTTACTAGTACGAAGACGAAACTGGTAATTGGAATTAGATGCAATAGTCTATAGTGCGATAATATGCACAAAAGAACTGAAGACTGTATCGAAATGAAAGGTCACAATTTTAAAAAATTTCTTTAAATACCGGTATACATATTATAATTATTTTTCAATTTAACTTCATGACTGTCTATCGGGATGTTTGTTACCTTTTCACGCAATAATGGCCGAACCGATTTCTATGAACATTAAGTACACATATAACAGATTAATGAATATGGGACTGCTAATTAGATGCAATGAACTTACATTAGCCTACTGTAGAATCGTTTTAAGCTTACATTCCAACTACTCGACTGAGAAAGAGACATGTGTGAGTACCACATGCCCCATGACCTTCCTTTAGATGTCTAATATGACATTGAGAGCAAGGTTCATGTATCGATACAACATTCACCGCGCTAACCATGATTGAGAAAATGGGTAGAGAAAGTAAAATAACGAACTGTTGCATTAGAGACAATTTCGAAAGCTGTAGTTAAATATAAAAAGAAGTGGATCCAATTCTCCCTGTTGGCTTAAAATATAATCTTTAAATGGAAATTATTGAATTATAAATACGCTGTGATACACAACCGAGAGAGTTTGAGATTCGCATCCGAGAGATCATGGTTCAAAGTTTGTGACCAACCAACCTGACTGAACTTTTTCATGGTTTCCTTAGACGCTATTTTATTCACATAAACAATGATGCAGAACCGAGAGAGTTTGAGATTCGCATTCAGGAGGTCACAGGTTCAAATTCTGTGACTGATCAATCTGACTAGTCATAAAGACAACTGCCAGATTGTGAAAATTAACATGTCATGAATCATCACCGCCTTAATTACCAATACGATAAACATTAATCTTCATAGGTGAATCTAACAATGAAACATACGATTAGCTATGTGTCTTTTAATTTCGCAATATTCTACCCATATTCGTTTTCCGTGTTTCTTAAAATAATATTTATATACCTAATTCATTTGAATTTATTTTATTCACATAAACAATGATGAGAACCAAGAGTTTGAGACTCGCATTCAGGAGGTCAGGTTCATATTAAAGTAAAATAATGAATATCACTACTATTGCATTAGCGACAATTTCGAATGGAAGAGTTAAATATAAAAAAGAAATCAAATTCTCCCTGCTGGTTTTAAATATAAGTCTTTAAATGGAACTTATTTAATTATAAATAGACTGTGATACACAACCGAAAGAGTTTGAGATTCGCATCCGGGAGATCATGGGTTCAAAGTTTGTAACCAACCAACCTGACTGAACTTTTTCATGGTTTCCTTAGACACGGATATTACCATTGAACTCACTGGAGCGGAGTTATTTTAAAAAGGAGCAATTGTATCTGTACGAGTTGGGTAGAATTGAATATTGAATTTACAGTATGTAAGGTACTCTTTTATAGAGCTGATCAAATTCTCCCTGATGGCTTACCGACCAATCTGACTAATCATAAAGGCAACTGCCAGATTGGAAATTAACATGTCATGATTCATCACCGCCTCAATTACCAACACGATAAACATTAAGTTTAAATTGCTATAATTAGTTACTGCTGAGGATGAACATTAAGGTATGTGATTAAAAATTAATTATTTATTATTAAGAGTTAAGAATGTCAACGTACTCGTAGATGAAACAAATAATTGCGGACTAAAGCAAGAGATGCCTTTACTTTTAACTTTGCTTTAGAATTAGCCATTAGGAAAGTTAAGGATAACAGAGAGGGTTTGGAATTGAATGGGTTACATCAGCTGCTTGTCTATGCAGATGATGTGAATACGAGTATGTTAGGCGAAAGATCACAAACGATTAGGGAAAACACGGACTGACACCGATTGTATCTTACGCTTGAAAACACTGTGGTAGCTCCTTTATTTATTGCTCTGGTGTTTCCTTAGATTCATATGAGTAATTTAGCATTGAGCTCACTATTTTAAAAGTGTCACGAAATAACGTTCCCAAATACTATTCGTTTCCCATGTTCCTTAAAATAATATATATGTACCTAATTTCATTTTAATTCATATTATTTACATAAAAATGATGGTTATTGCTCTGGTGTTTCTAAGATGCATAAGAGTAATTTAGCATTGAGCTCACTATTTTAAAAAGTGTCAAAATAATAACGTTCCTGCGCTCATAATTTACCCACACTATTCGTTTCCCATGTTCCTTGAAATAATATATATGTACCTAATTTCATTTAATTCATTTTATTTACATAAAAATGATGGTTATTGCTCTGGTGTTTCCTTAGATGCATATGAGTAATTTAGCATTGAGCTCACTATTTTAAAAAGTCACGAAATAACGTTCCTGTGCTCATAATTTACCCACACTATTCGTTCCCATGTTCCTTAAAATAATATATATGTACCTAATTTCATCTTAATTTATTTTATTTACATAAACAATGATGCGCAACCGAGAGTATGAGACTCGCATTGAGGAGGTCACGGGTTCAAATTCTGTGGCCGGAGTATAAAGACAACTGCCGGATTAAATTTACATGTCATGATTCATCACCACCTCAATTACCAATACGATAAACATTAATCAAAATCTATAATTAGTTATGGTTACGTCACCTTTCTCGGGGTTGATTGCTATCCCAACATGAACATCTGGCATGGTTGCACAACCGACCTCTGGAGCGGATGCTATCCCAATGGTGGCGCTAAATCCAGTCAAGTATGTTCCGGATCTGTGTTTGCGTTATCGGATAGAGCTTTCAAAATCGTTTGAAGACTTATATTGCTCTAAATCTAACAAATCATGAGAGTGAATTAAACGATATTTGAGAATGCATCACTGATAAAATCGAGACATTTTAAAGAGACATTTAAGTGAGTACTCTGCTAAAACTTAACATATTTGTTGAGCAAAATATAAAAACCCAATGATATTTCAATAAATGTTTTTGCACTTGACGAGAATGATTATGTATTCCTCTCAGGATGTGCGAAATGGAATTACCAAATCATAGGGCTTTGTTATACATTAGTAATGATAGAGAGTTTTGGATTTGAAATACACAAGTTCATTATATGTTTGTATGATGAATGGTATAAAACCTGAGGATATGGAAGCATGATTGAGAGTCATGAATGTCACAATTGTGTGAATGTTAATGATTAAACTGAACCTAGTCATTGTGGATTGAGGATGGGGATGTGCTTGGTAAAAGAAAATAGTAACAAAATAACATTATATGTATATATTGATTCATAAAAAAATAACATGTAGTGAGTATTCAAATACTTTTTCAGTTAGTGAATTCCAAGACAATCCATTGCTTCCAAATTATACACATAACTGGTGATAAATTGTTCCAAGAATTCTTTCTTTTCCACACCCTTTGTATAAATACACTGAATCAGCATCATTGTAATTAACATAACCAATACGATTAGTTTCACGGCGTCCAGTGACGGGGTGGTTTCAGCACAAAACAGCATCCTTGCTGTAAATTCCCGTGGAGACGGCAAGTTCTTTTAAAATACAGTGTTGTTTATTCAAGCTTCTTGGAAACCTTGTACGTCAGTTATCATAATGGACGTCCTGAAACAAAAAAAAAGCGGCGTAGCATGATACCTATTGTAAATTGTATAATGTCACAGAAAAGAAAAAACGCAAACACATATACTTACATTTTTAAACATATGATATGAGTAAAAGCACTTTATACATAATCCAATAAGACACTTTGAACATTGTGTTCGAACAATGCTCTTACACCCTTTTGAGCATCTCTTCCTCCCTTTCAATGGGATATATTGAACCCAATGATTTATACAATCATATCGAGATACTCCATCATATGTAATCGGGAAGAAGTTAGTTGCACACCCAGTTTCTCTGTCCCCATCATTGCAAATGATGCGAAAAATGGAATTCTTGTTACATATAGGTCACATTTTCGACAAGTTGTTGCAAACATGTCACATTTTCAAATATTGTTACATATAGGTCACATTTTCGACAAGTTGTTACATATAGGTCACATTTTCAACATTTTGTTACATATAGGTCACATTTTCTACAAGTTGTTCCATACATGTTACATTTTCAACATGTTGTTACATGTACGTCACATTTTCGACAAGTTGTTGCATACATGTCACATTTCAACATATTGTTACATATAGGTCACATTTTCGACAAGTTGTTGCATACATGTCACATTTTCAACATATTGTTACATATAGGTCACATTTTGGACAAGTTGTTGCATACATGTCACATTTCAACATACTGTTACATATAGGTCACATTTTCGACAAGTTGTTACATATAGGTCACATTTTCAACATATTGTTACATATAGGTCACATTTTCGACAAGTTGTTGCATACATGTCACATTTTCAACATATCGTTACATATAGGTCACATTTTCGACAAGGTGTTGCATACATGTCACATTTTCAACATATTGTTACATATAGGTCACATTTTCAACAAGTTGTTGCATACATGTCACATTTTCAACATATTGTAAAATATAGGTCACATTTTCGACAAGTTGTTATATATATATATATATATATATATATATATATATATATATATATATGTAACAGAATTCCATTTTCGCATCATTTGCAATGATGGGGACAGAGAAAACTGGGTGTGCAATAACTTCTTCCCGATTACATATGATGGAGTATCTCGATATGATTGTATAATCATTGGGTTCAATATATCCCATTGAAAAGGAGGAAGAGATGTGCTCAAAAGGGTGTAGAGCATTGTTCGACACAATGTTCAAAGTGTCTTATTGATTATGTATAAAAATGCTTTTACTCATATCATATGTTTAAAAATGTAAGTATATGTGTTTGCGTTTTTCTTTTCTGTGACATTATACAATTTACAATAGGTATCATGCTACGCCGCTTTTATTTTGTTTCAGGACGTCCATTATGATAACTGACGTACAAGGTTTCCAAGAAGCTTGAATAAACAACACTGTATTTTAAAAGAACTTGCCGTCTCCACGGGAATTTGCAGCAAGGATGATGCTGTTTTGTGCTGAAACCAATTACCCGTCACTGAACGCCGTGAAACTAATCGTATTGGTTATGTTAATTACAATGATGCTGATTCAGTGTATTTATACAAAGGGTGTGGAAAAGAAAGAATTCTTGGAACAATTTATCACCGGTTACATAATTTGGAAGCAATGGATTGTCTTGGAATCACTAACTGAAAAAGTATTTGAATACTCACTACATGTTATTTTTTTTGAATCAATATATATACAATGTTATTTTGTTACTATTTTCTTTTACCAAGCGCATCCCCATCCTCAATCACAATGACTAGGTTCAGTTTAATCATTAACATTCACACAATTGTGACATTCATGACTCTCAATCATGCTTCCATATCCTCGGGTTTTATACCATTCATCATACAAACATATAATGAACTTGTGTATTTCAAATCCAAAACTCTCTATCATTACTAATGTATAACAAAGCCCTATGATTTGGTAATTCCATTTCGCACATCCTGAGAGGAAATACATAATCATTCTCGTCAAGTGCAAAACATTTATTGAAATATCATTGGGTTTTTTTATTTTTGCTCAACAAATATGTTAAGTTTTAAAGTAGAGTAAACTCACTTAAATGTCTCTTTAAAATGTCTCGGATTTCATCAGTGATGCATTCTCAAATATCGTTTAATTCACTTTCTCATGATTTGTTAGATTTAGCAATATAAGTCTTCAAACGATTTTTGAAAGCTCTATCCGATAACGCAAACACAGATCCGAACATACTTGACTGATGTTGGCGCCACCATTGGGATAGCATCCCGCTCCAGAGGTCGTTGTGCAACCATGCCAGATGTTCATGTTGGGATAGCAATCAACCCCGAGAAAGGTGACGTAACCATAACTAATTATAGATTTTGGATTAATGTTTATCGTATTGGTAATTGAGGTGGTGATGAATCATGACATGTAAATTTAATCCGGCAGTTGTCTTTATACTCGGCCACAGAATTTGAACCGTGACCTCCTCAATGCGAGTCTCATACTCTCTCGGTTGCGCATCATTGTTTATGTAAATAAAATAAATTAAGATGAAATTAGGTACATATATATTTTAAGGAACATGGGAAACGAATAGTGGGTAAATTATGAGCACAGGAACGTTATTTCGTGACACTTTTAAAATAGTGAGCTCAATGCTAAATTACTCATATGCATCTAAGGAAACACCAGAGCAATAACCATCATTTTTTATGTAAATAAAATGAATTAAAAATGAAAATTAGGTACATATATATTATTTCAAGGAACATGGGAAACGAATAGTGTGGGTAAATTATGAGCGCAGGAACGTTATTATTTTGACACTTTTTAAAATAGTGAGCTCAATGCTAAATTACTCTTATGCATCTTAGAAACACCAGAGCAATAACCATCATTTTTATGTAAATAATATGAATTAAAATGAAATTAGGTACATATATATTATTTTAAGGAACATGGGAAACGAATAGTATTTGGGAACGTTATTTCGTGACACTTTAAAATAGTGAGCTCAATGCTAAATTACTCATATGAATCTAAGGAAACACCAGAGCAATAAATAAAGGAGCTACCACAGTGTTTTCAATAGCGTTAGATACAATCGGTGTCAGTCCGTGTTTTCCTAATCGTTTGTGATCTTTCGCCTAACATACTCGTATTCACATCATCTGCATAGACAAGCAGCTGATGTAACCCATTCAATTCCAAACCCTCTCTGTTATCCTTAACTTTCCTAATGGCTAATTCTAAAGCAAAGTTAAAAAGTAAAGGCATCTCTTTGCTTTAGTCCGCAATTATTTGTTTCATCTACGAGTACGTTGACATTCTTAACTCTTAATAATAAATAATTAATTTTTAATCACATACCTTAATGTTCATCCTCAGCAGTAACTAATTATAGATTTAATTAATGTTTATCGTGTTGGTAATTGAGGCGGTGATGAATCATGACATGTTAATTTCCAATCTGGCAGTTGCCTTTATGATTAGTCAGATTGGTCGGTAAGCCATCAGAGAATTTGATCAGCTCTATAAAAGAGTACCTTACATACTGTAAATTCAATATTCAATTCTACCCAACTCGTACAGATACAATTGCTCCTTTGTAAAATAACTCCGCTCCAGTGAGTTCAATGGTAATATGCGTCTAAGGAAACCATGAAAAAGTTCAGTCAGGTTGGTTGGTTACAAACTTTGAACCCATGATCTCCCGGATGCGAATCTCAAACTCTTTCGGTTGTGTATCACAGTCTATTTATAATTAAATAAGTTCCATTTAAAGACTTATATTTTAAACCAGCAGGAGAATTTGATCCACTTCTTTTTATATTTAACTCTTCCATTCAAAAATTGTCGCTAATGCAATAGTAGTGATATTCATTATTTTACTTTAATATGAACCCGTGACCTCCTGAATGCGAGTCTCAAACTCTCTTGGTTCTGCATCATTGTTTATGTGAATAAAATAAATTCAAATGAATTAGGTATATAAATATTATTTTAAGAAACACGGAAAACGAATATGGGTAGAATATTGCGAAATTAAAAGACACATAGCTAATCGTATGTTTCATTGTTAGATTCACCTATGAAGATTAATGTTTATCGTATTGGTAATTAAGGCGGTGATGATTCATGACATGTTAATTTCACAATCTGGCAGTTGTCTTTATGACTAGTCAGATTGATCGGTCACATTTGAACCCGTGACCTCCTGAATGCGAATCTCAAACTCTCTCGGTTCTGCATCATTGTTTATGTGAATAAAATAGCGTCTAAGGAAACCATGAAAAAGTTCAGTCAGGTTGGTTGGTCACAAACTTTGAACCCATGATCTCTCGGATGCGAATCTCAAACTCTCTCGGTTGTGTATCACAGCGTATTTATAATTCAATAATTTCCATTTAAAGATTATATTTTAAGCCAACGGGAGAATTGGATCCACTTCTTTTTATATTTAACTACAGCTTTCGAAATTGTCTCTAATGCAACAGTTCGTTATTTTACTTTCTCTACCCATTTTCTCAATCATGGTTAGCGCGGTGAATGTTGTATCGATACATGAACCTTGCTCTCAATGTCATATTAGACATCTAAAGGAAGGTCATGGGGCATGTGGTACTCTCACACATGTCTCTTTCTCAGTCGAGTAGTTGGAATGTAGCTTAAACACGATTCTACAGTAGGCTAATGTAAGTTCATTGCATCTAATTAGCAGTCCCATATTCATTAATCTGTTATATGTACTTAATGTTCATAGAAATCGGTTCGGCCATTATTGCGTGAAAAGGTAACAAACATCCCGATAGACAGTCATGAAGTTAAATTGAAAAATAATTATAATATGTATACCGGTATTTAAAGAAATTTTTAAAATTGTGACCTTCATTTCGATACAGTCTTCAGTTCTTTTGTGCATATTATCGCACTATAGACTATTGCATCTAATTCCAATTACCAGTTTCGTCCTTCGTACTAGTAACTCAGGTTGAAATAATTCTACTCTATAAAAGAGTACCTTACGAACTGTAAACTCAATCTTCACTTCTACCCGACTCATATGGATAAAATTGCTCCTTTGTAAAAATAACTCCGCTCCAGTGAGCTCAATAGTAATATGCATCTAAGGAAACCATGAAAAAGTTCAGCCAGATACTTTGAACCCATGATCTCCCAGAAGCGAATCTCAAACTCTCTCGGTTGTGTATCATAATCTATTTATAAATCATGTGCATATTATCGCACTATAGACTATTGCATCTAATTCTAATTACCAGTTTCGTCCTTCGTACTAGTAACTCAGGTTGAAATAATTCTACTCTATAAAAGAGTACCTTACGTACTGTAAATTCAATCTTCACTTCTACCCGACTCATATAGATATAATTGCTCCTTTGTAAAAATAACTCCGCGCCAGTGAGCTCAATAGTAATATGCATCTAAGGAAACTATGAAAAAGTTCAGTCAGATACTTTGAACCCATGATCTCCCAGAAGCGAATCTCAGACTCTCTCGGTTGTGTATCATATTCTATTTATAAATCAATAATTTCCATTTAAATACTTATATTTTAAGCCAACAGGAGAATTTGATCGACTTCTTTTTATATTTAACTAAAATACCATATTAAACATAACGATAATTATTGTAATGTAGATTTCACATACTATCACTGAGCTTATTGTAACGTGAGATGACTGATAGAGTATAGCAACATTAAAAGACACACAGCTAATCGTATGTTTCAATGTTATATTCACTTATAAGAAACACGTTTGTATTACTCTTCGTAGTCTGAATACGGAAGTAAAATAAAGAAATGGGGTATGTCTGTTTGTACCCATCCAGCGTATTACGAAAAAGATTCCATTTATTTAAGGCGGTCTTGCACAACAAACAGGGAATATTATTTATTGTGACATTAAAATACACAAAACTAATCGTATGTTTCAATGTTAGATGCACCTATAAAAACACCTTTATTATTATCATTATTATTATTATTATTATTATTATTATTATTATTAATTCTGGAGATTGAGTAGTAATTATAGGTAATTATTCAAGTGAGCATTTACTTGGATTTTATGAACCTCCATGTAAAAGAAGTTGTGTGCATGAGCGTCTTTAAATAATAAGAATAGTATATTTTATCTACTTTTATTTACTCGTAATAAACTTACAGTGCTTGTGCATAAACTTGTTTTTAGTTTCGATGCGAATTGGTTCGGTCATTATTGTGTGAAAAGGTAACATAGACAGACAGACAGACAGACATACATACAAACAAACAAAAATGTCAAAAATACGATTTGTGGTCTGAGGATGGTTAATTATACATGTTCTGTATATCCCTTTGTACTTTTAACAACTGATGTGAGAATTACCAGTCTACTCCGCGAATGTGCTCTAAATCTAACAAATCATGAGAGTGAATTAAAAGATATTTGAGAATGCATCACTGATGAAATGCAAGACATTTTAAAGAGACATTTAAGCGAGTACTTTGCTTTAAAATTTAACATATTTGTTGAGCAAAATTTGAATTCCCATAATAAACTAATACTTATCAAAAAAAAATTATTAAAAAATGAATGTCACGTTTTTTAAAAAAAAACTGAATGTGATGCACTGATTAATGTAATTAATGATGTACATTGTGATAAGAATCATGCGTTAGATCTATGCATCACGACGTGTAATTATAAATGTAAACACCATTTATTTTTTGGAAAAGGATTTATTATTATTATTTTATTTTTATTATTATTATTAAATTTTCTGAGGAAGGAGTAAGGTGAAAGATTTTACTTCCTCTGACTGGTTATGCGTCAATCTATCTTCAAAAGTCCAAGTCTTTTTATGTATATCCCTTTGTACTTTAACAACTGATGTGAGAAATTACAGTCCGCTCCGCGAATGTCTGGAATCAGGTAAAGATGTTTACTTCCAGCCATAGATAGAGTATAAATCATGCTATTTATGCCTCTTTAAATACAGCAACCAGGTGACTGTTGAAGTGAGTTTTCTTCATTGTTATTATGCTGTACATTTTATTCACGTCTAGTAATCATAGGTAATTTTTGAAGTGAGAATTGAGTTTTCTCCACATATTTGAGTAATTTTATTTATTTCTACTCACCATTCCGCTATTTCATCTTTTTGAATTCGATTTGATGCATTGTTTTACTTCCACCAAGGTGATACACTTTCTCTTTCAACTGCGGTGAACTGCTTGGGCGCTGCTTCAGACAGCTGCGTCCAGTCAATGTCATATAGTCGAGGACTCACTTTCACTTCCACGTGCGGGATTCACCTCTCACACAGATGGCTAAACCGACTGCGTAATACATACTCATACATATTTCACAACAGAAAATTATTTTCAACTGGCCAGAAACAGGCGGTGGTCGAAAAATAATACAAGTGTCAAATAAGACCTATAGGAACATGTGTATTCGAAACATCCACGCATATCGAGTGATTTACCTTGGCTCTTACGTAACAAGAGCTTTCATTTGAACTTAACAAACAATGGACCTTGAAACTTATGTAACACAGCTTTCACTTCATTTCAACATTCTCTCCATGCTCATTCGTCAATCGCTTTCCCACACCACTCGCTTGCAAATACCCATTCACCAATCACAAACCAGCTCCCCTTATCCCTCCTTTGACCACGCCCCCTTTCCCCTATCCCTCTTTTGGTCACACCCCGTTTCCCCTCACCTCTCATTTGGCCAAGCCCCCTTCCCCCACCTCCTTGGGCCACGCCCCCTCCGACCCTCCATACCCTCCGACCCTTGACGTCAGCTTCATTTCCTTACTACTGTAGTAAACAGGAAATAAAAAAGTATCATGGACTAATGATGCGAAATACAAACATGAATAGGCCAATTATCAGTGAAAATGAAGAATAATATACATTCTGAACGAAAGGAGCTAAAAGGAAATAAATAACAATGGAATAACTATGAGGAAAAAGAGAATAAATAGGCCTATCACATTCAAGGCAAATGAAAAACATATCCACCAAGTAATGGAAATAAGTGTAGATCTTCAGCAGAGCGAAAGGCTAAAAAATAAGCTCAGCAAAGAAGATACGATGAATATCCCCAGGAAAGATGAATTAAATACCCTCAGCAAAGTGAAATTAAATAGTACCCTCAGCAAAGTGAAATGATAGTAAATACTCTCAAGAAAGGGAAACTCAATTTAACAGCTGCAGTAAAGAGCAATACATGCAATCATCTTGCACTGGCTGTCACTCAACATTAAACGACGAAAATGCTCTTTCTTGTGTAAACGCAAGGCCACTCTGTAAAGCAGCGACCTTCCCTTACATCCATCTGCCTCCACCACTTCCGGTAGTTTCCATTGTACTCTCTCTCTTTCGCCTGTTTTTATTTTATTCGCATTGCACAAGCAATCTGCCCGAGGCGGGGCTCGAACCCTCTGACTGGTTAACCCGCTGAGCGTAGTCCGCCCACTCAGCCAGTCGACGCGAACTCAGTGATTTAGCACAGACATCTACTATGGAAGTCGCAAATTTTCAAATACGAGCACCAATTTCTGGATATTTATATACAAACAAGAAATATCGCCACGCTACACGAACAACATTAAACTGAATGAATAATGGTTGGTCGGGCAACTCATCGGTTGACGAACCGACCGAGCAATTCACTAACCGTCTCACAGACCGAACGGCTCGCTAAAGGACTCACAGACCGACCAACCGATAACTAGCCGGCTCATGCAACGACTGACTTATTAACAACTCACAGAACAAGTGACTCATTAATCGACTCACAGAACAACCGAGCCATCCAATAACAGACTCACAGACAAGAGATTCATTAGCCGACCAAAAGACCGAGCGAGCGAATCATTATCCGACTCACAGATCGACCGAGCGACTCATCAACCGACTCACAGAACGACCTAGCGACTCAATCGACTCACAGACTGACCGAGCGACTCATTAACCGACTCGAACACTGACCGAGCGACTCATTAACCGACTCACGGACTGAGCGACTCATTAACAGATTCATGGACTGACTGAGCGACTCATTAACCGACCGAGCGACTCATTAACCGACTCACGGTCTGACTGAGCGACTCATTAACCGACTCACAAACCGACCGAGCGACTCATTAACAGACTCACGGTCTGAATGAGCGACTCATTAACCGATTCGCAGACTGACCGAGCGACTCATTAACCGACCCACAGATCGACCGACTCATTAACCGATTCGCAAACTGCGACTCTCATTAACCGACTCGCAGACTGACCGAGCGACTCATTAACCGACTCACGGACTGACCGAGCGACTCATTAACCGATTCGCAGACTGACCGAGCGACTCATTAACCGATCCACAGATCGACCGAGCGACTCATTAACCGACTCGCAGACTGACCGAGCGACTCATTAACCGCGACTCATTAATCGACTCGGAGATCGGCCGAGTGAATCATTAACCGACCCACAGATCGACCGAGCAACTCACCGCTAGACAGAGACTCCCTGATCCACATACCGAGCGATTCTCTGACTCACAGACTTAGATACCCGCTGACAGCTGAGCGACAGACCTAGTGACTCACTGACCCACAGACCGAGAAACTCGCTGACCAAAAGACCTAGTGACTCCCTGATCGAACGATCGATTCGCTGAGCGACAGACCGAGTTTCTACCTGAACGACAGATAGAGCGACTCGTTGAGCAATTCACTTAGCGACAGAATAAGCGACAGATTGAGCGATTCGTTGAGCGGCAGATTGAGCTACTAAATGAATATCTATCAATAACTGATTGAATGAAAAATAATCAGGCGGAAAGGCAGGCAGAAAATGAATTAATTTATTAATTATTAATGTGCTTATTTCATTAATTATAGAGCGGCTGACTAAATTCATTATATTACTAACGGACTGGTTGACTGCCACAGCTCACGTCTTACGAATGGACGCCATCTTGTGTGCACATATGCCAGGAACAATGCCTTCTGCTGCAATGCAAGGACATTGCCACACACAATGCGATATGCATATGCATGAGATTGTGGACATCCAGGCGATGCATGGATTTTGTCAGTGGCTGTACAAACGTCAGCGGGCGTGAGAACTGGGTGACCGCGTGAAGGCGACGTCTGCCAGATGCAGGGCTACTCAACGACGCACCCGGAACACACGCGACAATGTCAAGGCACAAGTGCGATCGTGTTGGTTCCAGGGACGTTCGTCAGGATAATGTCCACTCTCACCAAGTGAGCAGGACGATTACAATCCATCTCTGTCTCAATTGAAGTACAGAGGGACTTGGACGTACTCCCACTTGCAGCAAGAATGATACATGCGTTCCTTCCTCAGGAACAATTTAACACTCCGAGGATGTAAAGAAACATGAAATCAGTTGTCTGGCTTGGTGTATGCGTGTCATTTTGTAATGCCTCTACTGCAGCCGTGGCGAAAATGTAGTCGTGCGCCGAGCCACTGTGTAACCAGCGAATAGGGATTATAAAGAATGGACACTTCGCGTCGGTACCTTTGATGTAGCGGGACTGATTTCAATGACCTTCAAGCCAGCTAGAGCGTCAGATTCTGCTTTCTCCCTAGAGTTGGCGCTGACATCACACCAGCTAGCAGTCGACACGGAAGAAATATAACACATCCAATTAATACATCGAGGTACATTATATACTCAAATAAAATAAATTGGATCCATAAAATAATAAATCCTTCATTAACTGCAATGTCTAGACTCTCGAGTTCCTTTATGATGAGAGTTGAGACGTTGACCCCAACAACAATTAAAATATGTAATGATTTGATAGCGCTGAAAATGGAAAAACAAAACTCTTACAAGAAGTAAAACCATATACCTATATTATATTATTATTATTCAAATATTAAACGAATTCGATACTTAATTTTATAATGTATTACATTATTTTATAATATAATTTATTATATCTGAAATATAAAATATTATTATTACAACTAGTTTGTCACTGAGAAATAAGGAAAAGCTGTTAACTTGAATTTATTTGAAGCAAAGCGTTACTGGATTATGCAATAAGGTAGGCGATGTTTGGATCCTGTGCCTCAACTCTATTCTCAATAATTATCTCAGCGTATGCTCGATTACACTACCTCTAGCGCTTGAAAGTGGAACTAAACGCTGGCGCACAGAGAAACAAAACACAGGAAAATTCGCTCAGTGTCCATTCTTTATAATCCCTATTCGCTGGTGTAACCTGCAACGTGCATAGCACCTATGGAGGAAGGCGGACACCCGAAGGGGAAGTGAAGCAACTGTCTGACTTATTAACGGATTTTCATTTTCCTTACGTCAAGCACTTAAATATATAGTTTTATACAGTATAAGGTTACAAACTAATGTTTAGTACGTGTAACGAAGAAAGAAATTAACAAGAAAACGTAGGACACATTATCACAACCTAAAATTAACTGTCTTCAGAATGTCTCCGCGACAGAGTTTCAAAATAAGGAATTATGTCACTTACTGCCAGTCGTAGTTGATTACGAAGGTATTTGTTTGTCAATCGTACGCTAAATTAGGTTTATACTATTTTAATTGTTGAAAATAATTTTTCACAAAAGTAAGTTGTACCGAACATGGCTTCAACAGAACAAGCGAAAGTCAATAAATATATTTATTTTTTTGGCAAAGATTTGTCCCATTTGCTGTGTCAAGACCTTACACCTAGCTTTCATTTTACATCATATTGTAAAGTTTTGATTTAAATCGAAGACCAAATTATTCGATCTCCATTACTGGGATCGTCGTTAATAATAATTTGCGTCAACGTTTAATAATTGCAAATTCAATAAAATAATAAACGTTTTAATGTTTCATCAGCCCTTTGGAGTAAACAATTTTTCCTGTTATAACCGTTTTTCCTATTCTGTGTGAAAAATTTCATACATTTAATTTTATAAAGATAAATTGACAGCAAAAAAATAAAGTCACCAAACTCTATGAAACTTTAACGTTTTTGTGATAAGTACATGGTTTCGAGAATGTCATTTTTACGTTAAAACTGCAGGTCAGAGACAAAACAAATGGAACGGAGTTTGATTCCAGTGACGGAGAGGGTTTTTGGGGAATTATTAAGCAAGAGAAATACACAGCTATCATTGCGAGCCTAAAATCGATATATTTTTACCAAAAATACATACAACCTCCCCTTAAGAATTATTATTTTTAATTTATGTTTGAAAGTTAAAATGCGAAATTTTCATAACAGTTTTAGCATTCTTGATTATACTGGTATGCAACCATTTTGCACAGAGAAACTTTTTAGTCGGTAGAATGAACATACGCGTTTTTTCTTTAATATATTTTGTTTGATTTATTTATATGCATAATTTTGTGAATATTTAGTCATATTAATAACAACAAAAATTACCTACATTCATTACAGACAATGCGAAAGATATGCAGGTTCTATTGTTTACTATCAACCTTTAACAACTTATTTCGAAGATATTCTGAGCAAAAATGTCAAACATTTATCCTAACCTCAATATTTTCAGAATTACATTAATTCGAATTTGTTTGTAAAATACCATTATTCTTGAGTTTTAAGGGTAAAAGAATATTACAGATAAAGAATGAACTATTCAGGAGTATCATTTCTTTAATTAGCTAGTATTCTGAAGCTAAAAATATGTTGTGAATTCCATAGTTGCTTCGTACAGTTTTTTTTTTTTTTTTTTTTTTTTTTTTTTCGATTTTTAACTACAAAATTACATTTTCTTACACATTTCCACGCAATTGTTACAAATCAATCGCCACACTTGTAAATTCTCTTAGACTGTACATTAGGATGCAGAATTAAACTGTAAAGAAACGTTATTTTATTTAAATAATTAATTTATAATATATAATACCTTATATTACTCAAAAATCAAATTACCAACAAGTAAGCAGAAAAAGCATTACAAAATAAAAAATTTACCTCCAGACGCGCAGCATCTCTGCTGATTTAGCCGTGAAGAAGAAGGTCAATAAATATGCTCATCTTTTCATCTTTTAGACAATTATATCTTTGTCCCATTTGCTGTGGAAAATAATAATAATAAAATGACGCTAAAGTTTTATATCTCAAATCGGCCAAATTTTGATCTCCATTACTGGTGAATCACCGTTGCACTACTTATTTGCGTCAACGTTTAAGTATTGCAATTCAACGTGGAAATGCAATGAGCGTTTTGGGTACTCTTCCCGAATCCAGCCCTTTAGACGAACTATTTTTCCTGGAAAATTTTTTATTCTGTGTGTAAATATTTCTCTTTAATTTTATAAAGAAAAAATTCCCTTAAGCCAATAAAAAATAAAGTCACCAAAGTCGTATGATTTGTAACGATTTTTGTGATAAGTACGTAAGAATGTCATTTTTAGTTAAAAATTGAAAATTGGTACGCAGAACCAAGGACCAGGGTTCGATCCCCGGCGACGGAGTGAATTTTTCTCCTCAAATATTAATCGTCAAACTTTACACAATCAAAATAGACAAACACATAAAATCGATATATTTTTACCAAAAATATATACAACCTCCCCTTAAGAATTATTAATTTTTAATTTCTGTTTGACTTAAACTGCGGAATTTCAAATATTGTTGAAGAGGTTATATCGAAAGCCATTTTGCAGCGCTTGCCTTGCACAGGATTGGAACCACAATTATGCCACAGTCTAGTATATACAGTCACGAAGCTCAATACGTATCAAATATGCATCCATAGATGGTTGCTAACCACTAGGATCGCTACTATCGCCTCATTACAGACAATGCGAAATAGTACCTGCACAGTCTATTGTTCCTAGCAACTTCAACAACTCAAGTTTCGTGACTGTATATACTAGACTGTGATTATGCCCTAACCGTTTCGTAACAAGTCACTGTCTGTCTCAAACAGTTGACTGCACTATGGCGTCATCCGCGCTTATAACAATGGCACGAGACAATTAGAGGGAACTGTATTCAGCCCCGCCGGCCCAACTTAATCTCCTTCGCTACAGGAGTCCGTTGCCAGGCAACTGCACCTTCCGATCCCTGAAAACAATTGCCGATATCGACTGTCCTGACGTCAGTGTGATAATTTATTACCGCGTCCCACTGCCTTAAAAGTCGCTAAATATAGGAGCCACGCACATGCGGGATCAACCGACTATGACAAGCTGTCGGCACGTCGCCAGATCAGCCGCACCTCCTACACATCGAGTCAGCTGTTCAGGGCAACTAGCAAGTGTGTGTATTTCATTATTTCATACAACATAATAATAATAATAATAATAAAATAATAATAATAATAATAATAATAATAACAATAATAATAATAATAATAATAATAATAATAATAATAATAATAATAATAATAATAATTAGAGCCCGAAAGTTTAGGTACTTATAACAGTTAAAATACGCAGGCAAAAAAGACAATAAAAACGTAAAAAAAGGGCACAATAATCTTTGAAAAAGGCATTACAAATTTTAAAAAGGCATAATACATTTTATGAAATAAATTTAAATTATATCAACATCTATTGTACGAAATGAAAATATAAAAATTGGAGATTTATCTTTCGAAGAGGTGGAAAAATTCAAATGTCTTGGAGCAACAGTAACAAATATAAATGATACTCGGGAGGAAATTAAACGCAGAATAAATACGGGAAATGCCTGTTACTATTCGGTTGAGAAGCTTTTGTCATCTAGTCTGTTGTCAAAATATCTGAAAGTTAGAATTTATAAAACAGTTATATTACCGGTTGTTCTGTATGGTTGTGAAACTTGGACTCTCACTCTGAGAGAGGAACAGAGATTAAGGGTGTTTGAGAATAAGGTTCTTAGGAAAATATTTGGGGCTAAAAGGGATGAAGTTACAGGAGAATGGAGAAAGTTACAGAACGCAGAACTTCACGCATTGTATTCTTTACCTGACATAATTAGGAACATTAAATCCAGACGTTTGAGATGGGCAGGGCATGTAGCACGTATGGGCGAATCCAGAAATGCATATGGAGTGTTAGTTGGGAGGCCGGAGGGAAAAATACTTTTGGGGAGGCCGAGACGTAGATGGGTGGATAATATTAAAATGGATTTGAGGGAGATGGGATATGATGATAGAGACTGGATTGGTTTTGCACAGAATAGGGACCAATGACGGGCTTATGTGAGGGCGGCAATGAACCTTCGGGTTCCTTAAAAACCTTTTTTGTAAGTAAGTAAGTAAGTAAAGTCACATATTTACTTCATAGGTGACATGTTGATTTACAAAATACTTTTCTTTTTTTTTTCGTGATTAACTGTATTTTCACAAACCTTACATAACAAAACTGTTCCATCGGTTAAAAACACATGGGCACCAAATTCACTAACGTAAGCATGAAGTTTACTTTGCACTGGTTTACTGAATTTAGGCATTCTAGCTAACCGATCTTATACCTTCTGGCACCCGACAATAACTGACTGTTCCTCACTCAAATTTCTTCGTCCTACAATAATAAACACGTGTAGCACAAAAGTGTAACAGTAAGATTTGAAAATATGAAAGCAAACAATATTAGAAAATCCTACGTGACAGCTTCTATGAGAACGGGCTTAATATTTAAAATTATAAAGCTGATTGTTGGTACCGTGGAGACATGACAATATTATATTTGTAACTGTGGATTGTCGATCATTATCTATATTACACCAATAGTATTAAAGCACGATTATTAGCAGATTAAGCAGCGAAATAAATTACTTTTATTTACTATTGTTAGTAAAGTTAGTCATTGTTTCAAATATTTAAATTTCATACACATTACATTACAGTTAATTAGAAAATTGCAAATAAACAAGAAATTTGTATGTACGTACTGTATGTATGTATGTATGTATGTATGTATGTATGTATGTATGTATTTTTTTAACTGCATGTTCCATTACTACTATAAGTATGTACTACATGCGTAAGTTGACCTTTGTCACAAAATGATTATCCTTACCCTGACTATTGTTTGTGCTAATATGGCTACTTATTTAGTTTCGTATCCTAAAATTACTTACTTAGTACCTTTGATTAATTTAAAATATTCAAAATTTTCTAAAGTTAAATCCTTATTGTAGAGAGTCTAAGTCTATACTATTGGCAAATTTTTCTAAATGTTTTACATAGGTTACTCCCAATTCGTTCTTTTCAACAGGCCACTTCCCTCCACTCATAATTACACAAGCTTTTAATGTTTCCCTTTGTGTTTTTAGTTTCTCACATACATATATTATGTGGTCGACAGATTTTCTTTCACCTCACACATGCATATTTACAGATAACTATTGATTCTTTCTGTGATGTCAGCAGTGTAGTCAGGTTTGGTGACATACGTATTTTTAATTTGAGTCTCTCTTGAATACTAGGGAAGAACGATTTAGTAAGGAGGCCTTTGTTAGTGGATTCCCATTCCTCTTTCCATCTTTCCTCGGAGACGGCTGGTAGCTGATGTTTGACTGGACTTATTGGGATGTTGGCGCAGCAGATCTGTAGGTCGCCGTCGCTTGCTGGTATGTATGTATGGGAGAGTCGGGTAGTATCGGACATCGGGTATATCGGACAGTGAGTTTCTTTCATCTACCACACGATGATAGTACCTGATTGACATGGTTACGTTTCTGTGATGTCGCATAGAGAAACGTAACCATGTCATTCAGGTACTACCATATGGTGGTAGATGAAAGAAACGCACTGTCCGATATCACCCGATGTCCGATACTACCCGACTCTCCCCTATGTATGTATTCATTTTATTTTATTGGGTTTTTCGACGCTGTATCAACATCGGACAGGTTTTTAGCATCTGAATGATATGAAGGTGATTGCCAGTGAAATGAGTTTCGTGATGTCCAGCACCGAAACGTTAACCAGCACTTGCTCCATTGGGTTGTAGAAAACCCCGGAAAAAACCTCAACCAGGTAACTTGACCCGACCGGGATTCAGACGCGCTGACCGTTACTCCACAGGTGTGGACCCTATGTATTTATGTATATATGTATGTATTTGGTGAAGTTTCAGTTCTGTGAGTCAATTGGTTACTGAGTTATTAAAAAAATATATTTTAAAAAATTTGCACATTTCAAATTGAAACGTGTCGTTCAATTTTTCAGTAAAATGTTTGAAATTTCTTTTGCAAGACCAGTGGCATATTTATAAAAATATCACACATCAGTTTTCCTATGCATATTTTTACTGCAAAAGGGGGAAACAATTTTATAACCACTACATGTGTAAAAATAAAAATGTTTCATTGCGACTATAAATATTTCAGTTTTATCTAAAAAAAAGTATTCGGTTAATCATAAAATCTTCTTTTTTAACCACAGTGTTTAGAACACGCAGTAAAAATTTAATGTTCTTATCATCAAAATTGTAAGAGCCTTTACACTTCGAACCTGACGAAATATGCTGAAAAAAGGTGTGAGAAAATAGCCTGTAAAATCAGCATGGAATTAAAATTCAAGAGTGCAGGCTTTATATATGGCGTGATTTGCTGTCCTGGGCCCGTCTCAAAGAGCGAAGAACTATTCACTCTCTCACTTTACTCTTCAATATTCTTCAAACCTCTAACCCTAGCTACCTAGCTTCTTGTTTTCAACATTTGTCCTCATATCACGAAATAGATACTCGCTCACAACGCCATATCACACTCTCCATTCCTAAACACAGAACATCCTTCTACTCTTCATCTTTCACGGTCTCTGCAGCTCATCTCCTGAACTCTCTACCACAATATGTCAGAGACTGTCGGGCATTGTCTAGTTTCAAAAATAAATTAAAATTGCACTTTTTCAATTCAGATTCCTTTCAGTCATAAGCCCTTTTCTCTGCGATATTTTGTAAAAATATAGGCTATATATTTCTTTCCTTCCTTTCCCCTTTTTGTTCTTTTTATCAGCTGATGAATTTATTATCATAGCTTTTTTTTGTGAATTTTATTTAATATTCGTATTTCTTTTTTTTATTATTATTTTATTACATCCCATTTTGTTATATTCTACCTTACGTTTTCCATATTAACCATTTGTACTAAATGAATTGCTTTTACTATATTCCAATGTATTTTACTTTCTTTTTCTGTTATTGTATTATTTTCATGTTGTTTAGTGTCGATTTTATTATGCTATTATTATTATTATTATTATTATTATTATTATTATTATTATTATTATTATTATGCTCGACCATGCCGAAATGTAGTAATTATACACCTGGTAGCAGTCCTTTAATGCATGTCATTAAAGTACACCTATTCATTAAAGTTCAGGTTTTCGATTATTCTCGGATATGCAATCGAAAGACAACTAGCAAAACGTCACGCAGGCTGGAAATCCAATACTGTCGCAGAAGGTTATGTTCTGTTACTATAATAATTAGTGTTAATTGTAAATAGTATTCAAATAAATTCAATTTGTCATCTCGTTTTTCGATGTCGAAGTCAATTTCAAGGTTATATCAAGTTTAACGTTTATCTTACTCTTTAGATTATACCAAGGTCGTCGACATTCGTTCCCCGGAAAAAATCAATACTTTCGCGTCTGCGCACATCTCACAATTTACGAGATTGCACAAGGTCAGTTCGCTCCCCAGTCACATAAGAATAACATGAATACTTATGAATAATTTCAAGTTAGAAATGTGGTCGAGCATAAAAAGTCGTATGAAACTCGCCTATAATGGTAATTAAGACGCTCGTATGAAAATTATGAAACGAGCGCAAGCGAGTTTCATAAACAAGCATACTCGCGTCTTAATTACTATCATTATAGGCTCGTTGCATAATGTACTATTATATGTTAGTATTCTGTTCTTTAACTTTTTGTTCAATTTTAACTTCTTGTATACTTTGTGACCTGGTAGAATGTAAGAGAAGGCCCTATGGCCTTAACTCTGCCAGTATAAACAAAGAATTATTATTATTATTATCATTATTATCATTATTATTATTATTATTAATTTTTATGCTTTTTACAAGAAAACTAAAATGCGTATTTTGACTGAAAATGACCAAAATTTTACCCGTCACCCCCCTTAACGTGCCGGAAAACCCCGACATGGGACACACGTCTGGAAGTCCCTCCTGAAGGACATGCGCTCCGGATTTTTGCATGCTGAAAAATCCATCGATCCCAGCCAGGTTTGAACCCGCAACCCTAGTTCTATAAAATTGAGGTAAAAAGAAGAGTAGTTACTACCCTTATGTTTCTGCTCCACGCAACTTGCATGTTTTCTATCATGATGTCACATGTCTAGGTCGCGTAAAACGGTTCGAGCAGTTGAGAGCGTTGAGTAGCCTTTTCGTCGATATGTATAAAAACACGAGGAGCAAGAAGCGAGTGCACCGCAATTGACCAGAAGTCGGTCTGTATCAGCTATTAGACGTGATCACACCGAATTAGCTGATCTGGTTAACAGATATCCGCCCTCTCATGTCGCGGACACGAGTTCAGATACCAGGCATCGCCACTTGACGCCCGACCGCAAAAACGTGTCAACCCGCAAGAAGCGAGCAATGTCATTCACAAGCTGTCAGATGACGTAGACTCATGTGTGAGATGTGGTACAATATGTGGAGCGCAGCAGCTGTCTAACAGTCTACGACGGCCTGCTACCATTATCTTTCAGCCATTGCTCCATTATTATCACCTTCTAGTAGTTCTAACTCTGGTCGTCTGCGGTGGCCGAGTGGTTAGACCTTCATGCAGACGGTCCGGGTTAGAGACTCG
Source organism: Periplaneta americana (assembly GCA_025594305.2). Lineage (NCBI taxonomy): Eukaryota > Metazoa > Arthropoda > Insecta > Blattodea > Blattidae > Periplaneta > Periplaneta americana. Next base: position 18,537,959 of record JAJSOF020000035.1, read on the forward strand.
GTCAGACCTGAAGTTTTTTTATTGAAAAATCCATAGTGACATTTGTGGCGGACATGGTCACAGTTGGGATTTTCTCAGAATTCTCCCGTTTCTCCATATTAGGCATTAGAGTCGTGCATAACCGGTTACGAAAGGTAGAAAAGAAATTGTTACTGAACGCCTGGCTCTGTAGACAGTATGCGAAGCTCTTCCGTCTCGCGGAGTAGTCCAATATTCAGTTTAACGAATGTCAGAGTCTCACCCGGGTGGACGGCTCTGGAGCATGAAAAACAGGTAATATTGAGCCATCCAGGAGTTCCAAGAATCGTTGTAAGGAAGCGATTATCATCGTGTACCTTTCAATTGATATTTCCTCCTCTCTCTTTTGATTGATTAATTGACTGATTTATTTATTTATTTATTTATTTATTTATTTATTTATTTATTTATTTATTTATTTATTTATTATCTTTATTATATTTATAAAAAATAGGTTGCAACCGCCAAATTACTCTTCAAGGAACGACCACTCATATAAATTGAGGGAAAGAAGACAGAGGACGGACACTGGAAAGTTTTCTTTTCTCAATCGTACTATCAGGGACTGGAATGCTTTACCTGCAGAGTTACTAAAGGCTTTACCAACAACCAAAAATGCATTTAAAAATAGGCTTAAGGACCTTACTAATAGACGGTAAGGGTGTAAATGATATGTTGTTATTGAAGTGCTGTATCAGTGAAGAATTATGTTGTGTCAGTGAAGTGTGTTGTATCAGTGAAGAAGTACGTCGTGTCAGTGAAGTGTGCTGTGTAAGTGAAACGTGTTCCTGTCAGTGAAGCTTTATAGTTTATAGTGGCAGTGCAAAGTATTTGAACAGTGAAATGTTTTTGAAGTGTTAGTGAAATCAGGATAGAATCAGTGAAATGTGTCGTAATTCCAGTGCAGTGAGTGAGTTGACAGCGAAATAAGTGTAATGTTCAAAGGTACTTGTGCAGATATGAACATATCATACTCGTGGGTTTTAGTTCGATCTTAGTTTTAAGATACAAATTAGAAAATTTCAAATGTTATTTTAAGTGATCGTTTCATTTAATTTAGTATATTTCCTGTTGTTGTTGTTATTATTATTATTATTATTATTATTATTAGTATTAATTATTAGTATTATTATTAATTGTATTTTAATTAATACGTTTATTATTGTCATTATTGGGTGTAATTAGTTACCACTGACACCGGGTATACACCCATTGCAGTGTGAATAAATACATACATACATACATACATACATACATACATACATACATACATACATACATACATACATACATACATACATACATTTTATTTTTTATTTATTTTTATTTACTTATTTCTTATTTATTTATTTATTTACTTATTTGGTTATTTGCTTATTTATTTATTTATTTATTTATTTATTTATTTATTTATTTATTTATTTATTTATTTATTTATTTATTTATTGAGTCATTGCTCGATTAATTCATTCATTCATATTCATTCAGCAATCCAAGTATTGCAGCAGCACGCATCATGAAGCGACAATCATTAGACTTGAGAGTGCTTTTATTTTTGTTAATAAGTTTTTATTCCCATAAAAACGATATATTAGAAAAATAATAATACATCCACCTAGAATAATTAAAAGACATAGGCTGTATTAGCAACTACTTCTTCAGAGGTAGCCTATGTATTTTGAGTTTAAAGTATGAACGTTACAATAGTAACTGTGTACATATTTGCTCTTCTATTTTGTAAGTAATTGTAATTTATTTTATTCCTATATTTGTTTACATGTCAGATTTCATCTATGCATTACGCTTATTTCCTTTGTTGTTACCGATGTCCATTAGTTGATTTACATATTAGTTATGAAGATAAATGTACCAAAGTGTCCAATCAATTATAATTCTATTTCAAGCTAACTAACTTACTTACTTACTTATGGCTTTTTAGGAACCCGCAGATTCATTTCCTCCCTCACTTAAGCCCGCCATCGGTCCTTATCCTGTGCAAGATTAATCTAGTCTCTATCATCATATCCCACTTCCCTCAAATCCATTTTAATATTATCCTCCCATCTACGTCTCGGCCTCCACAAAGGTCTTTTTCCCTCCGACCTCCCACTTAACACTCTATATGCATTTCTCGATTCGCTCATACGTGCTACATGCCCTGCCCATCTCAAACGTCTGGATTTAATGTTCCTATTTATGTCAGGTGAAGAATAGAATGCGTGCAGTTCTGTGTTGTGTAACTTTCTCCATTCTCCTGTAACTTCATCCCTTTTAGTCCCAAATATTTTTCTAAGTACCTTATTCTCAAACAGCCTTAATCTATGTTCCTCTCTCAAAGTGAGAGTCCAAGTTTCACAACCATAAAGAACAATTGGTAATATAACTGTTTTATAAATTCTAACTTTCAGGTTTTTTGACAGCAGACTGGATGATAAAAGCTTCTCAACCGAATAATAACAGGCATTTCCTATATTTATTCTGTGTTTAATTTCCTCCCGAGTATCATTTATATTTGTTACTGTTGCTCCAAGATATTTGAACTTCTGCAACTCTTCAAAAGATAAATTTCCAATTTTTATATTTCCATTTCCTACAATATTCTCGTCACGAGACATAATCATATACTTTGTCTTTTCGGGATTTACTTCCAAACCTATCACTTTACTTGCTTCCAGTAAAATTCCCGTGTTTTCCCTACTGTTTCAAATATCCTTGTAGGTTCAGATATATTTGACTAGTTGTCATTTTGTCTCAGCATACGTCCAGAATTGAACCCTAACCTCTTAAAGAGAAGTCACGTGACCACTGCTGGACTGTTCCAATTTATCCTGGACGAGCAGACACTTCTTAAATAGTAAATGAAGTATAAACAAATGCCAGCTACAACAGCCGGTTGTTATGGCCACTCCTGCTTCTTTACATAATGAGATGAACTTGATTGCTAGTTTTTGCATATGTGCCAGCAGGAATTTGTCTACGTCCATGTCAAGGGTCAGGATGACGTAACGGCAACACGCGTACAGATCTTCATCTGTTCTGTGCTCAGTTTAACACTTCCTGCTTCCAGAACGAATCTATGGAGACCAACATCACATCGTAAGAAGTATATAAGTAGTATGTATAGTACTTAAACAAGTGCATTTCTTGCAGCAATATTACATGAATAATAAAATATCATAAAATATCCTCATTTGAACCATGACATGCAAGTACTGTGGCGACATAAAAGCCACACAACAGATGACAAAGACTTTGACATACGCACAATATGTGCATGTAGGAAAACTTACCAGAAGTGTATAATAACAAAAAAGATAAATTAAAACATAGATGTCAAAAAGATTACACATACTTATTACACGATTACACTTTTTTTAACAATTCAGTTATTTATCATGTTATTTAATGACGTTGTATCAACTACGAGGTTACTTAGCGTTGGTTGAATTTGTGATTGCTATAAATTTCACAGGATGTTTCTGATGATTCGGAAAGGGTTTACAAAACATTCGCTTTACAGTTGGGGAATTAAAAAGATGTAATAAGGAATTCATGGAATCCCTGTAAAACTTGCCATTTCCCTTCATTTCTGTCTTTATTCTCGTTTAATACTTCAGAAAATAGAAGCTCTTAGACCACATATTTATCAAAATGTAGGGGAGAGTCGGGTAGTACAGGACATCGGGTAATATCGGACAGTGCGTTTCTTTCATCTACCACCATACGGTAGTACCTGAATGCCATGGTTACGTTTCTCTATGCGACATCACAGAAACGTAACCATGTCAATCAGGTACTATTATCGTGTGGTAGATGAAAGAAACTCACTGTCCGATATTACCCGATGTCCGATACTACCCGCCTCTCCCCTAAGCTTATCTTAATATTATGAAATAATGTAGGCCTGTGTATTAGTGTCCTTTGTCTGGCAGAAAATACTTGACGATTCATTGGTAAGTTACAAGTACTTGTACTTCGGTGAAACACAATCATGAAACTTCATTGATAATTGTAAGTATGGAGTAGTAAATTATAACTGTAGGAAAATCTTTTGTATCGAGGAGACGGGCTCAAGATATGGACGGTAGCTGTGAATATATTGAATAAGCAGTCGCGGAGAGCCGATGAGGGGTGGTCCTCCAGCTTGGGGGGTTGGGCGAAGGGCAAACAACCCATCACCGTAAAAAACAGCTTGTTACGAATTCTTGAAATAAGCCTCGGAATGGTACTGATTCTCTGGCACGACCACAGCAGATACTCGGGAGGAAATTAAACACAGAATAAATATGGGAAAAGCCTGTTATTATTCGGTTGAGAAGCTTTTATCATCCAGTCTGCTGTCAAAAAATCTGAAAGTTAAATTTATAAAACAGTTATGATACCGGTTGTTCTATATAGTTGTGCAACTTGGACTGTCACTTTGAGAGAGGGACAGAGATTAAGGATGTTTGAGAATAAGGTTCTTAGGAGAATATTTGGGACTAAGAGGGATGAAGTTACAGGAGAATGGACAAAGTTACACAACACAGAACTGCATGCATTGTATTCTTCATCTGACATAATTAGGAACATTAAATCCCGAAGTTTGGGATGGGCAGGGCTTGTAGAACGTACGAGCGAATCCAGAAATGCATATATAGTGTTAGTTGGGAGGCCGGAGGGAAAAAGACCTTTGGAGAGACCGAGACGTAGATGGGAAGATGATATTAAAATGGATTTGAGGGAGATGGGATATGTTATAGAGACTGGATTTATCTTGCACAGGATAGGAACCAATGGCGGGCTTATGTGAGGGCGGCAATGAACCTCTGGGTTCCTTAAAAGCCAGTAAGTAAGTAAGTACATGTAGGCATATGTTTTAGTCTCCTTTGTTTGGCAGAAAATACTTCACAATTCATTGGTAAGTTACAAGTATTTGTACTTTGGTGGAACACAATCATGAAACTTCGTTGGTAATTGTAAGTATGGAGTAGTAAAGTACAACTGTAGGAAACTCTTTTGTGAAACAGAATCACTCTATTACTAGAGAATTTACTTGTAACGTAAAAGACCACACCTCTGTGGAATGGGCCACTGATGTTCTCTGTTGTTCGTGTATTATTATTATTATTATTATTATTATTATTATTATTATTATTATTATTATTATTATATTATTCATTTATAAATACCTTTATGATAACCCGGAGGTTCATTGCCGCCCTCACATAAGCCCGCCATTGGTCCCTATCCTCAACAAGATTAATCCAGTCCATATCATCATATCCCACCGCACTCAAATCAATTTTAATATTATCCTCCCATTTACTACTCGGCCTCCCCAAAGGTCTTTCTCCCATCTCTGGTCTCCCTACTTATATGCATTTCTGGATTCACCCATACGTGCTACATACCCTGCCTATCTTAAACATCTGGATTTAATGCAGGGAATTATGTTAGGAGAAGAATACAATGTGTGCAGTTCTGCGTTGTGTAACTTTCTCCATTCTCCTGTAACTTCATCCCTCTTAGCCCCAAATATTTTCCTAAGAACCTTATTCTCAAACACTCTTAATCTCTGTTCCTCTCTCAAAGTGTGAGTCCAAGTTTCACAACCATAAAGAACAACCGGTAATGTAACTGTTTTATAAATTCTACCTTCAGATTTTTTGACAGCAGAGTAGATGACAAAAGCTACTCAACCGAATAATAACACGCATTTCCCATATTTATTCTGCGTTTAATTTCCTCCCGAGTGTCATTTATATTTGTTACTGTTGCTCCAAGATATTTGAATTTTTCCACCTCTTCGAAGGATAAATCTACAATTTTTATATTTTCATTTCGTACAATATTCTGGTCACGAGGCATAATCATATACTTCGTCTTTTCGGAGTTTACTTCCAAACCTATCGCTTTACTTGCTTCAAGTAAAATTCCCGTGTTTTTTCCTAATCATTTGTGTATTTTCTCCTAACACATTCACGTCATCCGCATAGACAAGATCTGATGTAACCCGTTCAATTCCAAACCCTGTCTGTTATCCTGGACTTTCCTAATGACATATTCTAGAGCGAAATTAAAAAGCAAAGGTGATAGTGCATCTCCTTACTTGTCCGCAGTGAATTGGAAAAGCATCAGATAGAAACTGGCCTATACTAACTCTGCTGTAAGTTTCACTATTATTATTATTATTATTATTATTATTATTATTATTATTATTATTATTATCTATACTAATAATAAATTTGTATCGAAAATTTTTCTGTAATTTTCGGTTTTCCAAAAATAATTGGTGTCAACATGTATAATTAACCATCCTGAAACCGAACATAGTTTTTTTTTTAATTTTTGTCTGTCTGTTACCTTTTCACATGATAATGGCTCAACCGATTTATATGAAAATTGGAATATAAATTAAGTTCGTTGTAACTTAGATTTTAGGCTATATGGCATTCAAAATACTTAATTTAAAAGGGGGGTTATAAGGGGGCCTGAATTAAATAAATCGAAATATCTCGCTTATTATTGAGTTTCATGAAAAATATTACATTACATAAGCTTCTTTAAAAATAATTTCCGATAAGTTTTATTCTATACAAAATTTGATAAGTCTGATATTTAATGAGATAAATGAGTTTTAAAATTACAATAACAACGCCATCTAAGGCGCTGTACTGAAATAAAAACAAATGACTTCGTCTATAAGGGGCCTTGGACAACAACAATCGAAAGCTATTAAACATAGTCTAAGAGAATGTTTCTGTGTTTGTATGAAGTAATATCGGAAGCTAATTAATTGTTTAATTTTTAGGCCTGTTTCACCATTGGAAAGTGTAGTTTCTCTAGATGGACATAATTCTACAATGTTATTACAGCAACTTCTGAAACATGTAGCAAATAATATAAAGTATACACATTAAAACTAAATGATATGTCAATCTTCATTAAACTATGGTTGCATGTAATAACAATTAAGAAACATGTTAAAGGAATTATCATTGCACCAAATGAGTGCTCTCTGGATCAAAATGACCGCATTTTAATTATTTAAATACAATTTAAATTAAGTAACATATTAAACGATTTATCCTTCTATCAAACACGAATTTTGGCTGGATAAAACGTCCTATTTTAATTATGTAATTACTTTATATTTATTTCTAACGGGTGAAGCGGAGCGCACGGGTACGGCTAGTTATTATTATTATTATTATTATTATTATTATTATTATTATTATTATTATTACCACAATATCATCAATGTATCATATTCCTGCCAACCTACATCATTAGTTTGGCATTATCATTGGCATTACTGTACTAATAATTTGCCATCTTATTCACTACCACTGTATTATATTGTCAATATTTTTCTATTTTCATCATCATCATCATCATCATCATCATCATCATCATCATCGTCATCACTGTAGTATCAACACAGCAGTTTAGACGCCAGTCTCTCAGTCGCTCGGCTGCATTATTCAGGCGGGTCGCAGCTGCGTGCTCTTCGATAAACGATGAGCGGCCCTTGCAAGCGACGCGGCGGAGCAGAATCGCGAGCGGCGAAATAAAATTATCCGTGTTTACAAGGCTGTGGAGAGGAGGACACGGCCTTCGGAGTTGCACAACCATAACAACATTAAACGGAGGGAGATGTGCTGCACAGGAAGGGACGGAAATAACACAGGCTAGGCAGGGGAACTGTCAAAGAAGAGGATGACAGACATAAGGACAGGTGGATGAAAACAGAAAGAAAAGGAACAGAGAAGAGAAAAAATGCTTACAAGTTTAAAGAAAAACAGATAAAGGTAAGAAAATGAAGCAAGAGAAATATAAATAAACGAAAGGAAGAAGAGGAAAAATGGAGAATGAAGGTAAGGGCAGAGAAGGAAGAAAGTGTTGAAAATAAAAAAAGAAAATAGAATAGAAATGAAAAAGGGGGAAGAAAATGAAGGAAAGAATGTGAAAAAACAGGGGAGAAACTGAAGAGAAAAAAAGCGAAGACTGTGAGGGAAAGTAAGAAAATGGTGTAAAGAATAAGGTGGAACTGAGTGAAGAAAAGAGAAAGGAAATATAGTAAAAGAAGTAAAGTGAAGAAAAGAGAAAAGAAAAGAATTGAAGAAAAAAGGGAAAGCAGTGAATGAAAGAAATTAGCAAAGAAAATGTAGAAAAAAGTGGGGAAGAAAATGGAAATAAAAATGAGGGAAGAAAGAAAGAGAAGATGAAAGAAATTGAAGAAAAGAAAAAGAGAGAAAGTGAAAGAAAGATAAAGATGATAAAAAATGAAGAAAACCTCAAAAAATAAAGTGAAGAAATGAGGGGGGAAAGTGAAGAAAAGAGAGAAGTATGTGAAGAAAAGAAAAGGGGACGAAAGTGAAGAGAAAAAGGTAAAAAGGAAAGAAAAGAGGGAATTATGTAAAGAAAAGAGAAAGGGCATGTGTGAAGAAAAGAAAAGCGAAGAAAGTGAATAAAAGAAATGAGGGAGAAAATGTAGAAAAAGTGAAGAAAACGAAAACAAAAAGGTCAGAAAATGAATAAGGGGAATAGACACAAGTGAAGAAAATAAAATGGGTGAAAAATAAAGGAATGTGAAAAGAGGGACAAAAGTGAAGAAAGGAGCAAAAGAGGAACGTAAGTGAAGAAAATAGAAGGAATAAAATCGGGAATGGAGAGAAGAAAGAAGAAAGTAAGGAGATAAGAGGTAATAAAGTGAATAAATGAGGAAAGAGTGAGAAAACTGGATAAAAGAGTAGACAAACAAGAAACTAAAGAAAAGAGAAGAGAGTAAATAAGCTGAAAAAAGACAGGAAATGAAACAATGAAGTAAATAGAAAACAGTTAAAACGTGCAGAAAAAAGAAGAGGAAATGAAGTGAATGAAAAGGAAAAGAAGGGGGAAACGTAGAAAATATATAATAAGAAAGAACACGAAGAGAAGGAAAAAAGGAGAATAAAACAAAGAGAGAAGAAAACGAAAAGGGGGATAACACAAAAAGAGGGAAGGAAGCGAAAAAGGGAACAAAACGAAAAGGAGGGGAAGAAAAAATCAAGAAAACGAAAAAGAGGAAAGGAAACGCAAAGAAAGGAAGGAAGGAAACGCAAAGCAGGGAAGGAAACGAAAAGAAAAGAAGGAAACGAAAAGGAAGGAAGGAAACGCAAAGGAAGGAAGGAAACGAAACGGAGGGAAGGAAACGGAAAGGAAAGAAGGAAACGAAAAGGAGGAAGGAAACGAAAAGGAAAGAAGGAAACGAAAAGGAAAGAAGGAAACGAAAAGAAGGAAGGAAACGGAAAGTAAGGAAGGAAACGCAAAGAAAGGAAGGAAACGAAAAGGAAGGAAGGAAACGCAAAGAAGGAAGGAAACGAAAAGGAAAGAAGGAAACGAAAAGGAAGGAAGGAAACGCAAAGGAAAGAAGGAAACGAAAAGGAAAGAAGGAAACGCAAAGAAGGGAAGGAAACGAAAAGGAAGGACGGAAACGCAAAGGAAAGAAAGAAACGAAAAGGAAAGAAGGAAACGAAAAGGAAAGAAGGAAACGAAAGGGATGGAAGGAAACGCAAAGGAAAGAAGGAAACGAAAAGGAGGGAAGGAAACGGAAAGGAAAGAAGGAAACGAAAAGGAAGGAAGGAAACGAAAAGGAAGGAAGGAAACGCAAGGAAGGGAAGAAAACGAAAAGGAAGGAAGGAAACGAAAAGGAGGGAAGGAAACGGAAAGGAAAGAAGGAAACGAAAAGGAAGGAAGGAAACGAAAAGGAAGGAAGGAAACGAAAAGGAAAGAAGGAAACGAAAAGGAAGGAAGAAAACGAAAAGGAAGGAAGAAAACGAAAAGGAATGAAGGAAACGCAAAGGAGGGAAGAAAACAAAAAGGAGGGAAGGAAACGCAAAGGAAGGAAGGAAAATGAAAAAGAGGAAGGGAAGAAAAAGAGACATGGAAACTAAAAAGAGGGACGAAATCGAAAAAGAGAGCAAAAAGGAAAAAAGTACAGAATACAGAATATGTATAAGAGAATAAAACGGAAAGATGGAAGAAAACGATAAGGAGGGAAGAAAATGAAAGGGGGAAAAGAGTAAAGAAACGAAAAAGAAAGTAAGAACTGTATAAAAAATAAAAGATTGGGCGTGTAGGAAGGAGAAATGAGGGAAGGATACGAATGTAAAAAAAAAATAAAATGAGAATGGAAAGATAAAGAAAATGAGGGGAAGGGAAGAAAGGAAAAAAATAAGTGAATATAGTGAAAAAAGAAATAAATAATAGAACTATATGAAACAAAGTAAGGAGAGAGGAAAAGAATGGAAGAAATAGGAAGGAAATTTATATATAAGCAATATGTAATAAAATAAATTACAAAAGAAATGAAAACATAAATAGAAAGGAAATAAGGAACAGAAAGGAGAGAGAATGGTGGAGAAAAAAAAAAAATACGCAACGATAAGAAAAGTCAGTTTCTTAAGTCTCCGCTCCCAATCTAAAACGTAGCTACGGTATCGCATTTCACGTCCTTTCCTATAACTTCAACTTATCACCCACGACCAGCAATCTCCCGCCATCACAAAGGTTCTTTAACACAACAGTAAAAATCGTATTGCACTTACACTGGCCTACAAGTCTGCACAGGACATAAATCCAACAGGGTAAGAACTAGTTTTTCTTAAACAATAAAAAGCAACTTTTATCACGTACTCAGAAAGGGATATCATAGACGTCGTGGTTGGCAACACGCGTAAGTTTAGATGCCAGGAGTAGAAGGCGCACATCATATGAATTTCCCTTCCACATGACAAATTCGTGTGACCCTCTTTAGCCGGAGACTCATAAATCCAACAGCTGCAATATTTTATTTTGCCCTAACATATACATATAACAAAGAGAAAGGGAACATGAATTCCTGACGACGTAAGAGAGCCAGGCTTCCTAGCAACTGCGTACAGATGTGACCTGTTGAAATGTGAAATATTGATAGGCTACACCCCTCCAAACAAAAGTCAAACAATGATGAGTCCACAGAAACTTTCCAGTCACCATCAGTCACGTATTACTTCATGCAATTCTACTTGTTTTCTTAAAGGTCATTCTTACTTACTTACTTACTGGCTTTTAAGGAACCCGGAGGTTCATTGCCGCCCTCACATAAGCCCGCCATTGGTCCCTATCCTGAGCAAGATTAATCCAGTATAGTAATCTATATAGCTCTACTGATAAATTGTTTGTGTTTGTAATTTGAAGTAGTTTGCATGATATGTATTATCAATTTCAGTATATCACAACTGGTTGAATTGTTTATGCCTTAAATTTAATTAAATTGTTTTGTATTATAATATAGCTCAACTTATGAATGATCGTTTGCGTTTGTAAATTTAATAATCTGATTGGCTATGTATTGTATACTTTTAGTAGAGCCATCGATGTAGCTCAGTCGGCAGACTCGCTGGGCTGCTGATCCGGAGCTGCGTTCGGGCTTGGGTTGGATCCCCTTTGGACTTTGGTTTCTTCGGAGGTTTTCCCAGCCGTGGGACTGAAGCCGGATGGTCTATGGCGAGTCCTTGGCATCAACCCCTTTGATTTGATTACCTGATTGGGTTTTTCCGAGGTTTCCCCACCGAAAAGGCAAATGCCGGGTAATATTTTGGCGAATCCTCGGACCTCATCTCGTCTCACTACATCTCGCCAAAAAAAAAAAAAAAAAAAAATACAAAATTGTAAAAATTGTAGAAAATTACTAAATTGTAAAACTATAAAAATTTGTAAAAATTGTAATTCTAATATTGTAACATGTTGACATGTTCCACATCTTAAAGCTTCATTGCTCATGTAAGATCTATGGAATAAAATAAATGAATGAATGAATGAATGAATATCATCATATCCCACCTCCCTCAAATCGATTTTAATATCACCTTCCCATCTACGTCTCGGCTCCCCAAAGTTCTTTTTCCCTCCGGCCTCCCAACTAACACTCTATATGCATTTCTCGATTCGCCCATACATGTTACATGCCCTGCCCATCTCAAACGTCTGGATTTAATGTTCCTAATTATGTCAGGTGAAGAATACAATGCGTGCAGTTCTGTGTTGTGTAACTTTCTCCATTCTTCTGTAATTTCATCCCTCTTATCCCCAAATATTTTCCTAAGCACCTTATTTTCAAACACCCTTAACCTATGTTCATCTCTCAAAGTGAGAGTCCAAGTTTCACAACCATAAAGAACAACCGGTAATATAATTGTTTTATAAATTCTAACTTTCAGATTTTTTGACAACAGACTGGATGACAAAAGCTTCTCAACCGAATAATTACAGGCATTTCCCGTATTTATTCTGTGTTTAATTTCCTCCCGAGTATCATTTATATTTGTTACTGTTGCTCCAAGGTATTTGAACTTCTCCACCTCTTCCAAAGATAAATTTACAATTTTTATATTTCCATTTCGTACAATATTCTCGTCACGAGACATAATCATATACTTTGTCTTTTCGGGATTTACTTCCAAACCTATTTCTTTACTTGCTTCAAGTAAAATTCCCGTATGTTCCCTAATCGTTTGTGGATTTTCTCCTAACATATACACGTCATCAGCATAGACAAGCAGTTGATGTAACCCCTTCAATTCCAAACCCTGTCTGCCATCCTGGACTTTCCTAATGGCATACTCTAGAGCAAAGTTAAAAAGTAAAGGTGATAGTGCATCTCCTTGCTTTAGCCCACAGTGAATTGGAAACGCATCTGACAGAAACTGACCTATACGAACTCTGCTGTATGTTTCACTGAGACACATTTTAATTAATCGAACTAGTTTCTTGGGAATACCAAATTCAATAAGAGTATCATATAAAACTTCTCTCTCAACTGAAGGTCATTCTAGGCGTTTTTAACTTTATGACAGATATTTCAGAAATTTTTCTTTAATTCTGTGTCGTTTTATTCTTCTATGTGCTCTTTGCAATTTTTCCAATAATTCCGTGCGAATTTGTAAATTTGCAGTACTTTAGTTTTTCTGAAACTTCTTTGTATTTTTAAGATTCATCCTACATTTTACTAGTTAAAATAGTTTTTTTTTTCATCTTCGATCTGAAGTATTCTGGCCCCACATCTGTTAGTATTATCAGTTTTGCTTGTTCATTGTAAATATTTTAATCATATACTTTGTGCTAAACCTCTGATTCAGGTTCTGGCTGATATGTATAGTAGTGGCAAAAAAACCGGACCGACCCTTGTAGCTGATTTCAGAGCCTTGTTCACTCAGAGCACGATAGACTGGTAACTAAGACTTTCATGGTTCGAATCCTGCCTGGGAATGAAACTTTTTTTGTTCCTTATTCAAATTTATTCTCTATACTTTTCGATTGCAACGATATTTTACTACTTAATTAACTTATTATTCCCAGAACATGAATTTTACCAGCAAACATTAATGAAATGGCGGAAGCTACATTCATTAGTTTTTATATACAAGTCGAACAACAATGAATTGACGAAAACTGAATTTCATTTTCTCTACATATAAGTCAAATGATGATGGATTGACGAAAGCTGAATTTTATTGCCTCTACTCACAAACGGAAGTTGATAGATTGACGGAAGTTGAATCTTATTGCCCTTATATGCTAGTGAAACAATAATGGATTGATAAATTTTATTTTATTACTTCTATATACAAGGAAAACAGTAACAGGATGAAGAAAACTAACATTTTCCTTCCTTTATATTTAAGTCAAACAATGAGTTCACGAAAATTGAATTTCACTGCCCCTACATATAAGTCAAACGATGATGGATTGACAGAAGCTGAATTTTATTGCCTGTGCTCACAAGTCGAAGTTGATGGATTAACAGAAGTTGAATTTTATTGCCTCTCTATGAAACAAAAATGGATTTCAAATTGAATTTTATTGCTTCAATATAAAAGGAAAACATTAACAGGCTGAAGGTAACTAAAATTTTACTACCTTTATATTTAAGTCAAGCAATGAGTTGACGAAAATTGAATTTCACTGTCCCTACACATAAATCAAACAATGATGGTATGACGGAAGATGAATTTTATTGTCTCTACTCACAAGTCGAAGTTGATGGATTGACGGAAGTTGAATTTATTGTCCGTATATGCAAGTGAAACTTCTATATACAAGGAAAACAGTATCAGGCTGAAGAAAAGTAAAATTTTATTACCTTTATATTTAAGTCAAACAATGATTTTACGAAAATTGAATTTCACTGTCCCTACATATAAGTCAAACGATGATGGATTGACGGAAGCTGAATTTTATTGCCTCTACACACAAGACGAAGTTGATAGATTGACGGAAGTTGAATTTTATTGCCCCTATATGATCCGTTCAGAGCAGAAGTGGTGTAAGTCAAAATTGGGTAATGAGATTTAAAGTAAAAAATCTGTAAAATACAGCGCAAAGTAGCAATTAATATGTCCTTCGACTACTAATAGTTTAAATAAATTGAATATTAATTACTACTTTGCGCTGTATTTTAAAGAATGTTTACTTTGACCCTCATTACCCATTTTTGACTTACACCACTTTCTCTCAACGGATCATATGCAAGTGAAACAATTATGGATTGGTAAATTGAATTTTATTACTTCTATATACAAGGAAAACAGTAACAGGCTGAAGAAAACTAAACTTTTACTACCTTTATATTTAAGTCAGACAATGAGTTCACGAAAATTGAATTTCACTGCCCCTGCATATGTCAAACGATCATGGACTGACTGAAGCTGAATTTTATTGTCACTGTATAGTAATAGTACATTATGCAACGAGCCTATAATGATAGTAATTAAGACGCGAGTATGTTTATGAAACGAGCGCAAGCGAGTTTCATAATTTTCATACGAGCGTCTTAATTACCATTATAGTCAAGTTTCATACGACTTTTTATGCTCGACCATATTTCTAACTTGAAATTATTCATAAGTATTCATGCTATTCTTATCTGACTGAGGAGCGGAACTGACCTTGTGCAATACCTCGTAAATTGTGAGATGTGCGCAGACGCGAAAGTATTGATTTTTTTTTTTCCGAGAAACAAATGTCGACATTGACATTGATATAATCTAGAGAGTAAAATAAACATTAATCTTGATATAACCTTGAAATTGACTTAGACATGAAAAACGAGGTGACAAATTGAATTTATTTGAATATTATTTACAATTAACGCTAATTATTATAGTAACAGAACTGACTTTATTTCAAATATAGGTGATTTATTGATTTATTATTGTCTTTCGATTACATATCCGAGAATAATCGATACTTGCGCTTTCATATTGCTACAATGGTATTTTCTGATTGGTGGAACACCTGAACTTTAATGAATAGGTGTACTTTAATTAGGTCCATTAAAGGGCTGCTACCAGGTGTATAATTACTACATTTCGGCATGGTCGAGCATAAACAATCATACATGGCGGAAATTTAATTTTATTGTCTACATAAAGTGTACTGCACCTATCAAACAATAATGAAATTACTAGAACTGAAATTATCTATAAGTAAGCTGAATTTTATTGTCTCTACACCCAAGTCGAAGTTGATGGATTGACGGAAGTTGAATGGCCTTGGGGTTTCTTCAGCCTCTTAACAGAATTGAGTAGCAGGGGTATTTATTTCCTTGGTGGTAAAGGCGGCGGGCACGTAGGACTGACTTCCTTACATCCATTACTGCTGATTGATTGTACAGTCGCAGCCTCGACCTCCCGTTAGCCTGTGGGTCTTCGGAGTCTGCAATGGGGATGTCTGTATACACCAGACAAATGATGATTCTTTGACGGAAGCTGGATTTTATTGACTCTGTATAAAAATAAAACGATAATGGATTGACGGAAACTGAAGATTTATAATTTGCCTGCATACAAATCATACAATAATGGGGCGACGGAAACTGAGTTTTATTATCTCTGAATAGAAATCAAATAATTATGGCCTGACAATATATTTTATCCCTCTGAATATATCAGAAAATAATGGTATAGGGCAGTCGTTCTCAATTTTTTTCAATGACGTACCAGTAGCTTTAATTTAGGACATTAGCTGTACTACTAACCAAATTTATAATATTACATTTTACTACGTCATACTAGTTTTAACCAATAAAACGGTACGAAAGGACGTCTTTCAACCAATCATGGCTGCTTATCGCTTCCCTAGCATTTGTTTGTTTTTATCACAACCCTAAGCTTGGTGCCGACCACACCACCTCATTCTAGTGCCGAGGTCATGGAAAGCATGGGGCTCTACCTCCATGTCCCCCAAGTGCCTTCATGGCATGTTACGGGATACCTTTATCTTTTACCTAGCATTTGTTTCTTTGTTTGCCAACATTTCAAACTGCAAATTCTTTACGGTACTATAAAACATGCTTTGCGATCGTAATTTATTTCCCGCATTGATAGTCGACTGAAAATGGCGGTTCCGTTCAAACATTTTGGTGAAGGTAACATTAGTGAAATAGAATTTTAGTAAGTGAATTAGTATCTATTTTATTGTATTAGAGTACTTTTTAAATTTTAATTGGTTGTTTAACGACGCTGTATCAACTACTAGCTTATTTAGCGTCGATGAGATTGGTGATAGCGAGATGATATTTGGCGAGATGAGGCCGAGGATTCGCCATAGATTACCTTGCATTTACATTAGGTTGGGAAAACCTCGGAAAAAACCCAACCAGGTAATCAGCCAAAGCGGGGATCGAACCCGCGCCCGAACGCAACTTCAGACCGGTAGGCAAGCGCCTTAACCGACTGAGCCACGCCGGTGGCTTTAGAGTACTTCATTTCTTATAATCGTTATATACTTTCTTCTGTTTTTATCACCTCCCTACAATTTGTTTCTTTGTTTGCCAACATTTCAAACTGCAAATTCTTTACGGTAGTCTACTATAAAACATGGTTTGCGATCGTCATTTATTTACAGCATAGACAGTCAACTGAAAATGGCAGCTGCGTTCAAACGTTTTGGTGAAACTAACATTAGTGAAATAGAATTTCAATAAGTCAATTAATATTTTATTGTATTAGACTACTTTACTTCTTCTAATCTTTATATACTTTCTTCTAATATTGTGCAATAGTCAATTAAATCCCACTTCTGTTCCACTCAGATTTATCGATAAAATCAAAACCTCTAGTGATATTAGTTGGAAAATCATCAAGTTTTCTCCCAGGATCTTAATAAACGTTTCTATACTACCCAACAGTATCAATAATTGATTGATTTATATAAGCGTGTTTAATTGAAGAACATTTATTCCTTCAGTTTATTTAATGGAGTGTCCCATAAAATATACAGAAAACATCTATACATGTTTATATATTATGATAATTTATATTTTTATTTCACACTTTAAGTAGCTACCACCCAACAGTGGCTCACGTACTCTCAGTGGTACGCGTACCATAGGTTGAAAACCGCTGGTCTAGGTTAAATTAAATTTATATTAACCCCCTTAATACAAATTTTAAGATGGACTACGTGAAGTGAATTTATACTGTTTAGTAAACTGTCCGAAGACAGATTTGAACCTAATAAGTGGCACCAATTGAGACAACTAAGCCAGAAAATATTGGGATAAGGTGGCCATTTTCTTTCCCCCTCCACTCCATACATCACTGACTAGTTACATATTACTAAAGCGCGGATTTCTAAGCACACTCAAACAGTAAAATAAGCAAGCAAATAAGCACGAAAAATGGCGAAAATAAGCACCAAAATAAGCAAAAACGAATACACGGAAATATGCTAAATTATTTGTTTCGTACAACTCTTACTTTATTGAAGGCGGTTGCAGTATACAAGGAAGGTCATCCTGAGATTTTCCTTTGTGAAGCTCTTGCATCTGTCAGTGAAGAATGATTTGTAAAGTGAAAATGTTCTTTCGACTTCACTGGCGCATGTGAAAAGTTACACAGTTCTTCTTTGATGAATTCCTCTTCAATATCTGTTTCTTCACCAGAAAGCTTTTTAGGAATTTGAGACAGTGTTTTGGCGGGAATCCCAAGGTTCTCTCCTCATTAGAACTACGCAGTATTCTTTCACAACATCCTGGGTCATACCCTAGCATTGCTTTCTTACGCATTCGACTGAAGTTAATTTTTTTATTAGCCAATAAAAAAGGAATCAGTGATAAATGTCGGTTAGAGTGAAATAAGCACTTTTAAAATCACAGTTTTGGGTAAAATATGCTGTTTTAATTAAAAATCGTAAACTAAGCAACCAAAAACGTTTTCGTGCGAAATAAGCATTTATAAGCACTAACAAAGATAGTTAAAACTGCTTGTGTCTTACTAAGTATAACCTTTCTGCTTATCTCTAAAAGTGCGGAAAAGAATATGCATTTTGCTCAGAAATCCAGGCTTTACATATTGTAACTTTATTTACAAAACAACAATGTAACTTTATTATCTCAACAATAGGATTTGCTCTCCACACAGTAACACAGTATTCGTTAGTGCACTCCACTGACGATAATGACAATTTACTTGGACTATTACGAACAACAATGAACTGTTAATCTTAACTAATATTCACAAAGCACTATTTACAACACAGAGCTGTCAGTTCTCAGTTCACAGCTCGTTTGTCTTGGCTAGTTCTTCTAGCTCAGTCACTCGCGTTCACAGAATCTCGAACCACAGACCTTCAGAGACGATCCGCTGAACTTCGAACTCAGGTCCCCCAACTGCGGTCCACTGCACTCGAACTCCGGGCTTCAAGCTCCACAGTTACGGACACAACTCAAGTCGCGCTCTGGTCTCGTAGCTGGCTTCACTGCTACACAAGACTGGCTTACTGACTGACTGACTTTCACTTGCGTTTCTTCTTTTATAACTAAACCATAGTTACGAGAAATTTCTACGGGTGTCCTCTCGAATTATCTGGATATCTCCACTTCGGACGGAATTCTGGAAGATTCGTGAGGGTCCGTCCCCCTTCATTCCGCACGTAGCAGTTTGCTTCCTTCAATTCTCGGCAAGCACCAGATGCGCACGCAACCTCCCCTCGCGCGTCGCAGTAGTACACCGCCCCTCTACCCTCTCAGCATCCAGACGCTCCTCTCGCTGCCACACCTAAGCGACCAACGGACACGCGTTCGAACCCCGGTGTAGCTGTCACAATATTATTAGACAGTGGATGCGGGATGACTTAAGGAAAAGTGAAGTTGTTTCGTATCAGAGTATATGGCACGTGCCGCGCCGTCCGTCTTTTGTGTACCTGGCGAGTACAGCAGCGTACAAAACGAAGGAACCCCGGTCCACATTGCAACGTAATGTGTGCAGTTGTGTTATCCTGCTCAAGTATTAAGTACACGTTGAATATGTTGTGCTGATCCATTCATAATGTCGAAGTGAAAACGTTAAATTCGCTCAGAGATACGAAATGAAATTAAGAAGTATGAGAGTGACATTTTTTTGTATTAACGAAGACAATATCGTGTGTAATGTATGTAAAATTGAAATAAAAACCAGAACAACTCAGGCTATAGAGAAACATTGCAACAGTATATCGCACAGGAAATGCGTTGAAATGAAATCTGAGGAACCATCATCATCATCATCATCATCATCATCATCATCATCATTTAGTTGTGCGGGTCTAAACGACACGTGCAACATGATGCTCAGTACAAATATTCCTCTAAAGAAATTGAGTGATCCCCATTTTAGAGGTTTTCTTCAGAAATTCTCTCGATACAAAAACTGTTTAAGCGATAGGCGAAGACGATTCAGCTTCGATAACTTACGAGAATATATCGTCGTTTACTGCAACGCTGGTTTATTTATTTTTATTTTATTGGGTTATTTTACGACGCTGCATCAACGTCTAGGTTATTTAGCATCTGAATGAAATGAAGGTGATAATACCGGTGAAATGAGTATGGGGTCCAGCACCGAAAGTTACCCAGCATTTCCTCGTATTGGGTTGAGGGAAAACCCCGGAAAAAACCTCAACCAGGTAACTTGCCCCGACCGGGATTAGAACCCGGGTCACCTGGTTTCGCGGCCAGACGCGCTGACCGTTACGCCACAGGTGTGGACGCAACGCTGGTAATTGCATCAATGATGACGAGGACTGAACGTTTACAGTACGTTATTTTTCTTTTCCTTCTGACTGTACGGAGATACAATAGCATGTTGACGTCGTCTGTTTACGTTTAAAACCTGTTGATCCAATGGTCTGAATGAAAAAATGTAACATATAGTAAATGTGCACCTACATTCAACGATAAGTCATCCCGCATCCACTGTCTACATATTACACTAATCAGATGTATAGAAACAATTTTTCTTTCTCTGACACATATCGTTGACATGTAGCCTACTGTCTGATAATTAATAGATGTGCAAATCAGCCAAAACCTCAATCAGAGGTATAAATTAATGTTATACATACGTGATAAAGTCCACACCTGTGGAGTAACGGTCAGAGCGTCTGGCTGCGAAACCAGGTGGACCGGGTTCGATCCCGGTCGGGGCAAGTTACCTGGTTGAGGTTTTTTCCGGGATTTCCCTCAACCCAATACGAGCAAATGCTGGGTAACTTTCGGTGCTGGACCCCGGACTCATTTCACCGGCATTATCACCTTCATCTCATTCAGACACTAAATAACCTAGATGTTGATACAGCGTCGTAAAATAACCCAATAAAATAAAATAAATACGTGATAAAGCTAAACAATAATGGAAAATGGGAAACTGATTTCATTTTATCCATCCACAGTAAATACATGTCGAATTATATCGAGTTAACGGCTGTTGAATTTTATACATTCCACTCTTTTATGTCATTCTTGCAAACAGAATTGAATTTCATAACCATACGACATTGAAATCAGTGGCGTGTATATAGGTTTCCGCCACTGCATTGTGGTGGGGTTTGAAGTAGTTTCACAAATATTTGTCCCGATGCTTGTGAGGGTCTATTGGCACAGAAATCCGATAGCATGCAGCGCCTCTTATCCGAGTCAATAAGGCGGAGAAGAGCTTGAGTGAATCTGCCATCACCTGAAACCGGCGCGGTGAACAAATCCCCATACTTGTGCCTACGTTTCTGCGTCAGAATTCGTCCGTCCCGTCGGGCGTTTTGCTACAAAGCAGAACCGGCTCGCACGGTATTGCAGCATAGCTATATTCCTGACATCTCCAAGGGATGTAACAGCAGGAATGTTTCAGGGTAATTTCTGTACGTCAGAGAGTATATCAAGCAGATCGTGATTTGGCTATCTGACAGTTCCACGTGTCTTCATAGGGGGCTCAAAAAATAAGGATCCGAGAACAATTATGAAATTCATAAATCAGCTATTAGTTCGTACGTTAGCTCTTCCAGAGAGGAGAAGGGATTTTTCTCGTTCCCAAACTTCCAGAACGGCCCCGAGATTCACTCAGCCTCCTATAAAACTGAGTACCGGGTCTTTCCCTGAGATAAAAGACGATCGGAATGTGGTGTCGACCACACACGATTTTTCGTGCATTAATAAAGTTTTAATTCCTGTTTTTACAAATCTTGCATTGCTGGGCTTAACTGGTTTTACGTCCACACCTGTGGAGTAACGGTCAGCGCGTCTGGCTGCGAAACCAGGTGACCCGGGTTCGAATCCCGGTCGGGGCAAGTTACCTGGTTGAGGTATTTTCCGGGGTTTTCCCTCAACCCAATACGAGCAAATGCTGGGTAACTTTCGGTGCTGGACCCCGGACTCATTTCACCGGCATTATCACCTTCATATCATTCAGACGCTAAATAACCTAGATGTTGATACAGCGTCGTAAAATAACCCAATAAAAAACTGGTTTTACTAGTAATAGGACGACAAATAAATTGTACGTTGATAAGTGAGTGATAGCTATATGACCGGATGTCAATGCTGTCATTCAACATTGTAACGCACTCCAGCCAAATAAATAAATAAATAAATAAATAAATACATAAATAAATAAATAACTAGGTAAGTAAGTAAAAAATTAATAAATCTATACTAATAATAAATCTGTAGCCAAACTTTTTCTGGTAATTTTCGATTTTCCAAAAATAATTCGTGTGAACATGCATAATTAACCATCCTGAAACCGAAAATCGCTTTTTTGACATTTTTGTTTGTATGTCTGTCTGTCAGTCTAGATGTTTGTTACCTTTTCACGCAATAATGGCTGAAAGGATTTCGATGAAAATTGGAATATAAATTAAGTGCGTTGTAACTTAGATTATAGGCTATATGGCATTCAAAATACTTTATTTAAAAGGGGGGGGGTTATAAGGGGGCCTGAATTAAATAAATCGAAATATCTCGCTTATTATAGATTTTTGTGAAATATGTTACATAACAAATGTTTCTTTCGAAATCATTTCCGATAAGTTTTACTCTATGCAAGATTTTGATGTTTAATGAGATAAATGAGTTTCAAAATTACAATAACAACGCCATCTAAGGCACTGTAATGAAATAAAAAACAAATGACTTCGTCTATAACGGGCCATGGACAACAACAATTGAAAGCTATGGAACATAGCCTACAGAGAATGTTTCTGTGTTTATATGAAGTAATATCGGAAGCTAAATTAACCGATTTGTATAATTAATTATTAATTCACCATTGGAAAGTGTAGTTGCTCTAGATGGACATAATGCTATAATGTTATTACAGTAACTTCTGAGTGAATTGAGGACAGGTAAGATTAAAATAGCTTTTTATGCACAGAAAACTTGATATCCTACTCTGTACATTCGTTTTCTGTACTTCCTAAAATAATTTTTATGACTAAGTGATCAAAATGATCGCATTTTAATTTTTTAAATACAATTTAAATTAAGTAACATACTAAACGATTTATCCTTCTATCAAACACGAATGTTCCCTGGATCAAATGTCCTATTTTAATTATGTAATTACTTTATATTTATTTCTAACGGGTGCAGCGGAGCGCACGGGTACGGCTAGTAAATAAATAAATAAATAAATAAATAAATAAATAAATAAATAAATAAATAAATAAATAAATAAATAAATAAGTAAATAAATAAATACACAATACGCGTACTGCAGTTTAAAGAGAACTGGAACATGGCAAAATCTAAACGCGTGAAGAAATACTATTTCCAAAGGAAATGGGAATATGATTATTTTGTTGTTGAAGACGAAAGAATTGCTTGTTTACTGTGTCCCATCCAATTTATTTCTACTCGTCATTTCAATATTAAACCACATTTCAACAAAGCCCATATTAATATATTATGGAATGCACAAACTTTCGGGTAAGTTCATTATTACAATTGTATATTGATTATTTATTTATATACTATTAAATTAAGGATGTCACTCGTGTTCATTTTGAATTGAAATTAATAGTGACTTTCAAGGTTCATTACTTAAATGCTATAAATTTATGTTTCCGCAGGTGATGATAAGAGGAAAGTTTTCGAAAATCTAAAGGAGGTTAGGTGCAAAGAAATCTCAAAGAAACTACCGACAGGAAATCTAGCATAATTGTAAACCTTGAAACGAGATAACGCATTATAAATAAAATGAATTTATTACAATACTTTTTGAAAATTACGTGCCACCGCTGATGGACCTTTGCACGGGCAGAGAATGTAAACAACTCTACGCGGAAGTCGATCATCCCCAATAGAAGTGGAGTGAGGCTGACGTCATATATCCCCTACTTACGGGTTCTGCAGCCTGTCCTAGACCACGGATACAACGGCTAGCATAGTAACTATTGGACACCCTGTAGTATAACACAAAGAAAGATAAACCAAATACGTATATACATACAGGCTAACCGAAAATAATGTCATTAATTTCAGGGGGTTATTCTGTGAGATATATCAAACAAAAAAGTTTAATAAAATTTTGCTCCTTTTTACTTCCTTTTCGAGAGAAAAAAAATTATTTTATATGAAACATTTCATTGCGTGTTTTGGAAAAGCCATTGATTTAATTGCCAATATGCTCATCAATTTAAGAGAGCAATGTATTATGATAATAAATAAATGAAAAATTTTAGTTTTGTCCTTTTTATGTGCATAAATTTGATCCGAACGAACGTAACATTGCAAAATTCCTTTGCAGAACGAGAAGCTCCGAAACTTAGATATGTCTGTATCACAAGGTGAAAATACTGAAAATCTCGCACAGCACCCAACACAGAACAATCACAGTCTAGTAAATACCTGCACAAACAGCGCTCAACGAGCGCGCTTCCTTCGGAGCGGGAGAGCTGTGTTTACCGCTCGCCGAAGCGGAGAGACTACGTCAGAATGACATAGACTTGCTATTGGTAGAGGAGAGGGAAACGACCACTGGCTTATATAACTGGAGTGCTAGTGTGATGTCCTATTCTGAGTAACTGTTTCACGTTGCTTACCTACTGCTACAGTAAAGTATGGAGGAATCTAAATGTCGGAACATAACATTTAACATTTAACGATTTAAGCTCGAACTTATTGATCTTCAATGTGTCCTGAGGGCTAAAGATCGTTTGAATAATATTACTACCCTGGTTGAGTTTTACAAGACTAAACATTAGCAATAATATTCACGACTACACAGGCTGGCTGTGAAAGTGATTGCTATGTTTGGCTCAACATTTATATTTGTGAGCAACTGTTTTCTATAATCAACTTTAATAAGGCAGACATCGAACATCTGTAACTGATGTTTCATTACGATCAGTAGGCTACTGTTGTTTTCAGCTACCAGCAGCATAAAACCTCGTTTTGATGTACTTACAACGGGAAGAGGAATAGCTGGCTGGTTATATTGTACATTTAATTAGCAAGAATTTCTATTACTTACTTACTTTCTGGCTTTTAAGGAACCCAGAGGTTCATTGCCGCCCACAAGAAGCCCGCCATTGGTCCCTATCCTGAGCAAGATTAATCCAATATCTACCATCATATCCCACCTCCCTCAAATCCATTTTAATATTATCTTCCCACCTACGTCTCGGCCTCCCAAACGTCTTTTTCCCCTCCGGCCTCCCAACTAACACTCTATACGTTTCTGGATTCTACGTGCTACATGTCCTGCCCATCTCAAACGTCTGGATTTAATGTTCCTAATTATGTCAGGTGAAGAATACAATGGGTGCAGTTATAGCCCATTTCTATTATTTCTGTAAAATAATCCTGACATTTAGTCTTAGATAGTTTTGCAAACCTGAATTCATTTCATAAACACTCTTACTACTACTGATTTCATTTTGTGTACATTTTGTAGACTAGATCACCTCTTCTTCCAGTCCACCCTTATACAGAGCGCAGTTAATATCTGCATTCCGCTCATGAGCTGTGAGCCGGCTCAGATTTCGCAAACCAGTCTTTGTATATACAGTCACAAGCTTGAGTTTATGAGGGGGAGAAATGGAACAATTGATTGTGCAATTTAGAGTTAATTCGGGATATTCATGGGGATATGAGTGCAGGTCCGCAATTTCTATCTATGGATGCATATTCCTACATATTGAGCTTTTGTGACTGTATATACTAGACTGCGGTAAAAGGTAAAGGTAAAGGTATCCCCGTAACATGCCAAAGGCACTTGGGGGCTTGGAGGTAGAGCCCCATGTTTCCATGAACTCGGCACTAGAATGAGGTGGCTCTTAGGCACCATGCTCTGACCGACCCCCGGGAAAGGCCCGGTACTCAATTTTATAGGAGGCTGAGTGAACCTCGGGGCCGTTCTGAAAGTTTGGCAACGAGAAAAACCTGTCACCACCAGGGATACAATTTTCAAATCTTATTTTGTATATTATAATTATCGGCAATCTTCCATTCAACTTTCTAATATCATAATGGCCATCCGGGTCCACAGTATTGTAAGTCCAGCGCTCTAACCACCAGAGCAGCCGTGGCGAAATTGTAATCGTGCGCCAAGCCACTGTGTAACCTGCAACGTGCATAGCACCTATGGAGGGAGGCGGACACCCGAAGGGGAAGTGAAGCAACTGTCTGACTTATTAACGGATTTTCATTTCCTTACGTCAAGCACTTAAATATAATCTTATATACTATAAGGTTACAAACTAATGTTTAGTACGTATAACGAAGAAAGAAATGAACAAGAAAACATAGGACACATTATCACAACCTAAAATTAACTGTCTTCAGAATGTCTCTGCGACAGAGTTTCAAAATCAGGAATTATGTCACTTACTGCCAGTCGTAGTTGATCACGAAGGTATTTGTCTATCAGTCGTAATCTAAATTAGGTTTTTACTATTTTCATTGTTGAAAATAATTTTTCTCAAACGTAAGTTGTAGCGAGCAATGGCTTCAACAGAACAAGCGAAAGAACGAAGCTTCGGATATTAATTTTTTTGGCAAAGATTTCAAAAGTTCAACATTTGTCAAGTCCTTACATCTAGCTTTCATTTAACATCAATGTAAATCTGTGAGTTTAAATTGAAGACCTAACCGCATTATTCGTACATCTGCTGAAAATGGATCGAAATAATAATAATAATAATAATAATAATAATAATAATAATAATAATAATAATAATAATAATAATAATAATAATAATAATATAACCTTTTAATGTTTCATCAATAACATTTGTATTATAATGCTGTTTTATGCTTGACCATGCCGAAATGTAGTAATTATACACCTGGTAGCAGTCCTTTAATGCATGTCATTAAAGTACACCTATTCATTAAAGTTCAGGTTTTCGATTATTCTCGGATGGATATGCAATCGAAAGACAACGAGGGAAACGTCACGGAGGCTGGAAATCCAATACTGTCGCAGAAGGTTATGTTCTGTTACTATAATAATTAGCGTTAATTGTAAATAATATTCAAATAAATTCAATTTGTCATCTCGTTTTTCAATTCTAAATCAATTTCCAGGTTATATCAAAATTAGTTCATGTTATTCTCTAGATTATATAAAGGTCTATGACATTATTGTTCCTCGGAAAAAATCAATACTTTCGCGTCTGCGCACATCTCACAATTTACGAGCTATGCACAAGGTCACTTCTGCTCTTCAGTCAGATACGAATAAAATGAATACTTATGAATAATTTAGAAATATGGTCGAGCATAAAAAGTCGTATGAAACTTGCCTATAATGCGCTCGTTTCATAAACAAACATACTCGCGTCTTAATTACTATCATTATAGGCGCGTTGCATAATGTACTATTATGTTATACAACCGGTTTCCTCGTAATACTTGTGAACAAATCATACATTTAATATTCTCATCATATTGGCAGCAAAAAATTGCGTCCTCCCATCCTACTTGAAACTTTCGTTTTTGTAGAGGTACATGGTTTCGAGAGAGACATTGCGACGATACGCCACTCGGAGGTCAGAGACAAATACAAAAGGAGTGAGTGAGTGAGAGGGTGGGGGTTGGGGGGCAAGGAACGTGCACAGCTATCACTGCGAGCCACAATGTGCTCGTGAGTTACATTTTCGCCACGTCTGCGCTAGACCACTGTGACGGCTTGGTCATGCATATTTAGCGGGAGTTTAAAGGATATGAACACTCGAGCCCTATTTCTTTTTTATTTCTTTATTTTATTGGGTTATTTTACGACGCTGTATCAACATATAGGTTATTTAGCGTCTGAATGAAATGAAGGTGATAATGCCGATGAAATGAGTCCGGGGTCCAGCACCGAAAGTTACCCAGCATTTGCTCGTATTGGTTGGAGGGAAAACCCCGGAAAAAAAAACCTCAACCAGGTAATTTGCCCCAACCGGGATTCGAACCCGGGTCAGCTGGTTTCGCGGCCAGACACGCTGACCGTTACTCCGCAGGTGTGGACCCCTGTTTGTTACAAAGAAACAGAACTCTAAGTAAAAATGTAGGAAAATGCTAGGCGTTGTTCGTGACGGGTACCGAAAGGAGCTGCGTAGCCGCGGCTTGCGTGAGCGATGAAGACGCTTCGGCGTGGCAGGTGCCTCTTCCTCTTTGATTGTTTGCACACAGGTTGAGAGCCCCCTGACGTCATCACACAGGCATTTAAATGCGCATCACGTAGTTTAAAAGCCTGTAACACACGAGCACGGCTTGTCGATACGCTGATAATATAACCAGCGTCTCTAATAACACGGGTTCGCAGTGTGTGGTCCGTGGGCTGGTTCTATTGTTATGCGAAAATGTATTCTTAGGTTGATGCAGTCGGGGAAGAAGGGATGGGCCGCCATAAATCAAAGATACCTACGAGACTGGAACAAGTTACGACATTCTTGTATGGGGATTCACGACACAGGGAGATTCTGACAGCTTTCTGGAGATGTTTCTTACAGAAGAGTGAGAAATTCGATTCCCGTTGATTAATGGCGGGCATTCCTGCGGCATTGCCGCAGTGATGTCAGACCTCAGATTAAAAATACTGCGCGTGTACGTGGCGGATTATACTGGATTGCTGTACTTCGGATTCATTAGTGATACAATATCTTTCGCATTCATATGAATCCAGAGGATATCACACTTACAAGAAAGGCAGTTTCTCATGTTTAGGATCAGTTACAAATATTCAGGACGCGAACTTAAATATGTACATTCTTAAAACAGAACACCTGTTATTCGAGTTCAAAGAACACAGATTCAGTGATTTTCAAAGGATGCAGAAAGATTTCTCCGTTCCATTACTCTTTCATCGTATGATGACGCAGAATATCTGCATGGAAATGTCATATGTACTTCGGTACATTAAATTCCCGTGTTCCCCATTCCAAGAAATAGTTATAATTTCATAACAATGCATGCAAATGTTAAGATTGGTACCATTGTAAAGCCATTGGTTATTATTTTACTGGCGCAGATCATTAAATAAGAGAATTCTATCGTATCTTTAGTCAGTCAGCATGTGGACGCTTCCTTTTGTGTGCTGTCATTACAGAACATAGATCCATTTCGTGTAGAATGATTATGCCGAATGATAAACTGAACGAAAACGCTTTGCAGAAACAATGTTGATAAAGTGGACGATGACGACACATTTCTAACAAGATGAGGCAACCTTCCACGTCAGTGGAAAGTAAACCGACACAATTGTCGCATCTGGGGTCGGAAAATCCAAGTGTCGTAATTGAACACCAACGGGATTCCCTAAATGGAATGTTTGGTGTGGGATCATGCGTGACAGAATCATTGGTCCCTATTTCTTTGCTGAAAAGACAGTCACTGCAAACAGGGATCAGCAACTGTATGCTGTGCCAAACTCCCATGGAGCAATTTTCCAGCAAGATGACGCGAACATTAAATTCTGACGACATTCTTAAAGATGGATCAGAGGATCACCGTTATTCATGGCCTGCCAGATCACCAGATCTAAAACCACCTGATTTTTTTCCTGTGGGGGTTTTTTCAAAGGTCTACAGGACGCCAAGATTTCTTACAAGAAAGAATTCCATTTACTCTTTCATAACACTATGAATACCGGTTGGATACGCACCAATGGAATATCTGGAACATGGAAAAAAATTCCCAGTTTTCATTCTTTGTACTTGGTTTCACATTAAATAATATATATTTCTTTTGTTATACTAAATAACACCGTGTATATATGATATGCGTAAATAACTTCGTGATTTAAGACGGCGCTTAATCCGTCGGATCCCGGCCAACTAGTCACTCATAACGAGTGCACCTCAGCACATGTGTGGACTTTAGTCCTACGTTCATAGACATCTATGACGTAGTGCAGAGGGCGGCCACTAGAGGGAACCCAAGAGCTGGAACTTAAACTGAGATGATTCTGTCCGACGCCGGGGTGGGTATCCGGTGTGGCTTAGTGGATAAAGCATCAGCACGTAGAGCTGAAAACCCGGGTTCAAATCCCGGCGCCGGACAGAATTTTTCTCCGTTCCATTACTCTTTCATCGTATGATGACGCCGAATATCTGCATGGAAATGTCATATGTACTTCGGTATATTAAATAATATATAGAAAGATTTCAATATTTTTGCCACTCCTTTTCATGTTTAAATTGAAAATGTCCCAGAATTGCAGTTAGAGGTACTGGATTTGCAGAATGATGGCTTCTTGAAATCAGAATGTGAAGGTCTACTGGGGGTTAAAAATTTTTAAAAGATGTCCAGTACTACATATCCACTGCTTAGACAGTTTTCTTCAAAAATAATGAGTACCGTCATTTCCCATAACTATGGTCCTGGAACATAACTATTGTCCACGATACAACTAATCAAATTTTGTACTCCTTAACGTAGTACCTCGTTTATCTATATTTTTTGCTGTACTGTAGTTTGAATTCAAGTCACTGCAGCTATCTACGAACTGTATAAGTTACTTGTACAATGATCTTTGAATGGTTGTATCGTGGACCATAGTTGTGTTCCAGGACCATAGTTATGGGAAATAACGGTATGTATTCATCAACCTACCAATGCGAACAGCTGTTTTCTAAAATGAAATTTATAAAGTCCAGCCACAGATCCCGCTTAAGCGATGCTCATCTCCTTGCGCAACTGAAAATAGCATGCACAGATATAAATCCCAATTTCGAAGAAATTGCTTTGAAAAATGATTAATTAAATATCACGTGAATGAAGTCTTCTAATTACATATGGTAGGTAGGAGTGTAGTGGCGCAACTGTCTGTAAATCCATCACTGCACTGTAGAGTGCAACCCCTCCCACAGTATGTAGTTGCCATTTAAATCCTGTCTTGTGGGTTGCGTTCATTTGCCCATCACTGCCGTTGATAAATAAGGTGAGCGCAAGCTTTTGGAAAAAGTGCTCTTGATAAATCAGTTGTCTGCTTCACAGGAAGCTTTACCTGAAAAACTAGACTTGCATAATATATACGTTACTATAGGTACGTTAACAGAAAACTACAATTCCAAGTCATACAGAGTTAGTGTGCAGTCGATATGGGTCTCTGTCGTCTTGTCAGCCCATTCGAGTTGTGTGGATATAAATGAAAAAATTAAGACGGTGTAGGGTGGAGCTCCTGGGTAGCTCAGTTGGTGTGGCGCTGGTACGTTCAACCAGAGGTCCTGGGATCGATACCCGGCCCCGGAACAATTTTTCCCTTGAAATTATTCAATTAGAAGAATAGGAGAAAATCCACAAACGATTAGGGAAAACACGAAAATTTTACTTGAAGCAAGTAAAACGATAAGTTTGAAAGTAAATCCCGAAAAGACAAATTATATGATTATGTCTTGTGACCAGAACATTGTACGAATTGGAAACAAAAAAATTGGAGACTTATCCTTTGAAGAGGTGGAAAAATTCAAATACCTGGGAGTAACAGTAACAAATATAAATGATACTCGGGTGGAAATTAAACACATAATAAATATGGGAAATGCCTGCTATTATTCGGTTGAGAAGCTTTTGTCATCTAGTCTGCTGTCAAAAAATCTGAAAGTTAGAATTTATAAAACAGTTATATTACCGGTTGTTCTGTATGGTTGTGAAACTTGAACTCTCACTTCTAGAGAGTAACAAAGAATAAGAGTGTTCGAGAATAAGGTTCTTAGGAAAATATTTGGGGCTAAGAGGAATGAAATTACAGGAGAATGGAGAAAGTTACATAACACAGAACTGCACGCATTGTATTCTTCACCTGACATAATTAGGAACATTAAATCCAGATGTTTGAGATGGGCAGGGCATGTAGCACGTATGGGCGAATCCAGAAATGCATATAGAGTGTTAGTTGGGAGACCGGAGGGAAAAAGACCTTTGGGGAGGCCGAGACGTAAATGGGAGGATAATATTAAAATGGATTTGAGGGAGGTGGGATATGATGATAGAGAATGGATTAATCTTGCACAGGATAGGGAAAAATGGCGGGCTTATGTGAGGGCGGCAATGAACCTGCGAGTTCCTTAAAGCCATTTGTAATTACTGTATTATTATTATTATTATCATTATCATTATCATTATCATTATTATTATCATCATCATTATCATTATCATTATCATTATTATTATCATTATTATTATTATTATTATTATTATTACTGGCTTTTAAGGAACCCGGAAGTTCATTGCCGCTCTCACATAAGCCGGTCATTGGTCCCTATCCTGAGCAAGATTAATCCAGTCTCTATCATCATATCCCACCTCCCTCAAATCCATTTTAATATTATCTTCCCATCTACGTCTCGGCCTCCCTACAGGTCTTTTTCTCTCCGGCCTCCCAATTAACACTCTATATGCATTTCTGGATTCGCCCATACGTGCTACATGCCCTGCCCATCTCAAACGTCTGGATTTAATAATAATAAAAAAGGTATCCCCGTAACATGCCATGCACTTGGGGGCATGGAGGTAGAGCCCCATGCTTTCCATGACCTCGGCACTAGAATGAGGTGGTGTGGTCGTCACCACGCACTGACCGCCTTTTACCCCCGGGAAAGACCCGGTACTCTATTTTATAGGAGGCTGAATGAACCTCGGGGCCGTTCTGAAAGTTTGGCAACGAGAAAAAATCCTGTCACCACCTGGGATCGAACCCCGGACCTTCCAGTCCGTAGCCAGCTGCTCTACCAACTGAGCTACCCGGCAGCCAATAATAATAATAATAATAATAATAATAATAATAATAATGATACTATTATTATATTATTATTACTATTATTATTATTATTATTATTATTATTATTATAGTACATGGTATTGTGATTTTACCCTCTTTGGTGATATCTGGTATTAGTTGGCAACACTGAAGAGACGGCCAAATTAGCCTTTAAGGAACTGCTCTTACATGATCCTCAGTATAAACACAGTTCAGTGAGATGACGAATTGGAACCAGGGGACCGAAGATATTCGGAATATAGACTAGCCTACTATGACATCTGTGGGAGAATAAGCAACTGTGGGAGGTGTTATTAGAACGCATTTCTCATTACGTCACTACTACCGTAATGCAATACCATTACTTCTGAAACTCCTCTACAGTTGCAAAGGGGCATTAACTCCTTGTGAAAGAGATTGAAAAAAAATCTTGGATGAGCCAGCCAATGTGTTCACACATTAAATGTGTGTCTACTACTTGAAAGCATGCCAATATAACATTCCTTGAAATGCACTCTAACTCCGCCGCAGTTTGCGTACGTAGAGAAGTTTAGAACGAAGATTGTAAACTCAAGGATGCTCCTTTTTTAACGAATGGGTCTAAAATAGAACGTATAAACATAAATTACTCTTTTTCTCTGACGTGCATCTACGAACTCCAAGTAATGCGTTATGCTTAGAAAATAGAAGCATGAAGACATAAAATTCCCGTTTTAATATTGCAAAAGACGAAGGATCTAACAGGCCTTGAGAAGAAGTCATTGTAAGAGCAAAAACTTCAATCTGTGTTTATGTGTGGTATGTATGTATGTATAAGGTAATGTAGTAGTCTGGTTGCCAAGGCATTTCCTGAGATCGCATTCTTCAACTGTTTTTTTCTTTCCTGTTCCTATAGAGATGATTTCATCCGACTTGTCAACAAGATTCTTATCAAACTAGTCAGCATCTAAGAATGTAACAGTGTGTAAGATGTTTTTTTTTTCTAATTCCCTTCCAAATAGCCAACTTCATCCCATGGGATTTACGTCAAGAGGCAGAAAAACTTTAAATATAGTCTATGCAAAACATTGAACAAGCTTCCGCATACAACCTCCCAGAACCACAGAGTATGCATTTGGTTTCTTTTGATTTTTCCAACCATCCATCCCAACCTACGAATCGTTCACCTAGCCAACTAACCATTCATACATCTAACCATTTACAGATCGACAAGACTACCCAATCAATCATCTATTTACAGACACACTCACACAATCATTTATCCACCAATCCAACTATTCATACACCGAACCATTCAGCCTCTCAACCCACAACTATCCTCGCAACCGAACTACAACATAAACATCCACCTACCAATCACGTACCAAATCAGCCAACAATTTTTTAACACATTCACTAAAAAATGTAACCATTTAACCACCCATTCACTCATCTTTCACCCATTTACCACGACGTAAATACCAGATCACTTATCTGTGGCGAGTTCAGTATACCTCTTCATAGAACATCTCGTTATTCATCATCTTTTACAGTATCCACCTCGCGTCAATGGAATTCCTGTCACAAAGTATTAGGGTCTGCAAGACAATAAACACGTTTAAAAACAGCTTAAAAGATAACCTTCTTAGTATTTCACTCCAATCATACTGACTTAAACTATCACTGACTACATTGTTACTCCATCCTTTAAACATAGTCCTGTATTTTTTTCAAAATTGTCTCATAATAATCTCTTTCTATTATCTAACATTATTTGAAATATATTAACATTCTATGTATTTTAGCTTAATTCTGCTACATAGGCTAGTTTGTATTTCAGTGTTTAATTAATAGTTCATAGTATTTTGTTGTTTAATTCGTAAATAACTCTTGTATACATGTAGCTCTTATCTAAATCAAATTGTTGAATTCTTTGTAAGTTAATACATATGTATGTATACTTTTTGCTGGTTCAGTGGAAGAGAAGGCCTTACGGCCTTAACTCTGCCAGATAAAATAAATTATTATTATTATTATTATTATTATTATTATTATTATTATTATTATTATTATTTACAGTATTCACCCACCCAATGAACCATCTACGCACCTGTCACCCAATCAACCATGTATCTACCCAAATGAAACACCAACTATTTAGCCATTCATACACCCAACAAACAATGTGTTAAACCATTCACCAAACCAACCATCTAACCACTCACGCACTACACCCACCCAACCATCCATCCACGCCAACTACCCAATCAATCATTTATCCAATCAAACAACCAATCATCCATCCATCAACTCAAGTAACCAACCATCCATTTATCCACCCACCTAATTAACCAACAACCACCCATTCAACTAAGCAACCACCCACCGATCCACTCACCCACCCCCACTTACCATCCATCCACCCACTCACCCAACCACCCATTTATCCAACCACCCAACTAACCATCTACACATTCACTTACCTAACCAACCACCCATCCACGCCAACTACCCAATCAGTCATTTATCCACTCAACCAACCAATCATCCATCCATCAACACAAGTAACCAACCATCCATTTATCCACCCACCTAATTAACCAACAACCCATATATCCACCCATTCAACTAAGCAACCACCCACCGATCCACTCACCCACCTAACTCACCATCTATCCATACACTCCCCCAACCACCCATTTATCCAACCACTCAACTAACCATCTACCCATCCACTCACCTAACCAACCATCCATCCACGCTAACTACCCAATCAATCATTTATCCACTCAACCAACCAATCATCCATCCACCCACCCAAGTAACCAACCATCCATTTATCCACCCACCTAATTAACCAACAACCCATCTATCCACCCATTCAACTAAGCAACCACCCACCGATCCACTCACCCACCCAACTTCCCATCTATCCACCCACTCACTCAACCACCCATTTATCCAACCACCCAACTAACCATCTATCCATCCACTCACCTAAAAACCATCTATCCACCCACATAACCAATCAACCAACAATCTATTCATCACCTAACGAATCAACCAACAATCTATCCACTCACCTAACCAACCAACAATTTATCGATCCATCTAACCAACCAACAATTTTCACTAATAAACCAACCAATCAACCAACAATCTATCAACCCAACTAACCAATCAAACAACAAACTATCCACTCACCTAACTAACCAACAATTTATCCATCCACCCAACCAACTTATCAACCAATTACCTACCCACCTATCCGACCTAAACTATAGTCGTTCATCCATCCAAACAACCAATCATCTATGAGTTTTTAGACTCTCCAGAACACATTGGATTACCCAAAAGCCTAATTCCAACCAATTATCTCATTACTCAACACTCTATTCACCTAACCATGTATCCATAGCTTTCCCCTTGCAAGTAACTTGCCAATCATGTAAATGTGTTTCATTCTACACTCAAAATCCTATAATTTCGTAAAAGTTTCATGAAAATGTAGCGGCTACCATTCATGATCTCCTCTTTAGAACGGCACTACTTCGTCAATGTATCATTATCATCGACTACAAGGTTTGAATCCTTGGAATCTGTTCCTTTGGCAAATCATCTTATCTTCTTCGAGGCGTCTCTGTTTCCGATGGGTCCGTATTGTCATTGTTTGTTGGATTGGTCTATAATCCTTCATTAGTGAAACGTGTTCTTTCCATTTAACTATCCTGTTTTATATTTTATCGTTTAATTTAAAGGTCTGTAACTTATTTGGAATGATAAGGTTAATGATTTTATATTTATGAGTATATCCATCCGGCTACATACCTTAAAATTTCATCTCGACACTTTCAACTTGCTTTTTTTTTTTCCTTTTTTTTATCTACTGAATTTCTATGTTTACCCCCTATAAAAGATATTGGTTATTTCATAAAATTTTGAATTTATTTTCTAGTTTTGTTTATTGAAGCTTATCTATTGCCACAGTCTAGTATACACAGTAATGAAGCTCAATATGTAGTAAATATGCATCCATAGATAGTTGCTAACCACTAGGATCGCTTCTATCGCCTCATTATAGACAATGCGAAATAGTACCTGCACAGTCTATTGTTCCTAGCAACCTCAAAACTCAACCTTCGTGACTGTATATACTAGACTGTGCTGTTACTGTAAATTTCTCAATTTCTTCCCGAAATCAAACCCCTGCCTTTCTTCTGTATGCAGCAGTCAGCTGACTGATGTGTCACGAGTCGAGGGACGAACTGGGACCCGTCACGTGACCTGACGCTCACCTCTCAGACCATTGTGTTGCGCTTTATTTTTGGACGTGAGATGGGGCGTGTTTAGCTTAGCCCGTGGCTGCCTTCCAATGGCTCCGGCCGCATTTCCTCGTGCACTGAGAGTCGTGATGGGGGTTCCAGGCGGCCGTGAGTCTTGTTAGCCGGGCCCGCAAGCAATTGATTGCTAATTGCGTCCTTTGTACTAAATAAACGCGTATCACGCAAGCTTGATTCTCAGAGTATCCATGGCAACGCAAGCGTCCGCAACAAATACAGACGATTCTTGATACAGTCTGTGTTTATCACAGTAACCATCACTCGACATAAACAAATACTAAGCGCAATATTATGAAACAAGTTCATAATGTAATACTTTATTGGATGAGTCAATGTTTAGGAAACGAGCTTTAAGCTAGTTTTCTAATTTTTACGAATTCAATAACTACATAACAATAAAAACGTGATTCATTCGTTATTTTTTGTACGACAGCATTATAAAACAAATTAATAAAGAAATAACATATATATATATATATATATATATAATTTGAACTGGTAATGGAAATTACGGGAAAAAGGCTGAACGGATTTTAATAAATAACCCCTCATTTTGAAGCTTGGAACTCACGTTTTTCAGAAAAATAGTAGTTTTCATTGAAATGTCAATTTTTCTACATAATTTTGTTATTTTCCAAAATACATCTGTCGTTAGTTTTGAGAACTAGCTAATTGCATTTCAAAATAAAACAAAACACACACTACAGTAAACAATATTACACGAAGGCCATGATCTGCAAGAATGCCGACATATTTAGAGCTCAAATTAAATTTGTTATTAAAAACTTAACTTACTAAAAATAATATACAGGTTCGATTCTGTGGTGTGTAATTTTATGGGTACAGCTGTGTATTGGCTATTAAAAACTACAAAACTTGAGGTGGTTTGATGGCATTATTACCATTAGAAATTAAATATTATTGTAGTTAATGCCATGATGTGACTATTTTTCATTAATTATACATATTAATGCTATATTGATATGAAAGTGAAACGTTTTGGGGTTATATAAGTAGCTGTAGAGAATAACTTAAATTAGATTTTGATTTCTATATTTTACTGAGTGGCGGCTATATATATATATATATATATATATATATATATATATATATATATATTCAATGAATGAAATATCCTTTGGATTTCCGTGAAGGGCTATGGCCTCCTAAAAGGGGAGCTCTTTAGAGATCATGCGGTGAGCTAATCCGCATGACGGTAGATTCTGTTCTATATAAGTTTTGTTATTTGTGTGTAAAAATCACTCGATACTGGCAAACTTAGCGATCTCCATTCTTCTCGGTTCTTGGCTGTTCTGGACCAAAGCTAATCTTGAAGAAGTCCGCCCATCTGGTCCCAGGTCTTCCTCGGTTTCGCCTCCCGATGCGTGGGTCCCACGTGGTGTGCGCCCATCTGCAGCCTTGGAGTCTCGACACGTGGCCTCCCCATTTCCATTTCAGGCGCTCCCTTGGTGTGCCATGTCTCTGGTGTTTGTCATCTGCTTGAGTCTGGTGTTGGAAATCTTGTCTCTGAGGGAGAGTCCTATTTTCCTCTCCATTTTGCGTTGGCAGATCTGAACCTGTGTCTTCTGGTTCACGGTCAGTTTCCAGGTCTGACAGCCGTACAGTAAGGTTGGGAGGATATTGCAGCACCTCCAGCTTTAGTTTGCAGTTTCTTGTCAAGGAGTATGAAATTGGCCAAAAGCTCTCCATGCTGATTTCTTCTTTTAGTTCTCTCGTCATGCAGCTTTTGAATCCGACCAATTGGCCCAGATAGATGTATTCCTCCACGTACTGTAATCTGGTTTCTTGGATTGGTTGTGGTTATTATGACTTGGGTTTTTCCATGTTCATGCTTAAATCGCTTATCATTTGTAGGTCGGTGGCGTTTTTAGCGAAAAGTAATGTCGTCCGAATCTTAAGTTCGTCAGCCGATATCCGTTTATATTGATTCCATGTCTTTTCTTCCACTTTAGCTTACGGAATATGTCTTCCATAGTAAATAGCTTTGGTGAGATCGGATCCCCTTGTCGGACTCCTCTTTCTATTCTGAATGTTTGTCCTTCTCGTTCTGTCATCACGGTGGCGTGCGAGTCTCCGTAAGCTTAGTTAGGATGTTGATATATTTGTGCTCGACTCCCTGGTTGCTCAGCGCCTGTAATTGTTCTACCGAGTCAAATGCTTTCTTGAAATCTATAAATGCGAGTATATATATATATATATATATATATATATATATATATATATATATATATATATATATAGTATTCGTTACTCAAAGCTATAAAACTTACGTAAGATAATAATATTATTAAAAATCAAATATTTTTATAGTTATTAATCAAGTGGGGTTGGGTCTTTTTCATATATTTAATGACGGTGTGGTGTAGATATTTATATGCGTGGTTCTCTTCAGTATTGGCTCGAGAGAGAGTATGTTTCATTATTATGGAAGCAAATAACTTTCAGAATGTCTGGTATTCTTCATTGAAAATAAATCTGAAAAATGTTTATTTGAACGTCTAATTAACTTAGTTTGCAGCATTTGCTGCACAAGCCACTAGTCAAATTTATAATTATGGGTAATGGTCAATGAAAAAAGGGGTTCCTATGACAACAAAGATGTACGTATTAAATATTACTGCACAGTATATGGTTTCATGGCACAAGTTATATCGTCACAGTAGATTTTTTTTTATTTTACTTGGTTATTTAACGACGCTATATCAACTACGAGGTTATTTAGCGTCGAACAGTAGAAGTCATGACGTTTTAGTTGACATGGTAATATCACAGTCTAGTATATACAGTCACGAAGCTTGAGTTGTTGAGGATACTAGAAACAATAGACTGTGCAGGCACTATTTCGCATTGTCTGTGATGAGGCGATAGTAGCGATCCTAGTGGTTAGCAACTATCTATGGATGCATATTTACTACATATTGAGCTTCGTGACTCTATATACTAGACTGTGGTAATATTTTACAAGAATGTGGAATAATATGCACGATTTTCACAAAGAATAAAGACTATTAATACTCAGTACAAAAAATAGTGGATATGGAGAAGAATGAAGCGTGTGAAATGGACAGACAATAAGAAATGAAGCTGTGTTGGAAAGAGTGGGTGAAGAAAGAAACTGATCATGAAGAGAAAACGAAATTGGTTTGGTCACTGACAAAGAAGAAACTATCTATTGAAGGATGCACTGGAAGGAATGGTGAACGGAATAAAAGTTCGGGGCGGAAGAAGATATTAGATGATAGACAACATTAAGGTATACGGATCAGATGTAGAGACTAAGAGGAAAGTAAAAAATAGAAACATTGGATAATGCTGGGTTTGCAGTGAAAGACCTGCCCTTGGGCAGAAAACTATCAATGAATGAATGAATGAATGAATGAAGTCAGTTGCAGAATTCTATCAATTCTATTTTCGGCACGATGGAGCTTCTCCCAATTGTACTTGCGTACTTGGATCAAGTTTTTTTTTTAATCTCAGAGTGCAGCTATTGAAATGCCACCATGTTCACCCGATTTCACCCCAATGGACTGTGAGATAAGGTCTTATTGTATGGGAGGAAATCAGGAAGTCTTGACCACCTGAAAGGTTAACCGAAGACGCTTTCGAGTTTTTAAACTGGAATACTGAATCTTGTGTGTGTTCCACCCATACTCAACTGTGTGTTAATGGAGAAAAAACAATTTCAATACAAAAAGATTTAACTTTGTTCTAGAGTATGCCATTAGGAAAGTCCAGGATAACAGAGAGGGTTTGCATTTGAACGGGTTACATCAGCTGCTTGTTTATGCGGATGACATGAATATGTTAGGAGAAAATCCACAAACGATTAGAGAAAACACGAGGATTTTACTGGAAGCAAGTAAAGTGATAGGTTTGGAAGTAAATCCTGAAAAGACAAAGTATATAATTATGTCTCGTGACGAGAATATTGTGCGAAATGGAAATATAAAAATTGCAAAATTATCTTTCGAAGAGGTGGAGAAGTTCAAATATCTTGGAGCAACAGTAACAAATATAAATGATAGTCGGGAGGAAATTAAACACAGAATAAATATGGGAAATGCCTGTTATTATTCGGTTGAGAAGCTTTTATCATCCAGTCTGCTGTCAAAAAATCTGAAAGTTAGAATTTATAAAACAGTTATATTACCGGTTGTTCTTTATGATTGTGAAACTTGGACTCTCACTTTGAGAGAGGAACATAGGTAAAGGTGTTTGAGAATAAGGTTCTTAGGAAAATATTTGGGGCTAAAAGGGATGAAGTTACAGGAGAATGGAGAAAGTTACACAACGCAGAACTGCACGCATTGTATTCTTCACCTGACATAATTAGGAACATTAAATCCAGACGTTTGAGATGGGCAGAGCATGTAGCACGTATGGGCGAATCCAGAAATGCATACAGAGTGTTAGTTGGGAGGCCGGAGGGAAAAAGACCTCTAAGGAGGCGGAGACGTAGATGGGAAGATGGGAAGATGGGAAGATGATATAGAATGGATTAATCTTGCTCAGGATAGGGACCGATGGCGGGCTTATGTGAGGGCTGCAATGAACCTCCGAGTTCCTTAAAAGCCAGTAAGTAAGAATTTTAAGTACAGTCAACTCTGGATATAGTGAACTCGGTTATAGTGAACATTCGGCTATAGTGAACCTAAATCGTTGGTCCCGACACACATACATTATAAAGTACATTAATATTCCCGTTTATAGTGAACCCTCACTTCGGTTATAGTGAACCTTGAAAATTGAAGTTACAAGAGTTGTATCCTGACAAATTCTTATTTGAAGTCAGACCTTCTTGTATAAAATTGAAAGAATGTGTTGAGAACAACATTCTAAGTTTCTTACGTCTTTAGTCAAAGGACAAAAGTAGGCTTAGTGATTCCTAGACAATGAGCTGTACTATAAATCCAGGCAACGCGTGACGAACTTGCCTCATTCCACCGATGAAGGGCTGCCATTCTGTTCTCAGGCACACTACTCTACTGTTATTTCTAATTCTCCACCGTCAAATGGTTGCCTTTTCTTCTCAGAATCATTTCCATTTTGACGGATAGCATCGAAACAACGGAAAATGAAGGTAAGATTGCGATGGTTTCCAAACTTAATCAACCCTCTCCCAGTTTCCATTAAGTGAATCGGGAAATTCCAAGGCTGAGTACGCAGTTACACCATAACAGCGTTTGTCAGTCTGTTTCTAGTGTTCCAACAGTGAATGTACTGTATAAAAATGTCGAAGCGTAAAGTTTTTTCTTTGGAAGATAAGGCGAATATTATAAGTGACATTGAACGTGGTCTTTCGCAAGCGGACGTGGGTCGATAGCATAGTTTAAGTAAATCAACTATGAGTAACAGTATACAGTGAGTATACAGTATACAGTGCAATCCATTCTACAAAAATGAAATATTTTAATTACCTACTATACAGGAAGTTTCAAAAATACGGGGCATAATTTCAGGTATGTATTTCCCACATGTAGACAATCAAAATAGTTCATTACAACATGTGTCCGGAAATGCTTCATTTCCGAGTTATGGCCTTCACAACATTGAAATTCACCGGAACGTTTTTCTTTCCGCAGGTCGTTGTCATTACAGAAGATGTTCAAAATGTCCACCTCCTGCTTGAATACAGACCTCACATCGATGTCTCATTGACCTGCGAACACGATCCCAAACTCCAGGAGTATTGCGTATGTCCTCAGAACATGCCACAATTCGATTCCGAAGGGATTCCAAATCAGGCACCGGAGATGAATAAACCAATGATTTTAAATGGCCCCACAAGTAGAAATCGAGAGGGTTCAGATCAGGTGAGCGTGGAGGCCAAGCAATTGGGCCACCTCTATCTATCCATCGTTCAGGAAACCTTAGATCCAAGTACCGGCGAGCCGTACGACTGAAGTGTGCAGGAGCGCCATCATGCAAGAAGTGAATGTGTTGACGATTGATCAGTGGAGTGTCTTCTAAAACATGAGGTATGGTGTTTTCCAGGAAGTTTGTGTACGCCTGCCCTGTAAGTCTGTTTGATTTGAATACATGTCGCACAGTCTAACGCCTACACAACACTGAATGTAACCTTCGACTCGGAATGAACTGTCAGAGTGCCCTCTTAATGTCTCCTTTGACGGCAACGACCTGCGGAAAGAAAAACGTTCCGGTGAATTTCAATGTTGTGAAGGCCATAACTCGGAAATAAAGCATTTCCGGACACATGTTGTAATGAACTATTTTGATTGTCTACATGTGAGAAATTGGGTGGCCGGGTAGCTCAGTTGGTAGAGCAGCTGACTACGGACTGGAAGGTCCGGGGTTCGATCCCAGGTGGTGACAGGTTTTTTTCTCGTTGCCAAACTTTCAGAACGGCCCCGAGGTTCACTCAGCCTCCTATAAAATTGAGTACCGGGTCTTTCCCGGGGTAAAAGGCGGTCAGAGCGTGGTGCCGACCACACCATCTCATTCTAGTGCCGAGGTCACGGAAAGCATGGGGCTCTACCTCCATGCCCCCCAAGTGCCTTCATGGCATGTTACGGGGATACCTTTACCTT
Organism: Periplaneta americana; assembly: GCA_025594305.2. Lineage (NCBI taxonomy): Eukaryota > Metazoa > Arthropoda > Insecta > Blattodea > Blattidae > Periplaneta > Periplaneta americana. The sequence continues at coordinate 18,581,369 of JAJSOF020000035.1, forward strand.
TTACCTTTTACATGTGAGAAATACATACCTGAAACTATGCCCCGTATTTTTGAAACACCCTATATAGTATTTTATTTTCTTGTTCACAATTTCATTTATTCCTGTCATTTAGAGTTAGGGGAGAGACACTTCGGATTTAGTGAACATTGGATATATTGAATGAAATATACAAGTCCACAGAGATTCACTGTATCCGGAGTTGACTGTATCACAGAAAATAATTGTAAAGTGTAAAATAACTTTTGTCCCACTCGGTATACGACGTTATATGCTTCTTGAAAAGCGTTACAAAACAGTAACAAAGAATATAAACAAATCATCCGTTGCCTAGCAACTCAAAACAAATAAGTGAATAAAACATCAAGAGACACAAATACAAGAAAGACTACCTCCTAATAAGTAAGTATTCCTTCTTCTAGTCTAGAAAAGCTAGCATAACAAAAAGTAAAACTAACAAGGTCGGACGCAAGAGAAAACTACAGCTGCATCTGGAGTGACGCTACTGCGCATATTATCCCGCGCAATTCGTTCGACTAATCGATTTACTACGCGCCTACTTCAGTGTCACTTGAGAAGTCTGAACACCGTGATATATGAACATGTCTTGTGTCATCTGAAAAGGTGACGGTGTTCCAGCTTGGTTGCCATGGTTACCATCTCCAGATTTATTTTAAGCGTTAATGATAGCTCAATAGATATTCAAAATCGCAGTGTATTAGGTCAGTTATCGACTCTCGTCCTACCGCCTGCATAACCTTAAGGGGTAAGTACAGCTTAGAGCAGTAAAATTTTGGAAATATTCAACTTTTTTTTTCCTCCATTGCTGTATCTTGTACAATAATATAAAGATTAGTCCTAATCTCAATATTTTCACAGTTATACGAGTACATTTTAGTTCCTTCTAAAATACCGTTATTCTTTAGTTTTAAGGGTAAAAGAATATTACAGATAAAGAATGAACTAAAAAAATGAAAAAAAAAAACTATTCAGGAGTATCATTTCTTTAATAAGCTAGTATTCTGAAGCTAAAAATGTATTGTGAGTTCCATAGTTGCTTTGTGCAGAAATTTTTGTCGATTTTCAACTACAAAATTACATTTTTCTTAAGCATTTATCACATTGTTATAAATCATGCCACTCTTATAAAAAATTAAATTGTGGTTTATTTAACGACGCTCGCAACTGCAGAGGTTATATCAGCGTCGCCGGTGTGCCGGAATTTTGTCCCGCAGGAGTTCTTTTACATGCCAGTAAATCTAGTGTCGCATTTAAACACACTTAAATGCCATCGACCTGGGCCGGTATCGAACCCGAAACTTCGAGCACAGAAGGCCAGCGCTACACCGACTACGCTACCCAGGTCGACTGCAACTCTTATAAATTCTTTAATACTGTACATTATGAAGCATAATAATAATAATAATAATAATAATAATAATAATAATAGTATTATTATTTATTTATTTATTTATTTATTTATTTATTCTGGCGAATTTAAGGCCATCAGGCCTTCTCTTCCACTTAGCCAGAAACAAAAGAAGCTGATACAATTTTAGAGACTAAACTATAAAGTAAAGTAAACTGTAAAGAATCAAGTTCCTAAAGTCGTATGATTTGTAACAATTGTGGTAAGTGCTTAAGAATTATGTAATTTTTAGTTAAAATTGAAAAACAAAATCTGTACAAAGCAATTAACAACACATTTTCAGAATACTAGCTAATTAAAGAAATTATACTTCTGAATAGTTCATTCTGTATTTGTAATACTCTTTTACCCTTAAAACTAAACAAAAAAGGTATTTTACTTACTTCCAAATGGCTTTTAAGGAACCAGAAGGTTCATTGCCACCCTCACATAAGCCGCCATCGGTCCCTATCCTGTGCAAGATTAATCCAGTCTCTATCATCATATCCCACCTCCCTCAAATCCATTTTAATATTATCCTCCCATCTACGTCTCGGTCTCCCTAAAGGTCTTATTCCCTCCGGCTTCCCAACTAACACACTATATGCATTTCTGGATTCGCCCATGCGTGCTACATGCCCTGCCCATCTCAAACGTCTGGATTTAATGTTATTAATTATGTCAGGTAAAGAATACAATGCGTGCAGTTCTGCGTTTTGTAACTTTCTCCATTCTCCTGTAACTTCATCCCTCTTAGCCCCAAATTTTGCTGTGATCGTGCCAGAGAAACAGTCCTATTCCGAGGCTTATTGTAAGAATTCGTAACAAGCTGTTTTTTACGGTGTTGGGTTGATAGCCCTTCGCCCAACCCCGCAGCTACCCTTCATATCTCGAGGCCGTCTCCTCTATCCGCAACCTGAGGACGCGCCATGCCGTGGAGATAGGGACCCACAATATTTTACTAACAATTTAAAATTAGTGTAACTCTGCTGTCAAAAAATCTGAAAGTTAGAATTTATAAAACGGTTGTTCTTTATGGTTGTGAAACTTGGACTGTCACTTTGAGAAAGGAACATAGGTTAAGGGTGTTTGAGAATAAGGTGCTTAGGAAAATATTTGGGGCTAAGAGGGATGAAGTTACAGGAGAATGGAGAAAGTTACACAACACAGAACTGCACGCATTGTATTCTTCACCTGACATAATTAATAACATTAAAACCAGATGTTTGAGATGAGCAGGGCATGTAGCACGTATGGGTGAATCCAGAAATATATATAGAGTGTTAGTTGGGAGGCCGGAGGGAAAAAAACCTTTAGGGAGGCCGAGACGTAGATGGGAAGATAATATTAAAATGGATTTGAGGGAGGTGGGATATGATAGTAGAGACTGGATTAATCTTGCTCAGGATAGGGGCGAATGGCGGGCTTATGTGAGGGCGGCAATGAACCTCCGGGTTCCTTAAAAGCCAGTAAGTAAGTAACTCTGAAAATATTGAGATTAGGACACACATTTGTAAGACTCTTTTGCTCAAAAAATCTTCGGAAATTAGCTCTGAAAGTGGCAGTAAATCCTGGTGAATCACCCTGTATATATTTTTTATTTTATGTAACTAGTTGTGCACGACTCTATTCCGGATCAGCAGGCAAACGTTCTACCGCCTGAGCTACGCCAGTGGCCAAAGGAGTGGTGAAATGATATGCTAAATAATAACCCCAGAAATTCTCTTCCAATCATTCGCGTCCATGAGAAATTCCACCTGCCTCCGAATCTGAACCTAGATCCCCAATGTTACCCTGCTACAACTCATCGCAATATCATTTCTGCTGTCACAGGAGTTCTCCACCGCTTAATTGATTATCGGACCCGCACGCCTGTATTTCATTACCAGGGAGAATTAATCTCTATTTACAATTGTGCAGGGGGATTTGCGTGTAGGACAACTTGCCCACTCCAAGGGGTTATTTTCACGCCAGTGGGATGTTTTCGCAGCAAAATGAACCACAAATGTGATGATATGAGGACCTGGGAACGGACATGTGGTGGATTAGCAAGGCGAGAGAGGCGCTGTCATGATGGTCTGGTATATCCACTTACAATACAGGCGGAGTGTGGGAGGAGGAACGGCAGAAGAGTGGACTGCAATTTGGTGCGAGAAATATTGACGAACCGAGTACAGGATACCTGGCTGCATCTTCGTTTAATCATCGAAAGAGGCGTTGAAATTTATTTATTTATTTACTTATTTATTTACTTATTTACTTACTTATTTATTTACTTACTCACTTATTTTTTTACTTACTTACTTATTTATTTATTTACTTATTTATTTACTTACTTATTTATTCACTTATTTATTTATTTACTTATTTATTTATTTACTTATTTATTTATTTACTTATTTATTTATTTACTTATTTATTTATTTACTTACTTATTTACTTACTTATTTATTCACTTATTTATTTACTTATTCACTTACTTATTTACTTACTTATTTACTTATTTATTTATTTATTTATTTACTTATTTACTTACTTATTTATTCACTTATTTATTTACTTACTTAATTATTAACTTATTTACTTATTTATTCACTTATTTATTTACTTACTTATTTACTCACTTATTATTTACTTATTTACTCACTTATTTATTTACTTTCATATTTACTTACTTCTTTATTTACTTATTTACTCACTTATTATTTACTTATTTACTCACTTATTTATTTACTTTCATATTTACTTACTTCTTTATTTACTTATTTACTCACTTATTTATTTACTTTCATATTTACTTACTTCTTTATCCACTTACTTATTTACTTATTCACTTATTCATTACTTATTTACTTACTTATTTATTTACTTATTTACTTGCTTATTTATTCACTTATTTATTTACTTAATTATTTATTTATTTACTCACTTATTTACTTACATATTTACTTACTTATTTATTTACTTACTTATTTAGTTATTTATTTACTTATTCACTTACTTATTTATTTACTTAATCACTTATTTATATAATTATTCACTTATCTACTTACATACTTATTTACGTATTTATTTATTTAGTTACATATTTACTTACTTATTTATTTACTTATTTATTTATTTAGTTACTTATTTAGTCATTTATTTACTTATTTATTTACTTATTTATTCACTTATTTATTTACTTACTTATTTATTTACTTATTTACTCACTTACTTATTTATTTAGTTACTTATTTAGTTACTTATTTACTTCCTTATTTATTCACTTATTTAGTTAGTTATTTATTTATTTACTTATTTAATCATTTATTTAGGCCTTTTTATTTATGTATTTTATTGCTAGTAAATTTCAAATGAATACAAGTTAATATTACATATTATATGCATATATCGCAGAACTGCACGCATTGTATTCTTCACCTGACATAATTAGGAACATTAAATCCAGACGTTTGAAATGGGCAGGGCATGTAGTACGTATTTAATCCAGAAATGCATATAGAGTGTTAGTTGGGAGGCCGGAGGAAAAAGACCTTTGGGGAGGCTGAGACGTAGATGGGAAGATAATATTAAAATGGATTTGAGGGAAGTGGGATATGATGATAGAGACTGGATTAATCTTGCTCAGGATAGGGACCGATGGCGGGCTTATGTGAGGGCAGCAATGAACCTTCGGGTTCCTTAAAAGCCAGTAAGTAAGTAAGTAAGTATAATTTGAACTGGTAATGGAAATTACAGGAAAACGGCTGAATGGATCTTAATGAATGACCCCTCATTTTGAACCTTGGAACCCAAACATTTTCAGAAAAAATAGCAGTTTTCAGCGAAATGTCAATTTTCCTACATCTTTTCCCATTTCCCAACATCCAACTGTCCTCAGTTTTGAGACATAATGACTTTACAGAATAAAACAAAACACAAACATATACTACAATAAACAATATCACACGAAGGTCATGCATGACCTGCAAGATTGCTTATATATTTAGAGTTCAGATGACTCAGATTCTCATTCTCTGACATTATAATACCAATATGTCGATCTTCATTTGTGTAATATTTGACAACATTTCTCGATTATTAAACACATTCATTCATTCATTCATTCATTCATTCATTCATTCATTCATTCATTCATTCATTCATTCATTCATTCATTTATTTTATTCCATAGATCTTTCATGAGCAATGAAGCTTTAAGATGTGGAACATGTCAACATTTTACAGTATTACAATTACTTACAATTTTTACAAATTTTTATAGTTTTACAATTTAGTAATTTTCTACAATTTTTACAATTTTGTACAATTTTTTTACATTTTTTACATTTTGGCGAGATGTAGTGAGATGAGATGAGGTCCGAGGATTCGCCAAAATATTACCCGGCATTTGCCTTTTCGGTGGGAAAACCTCGGAAAAACCCAACCAGGTAATCAAATCAAATAATCAAATCAAAGGGTTGATGCCAAGGACTCGCCATAGACCATCGGCTTCAGTCCCACGGCTGGGGAAAACCTCCGAAGAAACCAAAGTCAAGGGGATCCAACCCAAGCCCGAACGCAGCTCCGGATCAGCAGCCCAGCGAGTCTGCCAACTGAGCTACATCGATGGCTCTACTAAAAGTATACAATACATTGCCAATCAGATTATTAAATTTACAAACGCAAACGATCATTCATAAGTTGAGCTATATTATAATAAAAAACAATTTAATTAAATTTAAGGCCTAAACAATTCAACCAGTTGTGCTATACAGAAATTGATAATACATATCATGCAAACTACTTCAAATTACAAACACAAACAATTTATCAGTAGAGCTATATAGATCAGTATTCAATTTAAAGCATATACAATTCATCGGCCAAAACTATACAAATATATACAATACAAAGTAGCATACTTTCATTAAGCTATACAAATTTGTGCAATTAATATCAAGTAGATTAATTCAATTTATAATCATAAACAATTCATCAGTTGAGCTATTCATATTACCATTCAATTTACAGTAGGTCTATATACAATTCATCAGTAGAGCTACACAGACTAGTAATCATTTTAAGAACATATACAATTCATCAGCCAAACTATACAAACATATACAATCAAATTAGTTCAATTTACAAACTTATTTTCGTTAAGCTATACAATTCATATGAAGTAGACTTATTCAATTTATAAGCTTAAACAATTCATCAGTTGACCTATACAGTATACTATTCAATTTACAGTACATACAATTCATCAGTTATGCTAAACAAAAAATACAATACATAGTAAAATGGCAGATTAAGTCAATATAAAAACATATTTTAGTTGAGCTATATAAAATTGTACATGCCATTTAAGTAGAATAATTCAATTCACAAGCATAAACAATTCATCAATTGTGTAGAAGGTATGAGTATGTAGAAATTTGGTTAATTCTTTTCTGAACCTTTTCTCGTTGTTCTTCAAATCTTTAAGATAATTAGGCAGTGCATTGAAGACTGTTATACATGAATAGCGAACTCCTTTTTAAAACAGCTTAGACTAACAGAGGGTAGATGAAGATCTGATTTATGTCTTGTATTAAAATGATGAATGTCTTGATTAGTACTGAATTTATCTTGGTTCTTAATATACAGCATCATTAGGGAAAGAATGTATTCACAAGGTAAAGTCAAGATTTCTAAGTTTCGGAAAATATTTTTACATGAGGTCCTTTTATGCACACCGGCCATTATTCTTATAGCTTTCTTTTGTAAAACAAAAACGTGTTTAGCTTCAGACGAGTTACCCCAGAATATTAATCCATATCAAGACAGGTGTGATTTTCTGGTGTGTAATTTTCTGAAAACAGCTGTGTGTTGGATATTAAAAACTACAAAACTTAAGAATGTTCGATGACGTTATTACCACTAAAAATGAAATATTATTATAGTTAATGCAATGATGTGAGTATTTTCATTCACATTAATGCTGCACCAATTACCTACGGCAACGAATAGCAATAGAAATCCAACATGGAAACGCAGCCAGCATTTTGGGAACTTTTCCAGACGCCAATTCTCTGGATGAGATTTTCCTTATTTTAATATCTGAAAGCAAGACAAGGGTGAAGTACGAAGCCCCGCAGAATGAAGATAAAATTCCACTCACGTCAAGAATCGAACCACAGACTGCTTCGTTGGAAAACACACGTACTGTGTACAGAGAAATAGTCACAGACCACACATTCAACTTATATAAAAATCGATTGTAATTCTGTGGCCGGGAGGAAAAAGGTCTTAAGTAAATTTTTATACTTTTCAGGAGAGCAGTAGAGGTTTTTCCTGGATATTATTTGTTCATATTTCTTCTAAAATAGGTAATGTTGCTCATTTAACAATTTTCTTGTTTATTTCCAAAAATAGCCGCACTTAAGCCCTTTTAAGACTAGAATTAAAACTGAGTAGAAGGGACTATTTAAACATAAAACCTTTTTCATGTCAAAATAAATGAGAAATGTAAATTATTAGGAACGCAAAATGAGTTTTAAACAGTTTTGCCCTGGTGCTTAAAGTTTTAAAAGGAAAGGGCATCAGTATGTGATAAAATGGCTAAAATACAAGTTAGACCTTTTTAATAGGGAAGCATGGAAAGTAAACATGTGATGATTTGTAAGGAATAAAGTATTAAATATTCTTAAGTCCTTTATTCTGTGTGTGCTCGATTCAAAAAGTACTTAGGGCATTTGGTAACGCTGTATAAATCCAGTCAGGATCATATTTGACTTTAACCGTTTTACCAGATTGTAGAGAATTGTTTCCGCTTTCAGAATATATAAAAATCTCATTTTCACAACAAATTGACTTAAGACCTTCTTCCTCCCGTCCATAGAATTCATATATTCATTCATATATAACTTCTTCACAGGAAATAGTGTCTAATACATGTAAGCATAAAAAATATTCGAAATTATACCCTTGTTGTTGTATTGCAACATAACGAGCAAATAAAAAATCCAGAATAATAGTACATTATGCAACGAGCCTATAATGATACTAATTAAGAAGCGAGTATGGATGTTTATGAAACGAGCGCAAGCGAGTTTCATAATTTTCATACGAGCTTCTTAATTACCATTATAGGCGAGTTTCATACGACTTTTTATGCTCGACCATATTTCTAACTTGAAATTATTCAGTTGTATACAATTTATTTGTATCAGACAAGATCTGAAGTGATCTTGTTCTAGGTCGTGAATTGTGAGATGTGCGCAGACTCGAAAGTATTGATTTTTTCCGAGGAACAATAACGTCATTGACCTTGATGTAATCCCGTTAAACTTGGTATAACCTTGATTATTGAATTCGACATTGAAAAACGAGATGACAAATTTAATTTATTTGAATATTATTTACAGTTAACGCTAATTATTATAGTAACAGAACATAACCTTTTGCGACAGTATTGGATTTCCAGCCTTCGTGACTTTTCGCTAATTCTCTTTCGATTGCATATCCGAGAATAATCGATACTTGCAGTTTTATAACGGTACAAAGCTGACTTGTCATTGGCTGAACACCTGTAAGCTGTGTTGTCATTGGCTGAAAACACCTGTACTTTAATGAGTAGGTGTACTTTAATGACATGCATTAAAGGACTGCTACCAGGTGTATAATTACTACATTTCGGCATGGTCGAGCATAAAAAATATATATTTCTGAGTCGAGTTAATCGAAAATATTTTCCCTAAAATTAATATGAATATAATCATATGCATTAAACAGAGGTAAATTAGTTGAAGAAATTCTTTGAATACATTAAATTTAAACAGAGAAGATCAAATTCTAACCAAACTTTTTAGAATATTCAGGGCACTGATAAAGCAATGAAGATTTAAGGAAACATCTGAAGACTTGGGAAACAGATGAATGGGATGGAGTGCTATCAAGAAAGATGGCGAAAACGTGACGTGAAAGGACAACAAAGGATTACCTATACAAGCTCACAGCTATAAACCAAATGGACCGAGAAAACGATGGGAAGGACCAGTTTTTAAATTGATAGAACATGAGATAAAGAACGAACTGTACATAACAAGAAGAAGAAGAAGTAAAAAAAGAGACATGTCTAGAAGGCGCTGGACTGAATGAAGTGTCGATATGGAACGAGTGTGGGCGAACGATTAATAATTCTCCAAGCCTGTTTGTATTCGGGTTCCATAGCAACACGTCTCAGTCACACTCTCTCCGCAGCGGCGCTACAGTCGCACTATCCACCGGCGAGAACACAGATGATGCTTCTGAATGGAACTCCGACATGAAACACATGTTAGTGACAGAGTAGGGGCAAATGCCCTTGGAGCACGATATTCTGGGGAGAAGGTCCATGTCTACACCTGTAAATTACACGCAGGAGAGACGCCCTAAGAGATGTTCACAGGC
>JAJSOF020000035.1:18596191-18633691 GCA_025594305.2 Periplaneta americana
TTTTCAGTATTATTTATATTTATCCTGGTAATAATGAACAGTTTGACTCGTAGACATTTTTTTTATTTAACTATAGCAATTTTATTTTCCACCTTTGCTTATCTTAATGTTATTAGTTTACATTAACGTTTTCGATACTCTTATTGTATCATCTTCAGATGTTAGAATGTTATGTCAACATATGTGACATTCTAACATCTGAAGATGATACAATAAGAGTATCGAAAAAGTTAATGTAAACTAATAACATTAAGATAAGTAAAGGTGGAAAATCAAATTGCTATAGTTAAATAATATAAGCTTATCGGTATCACCAAAAATGAAACTCGTAGACATTTTGTTTTTGCAGCATTAACTTCCCATGATTTTACGAGAAGATTAGAAGAGAACGGCAGTTACGTAGACTTTCAGCTCTCCCCTACTACCATTAATGCACAACACAATGTCAATACGGCGGTTGCTGTCGTCTGCGATACAACGAACTTTTCTGTTGATTTTCGAGTTAGTCATTTTTTTCCGCTTATTATATGCTTATTTAATTTGTGTTAACTCTCGCTAGTGGTTTTATATTTTATTTTATCCGTCTTAGTATTTATTTTATTATTGTAAATATTTGTTTTATTCACTATTATTATTATTATTATTATTATTATTAATAATGAATTCTTTTGTATTACGATCTTTGTATCATTTCTGTCACGATTAATTTTATTATTATTACTTACTTACTTACTTACAAATGGCTTTTAAGGAACCCGAAGGTTCATTGCCGCCCTCACATAAGCCCGCCAGTGGTCCCTATCCTGTGCAAGATTAATCCAGTCTCTATCATCATACCCCACCTCTCTCAAATCCATTTTAATATTATCCTCCCATCTACGTCTCGGCCTCCCTAAAGGTCTTTTTACCTCCAGTCTCCCAACTAACACTCTATATGCATTTCTGGATTCGCCCATACGTGCTACATGCCCTGCCCATCTCAAACGTCTGGATTTAATGTTCCTAATTATGTCAGGTGAAGAATACAATGCGTGCAGTTCTGTGTTGTGTAACTTTCTCCATTCTCCTGTAACTTCATCCCTTAGCCCCAAATATTTTCCTAAGCACCTTATTCTCAAACACCCTGAACCTATGTTCCTCTCTCAGAGTGAGAGTCCAAGTTTCACAACCATACAGAAGAACCGGTAATATAACTGTTTTATAAATTCTAACTTTCAGATTTTTGGACAGCAGACTGGATGATAAGAGCTTCTCAACCGAATAATAACACACATTTCCCATATTTATTCTGCGTTTAATTTCCTCCCGAGTGTCATTTATATTTGTTACTGTTGCTCCAAGATATTTGAATTTTCCACCTCTTCGAAGGATAAATCTCCAATTTTTATATTTCCATTTCGTACAATATTCTGGTCACGAGACATAATCATATACTTTGTCTTTTCGGGATTTACTTCCAAACCGATCGCTCTACTTGCTTCAAGTAAAATTTCCGTGTTTTCCTAATCGTTTGTGTATTTTCTCCTAACATATTCACGTCATCCGCATAGACAAAGAAGTTGATGTAACCCGTTCAATTCCAAACCCTGCCTGTTATCCTGAACTTTCCTAATGGCATATTCTAGAGCAGAAGTTAAAAGTAAAGGTGATAGTGCATCTCCTGCTTTAGCCCGCAGTGAATTGGAAAAGCATCAGATAGAAACTGACCTATACGGACTCTGCTGTATGTTTCACTGAGACACATTTTAATTAATCGAACTAGTTTCTTGGGAATACCAAATTCAATAAGAATATCATATAATACTTCCCTCTTAACCGAGTCAAACGCCTTTTGAAATCTATGAATAACTGATGTACTGTACCCTTATACTCCCATTTTTCTCCATTATCTGTCGAATACAAAAAATCTGATCAATAGTCGATCTATTACGCCGAAAACCGCACTGATGATCCCCAATAATTTCATCTACGTACGGAGTTAATCTTCTCAAAGAATATTGGACAAAATTTTTGTACGACGTCAACAAAAGTGATATTCCTCGAAAGTTACCACAGTTGGTTTTGTCCCCCTTTTTAAAAATAGGTACAATTATGGACTCCTTCCATTGTTCTGGTACAATTTCCTTTTCCCAAATAGCAAGTACAAGTTTATAAATTTCGCTATATAATGCACTCCCACCCTCTTGTATTAATTCTGCTGGAATTTGATCGATACCTGGAGACTTGTACTTTTTCAGATTTTCTATCGCAATTTCGACTTCTGAAAGCGTGGGTTCGGGTATAAATGGCTCAGCAGTTTGTATTTCAATTTCGTCCCGATTATTTCTATTTGGCCTATGTACATTTAGTAGTTGCGCAAAATAGTTTTTCCATCTGTTTAGGATTGATGGAGAGTCTGCAAGCAAGTCACCATTCTCATCCTTGATCACGTTTACCCTTGGCTGATATCCGTTTTAAATTCCTTTATACCCTTATATAAATCTCGAATGTTTTTATTCTTACTATTTGTTTCTACCTCATTCAGTTTTCCTTCAAGTAACCTCTCTTTTTATTCCTAAGTGTACGACTTGCTTCCCGTCTTTCATTGAAATAATTATCTCTCTTCTCCTCAACTGGATCCTGTAAAATTTCAATTTTGCCTGTTTCCTTCTTTCTACTACCATGCAACAATCTTCATCAAACCACGGTTTCTTTTTCTTAGTTTCATAATAACCTATGCTCTGCTCAGCTGCAATTTTGATACTATCTCTGATATTTTCCCACGCTATTAACATCTAATTCTTTCTCAACTTCGTCAGAACTTTCTAAAGTGGCAAACCTATTCGAAATTTCGACCTGATAATTTTGCTGTAGCTTCCTCATCCTTTAATTTCAAAATATTGAATTTAGTAATATTAACTTGTTGCTCTACTCGCTTGGCTACTGATAATCTTTCTCTTAATTCTCCAATCACCAAATAATGGTCAGAATTACAGTCTGCACCCCTGAAAGTTCGAATATCTACTATACTAGTATGTCTCCGTTTATCTATCAAGATGTGATCTATTTGGTTGTGTGTCAATCCATCTGGAGAAGTCCAAGTATATTTATGTATATCCTTGGGGGAATGTTGTACTTTTGACAATTAAATTTTCGATGTGGCAAAGTTGACTAATCTAACTCCATTGTCACTACTAATTGCGTGTAGGCTCTCTTTTCCAATAGTTGGTCTAAAAATATCCTCCCGTCCTACTTTAGCATTGAAATCCCCCAATAAAATTTTCATGTGATATCTAGGGAACTGATCAAATTATTATTATTATTATTATTATTATTATTATTATTATTAATGAATTATTTTGTATTACAATGTTTGTATCATTTCTGTCACGATTAATTTTATTATTATTATTATTATTATTATTATTATTATTATTGTTACTATTATTTATATCATCAGCATTATTATTTGATCCCTGTTAAATTTATGTAGACTACTGGACTGTACCCGAGCACGAGCATATGCTCATTTCGGGTATCTATTCATATGTATTCATTTCAAAGGTAAATTGTAAATAAATTTGAATTTGAAATTTGAGTTGCATAGACCAATTTACCGACAGAATCGTTGCCCAGGGTGAGCTATAGGAAGCTGGTCTACGTTACACCTGTGAAGAGATGATGGAGATTAAATTTGTTGGGACGCTACAGAAGAACCGGAGTTCTCGAAGAAACCCTATGTTACCTGAACCACGGACTTTCCCAGCACAAGTTACAAATGGGGGGTACACCAGGTATCGAACCCGGATTCAGACAATTATAGTTAAGTCCAGATATCTAGCCACTATATCACCGTGACAAACTAAATAAATGTTCGTGGCTTAAAAAGTGAAGTGCTGAAAACAGTAACTTCACATACAGTACAGCTCGCTATTTAAAGGAATAATACATTTATGCTCGACCATGCCGAAATGTAGTAATTATACACCTGGTAGCAGTCCTTTAATGCATGTCATTAAAGTACACCCACTCATTAAAGTACAGGTGTTTTCAGCCAATGACAACTCAGCTTACAGGTATTCAGCCAATAACAAGTCAGCTTTGTACCGTTATAAAACCGCAAGTATCGATTATTCTCGGATATGCAACAGAAAGAGAATTAGCGAAAAGTCACGGAGGCTGGAAATCCAATACTGTCGCAGAAGGTTATGTTCTGTTACTATAATAATTAGCGTTAATTGTGGGGTAATATTCAAATAAATTTAATTTGTCATCTCGTTCTTCAATGTCGAATTCAATAATCAAAGTTATACCAAGTTTAACGGGATTACACAAGGTCAATGACATTATTGTTCCTCGGAAAAAATCAATATTTTCGAGTCTGCGCACATCTCACAATTCACGACCTACAACAAGGTCACTTCCGATCTTGTCAGATACAAATAAAATCTATACATCTGAATACTGTAATTTCAAGTTAGAAATATGGTCGAGCATAAAAAGTCGTATGAAACTCACCTATATTGGGTTATTTTACGACGCTGTATCAACATCTAGGTTATTTAGCGTCTGAATGATATGAAGGTGATGATGCCGGTGAAATGAGTCCGGGGTCCAGCACCGAAAGTTACCCAGCATTTGCTCGTATTGGGTTGAGGGAAAACCCCGGAAAAAACCTCAACCAGGTAACTTGCCCCGACCGGGATTCGAACCCGGGCCACCTGGTTTCGCAGCCAGACGCGCTGACCGTTACTCCATAGGTGTGGACACTCGCCTATAATGGTAATTAAGAATCTCGTATGAAAATTATGAAACTCGCTTGCGCTCGTTTCATAAACTTCCATACTCGCTTCTTAATTACTATCATTATAGGCTCGTTGCATAATGTACTATTTCGTAACATGTTTATATTATAATCGCAATATAATATACACACAAAGCCACCGGCGTAGCTTGGGAGCGGGCTGATTAACTGGTTGGGTTTTATCCGAGGTTTTCCCCAACCATAAGACAAAGTCAGGTAATCTATGACGAATCCTCGGCCTCATCTCGCCAAATGTCATCTCGCTATCATCGAAATCTATCGATGCTAAATAACCTTGCAGTTGATACAGCGTGGTTAAATAAGTAAAAAAATATATGCACACAATATGGCATATTAATAAAATTGGCAAATTTAATTTAGACTAGCTTGTCTCGCCTTATTTGAGGAAGTGTTGGTAGTTGTGAAGAGAATATAACAGAGAATCACTCATTTTAAGCAGGTGACCAAGTAATCGAGAAAAATGTTTAAGTTGTAATTTATTACCTCACGTTAGTTTGTACCGAATATAATACACTCAAAATTTACTTTCAACACATTACCCACTCTAAATAAGATTGCTTCTCACATCTAATCCACTGAAAACTGCTCTCGCTAACTTACCCACTCAAAATTGTTCCCCACGTCTAATTCAGTCGAAGTTTCATCCGATAGTTAGTCAACACAAAACTGTTTTCAATAAATAATCCACTGAACATTACCTCCGAAATTTAACCCAATAAAAATTGCTCCCAACACCTAATGCATTGCAAATTGCTCTCAACAATGAATCCACTCAAAATTGCTGACAAATGAATTCACTGAAAATTGCTTCCGATAGCTAATCCATTCACAATAATTGCTTCCAACACTCAATTCTCTCCCAATTTCTTCCCACAACTAATTCACACAAAATGTCTTCCGACACAGAATCCACTGAACATTGCCTCAGAAATCTAACCCATTCAAAATCACTCCCAACATCTAATGTCCTCCAATTGCTCTCGACAATGAATCCACTGAAAATTGCTCCCATCATCTAATCCACTCACAATTACTGGTTCCTACACCTAAATTACACAAAATTTCTTCCGACACAGTATCCATTGGACAGTGCCTCCGAAATTTAACCCACTAAAAATTTCTCCCAACACCTAATGCATTGAAAATTACTCTCAACAATGAATCCACTCAAAATTGCTGACATTGAATTCACTGAAAATTGCTTCCGACAACTAATTCACATAAAATTTCTTCCGACACAGAATCCACTGAACATTGTCTACGAAATCTAACCTACTCAAAATCACTCCCAACATCTAATGTACTTCAATTACTCTCAACAATGAATCAACTGAAAATTCCTCCCGTCACCTAATCCACTCACAATTACTGGTTCCGACACCTAATTTACACAAAATTTCTTCCGACACAGTATACACTGAACAGTGCTTCCGAAATTTAACCACTCCCAACAGCTAATGTACTCCAATTACTCTAGAGAATGAATCCACTCAAAATTGCTCACAATTACTGCTTCCGACAACTAATTCACACAAAATTTCTTCCGACACAGAATCCACTGAACATTGCTCCCAACATCTAATGTACTCCAATTACTCTCGATAATGAATCCACTCACAATTGCTTCCGACAACTAAACCACTCACAATTACTGCTTTTGACACCTAATTCACTCAAAATTTCTGCCAACATAGAATCCATCCTACAATATTCATCAATACGGAATTCACCCATAACTATTTCCAATGTCGAATTCGTCCAAAACTGCTCCCAGCAACGAATCTACTCAAAATTGCTCCTGATAACGAATCTACTCAAAATAAAATTGCTTCAGACATTGAATCCAGCCAAAACACTGCCAGCACCAAATCCACTCACCATACTTCCACACGGAATATACTCAAAACATAAAACGATTCAACTCGAAATTGTTCCTGACTCGGATTCACCTAAAATTGCTCCAATTCCGTATCATCCAAATGCCTGTGGACACTGAATGAATTCAAAATAGTTTCTGACTCCGATTTCACCCAAAATTTCTTCTATTCCCACTTCGATTTCACCAAAAAGTAGTTCCAAATCCATTTCAATCCTGACTAAATGTAACTAAAAATCTTATTTTTTTATTGAATTACAAACCTCGACTAAGCTAATATGGAAAAAAAAGAAATAATCACTAAGACAAAAATAAAGATATATAATTCAATTTAAACCTATAATACAATATAGTACTGAAAGCTTACCACTCTTAGATAAACATCGAAGTAAATTAACAGCAGTGGAAATGAAATATCTTAGAAGAGCTGTAGGAAAGACCAGAAGAGATAGGATAAGGAATGACAGGATAAAAGAAGAAGTTAAACTGAGAAAAGCATTAACAGAGGTGATTAATGAAAGGCAGTTGAAATGGTTTGGGCATGTATATCGTATGGGAGAAGAAAGGAAGGTTAAACAGATGATGGAAATGAGAGTGGAAGGAAGAAAGAGAAGAGGAAGACCAAGGATTAAATGGGAGGATACAATAGAAAGAATAGGCTAACAGAAAGTAAAAACAATGCTAGAGATGAAGAGAATGTGTAGAGACCGGGAAAAATGGATGAAATGGACGGAGAGGGGCGAACCCGACGCTTAGCAGCAGAAGGGACTGAAGAAGAAGAAGAAGAAGAGGAGAAGAAGAAGAAGAAGAAGACTAAGCTAATAAAATGAAGTATTGTCACATTCGCCTAGAGATGAGCTTAAACGATATTTCCAAGTATCTGTGACAACTGTGACTGTGACAATTAAATATCTGTGACTTTTATCTGTGATTTTGTCACACCGATATTTTATATCGATAAGTGAGCACAATATGTATGAATTACACCGATATTTTGTCACACCGATAAAAATTAACAGGAAATATTGAAGAGCAGTGCAATGTGAATACGATTTCTCTATACACGCCACACATCAGTGGTGTATATGTGAAAATCCAACAAATAAATTATGTACATGTACCATTAACAAATAAATACTAATCTAACTCATCAGTAACATGTAAAAAGTTAACTTCATATACCAAGAGGTTATATCGTAGTTGATTGTAGATATGGAATCAGTTGATAATTTTTTAATGTAGTTGGGTATGGAGAAATTGAGGTTATGTGATTACCCTAATCGTTTTAAAAATTGATCCTTTTTATTGCATATACTATAATGTATAAATTATTTTAAGTCGTGCATTAACATTATAATATTGAGTCAGAATAAAAATTAACGAAACATAAGTATTCGGAAAAAAAAAATGGAAAATAATTACAAAACAAAACAGTTGTTCAGACAGGATTTTACACAAGATAAAGTATTGGTAACCATTGGTATTATTATTTAAATCGTGTAATGACTATATCATTTACAATAAGATGGTGAAACTAGCGCTGAAGCAGTTTCGCCGATTTCGGATGTTAAAATCGTTGCATTTATAAGGAATTTTTTTTTGCGGAGAGACAGTTCCTCGGGTTAAACTAGCGCTGAGGTAGTTTCGGTGATTTCGGAAGTGAAAATCGTTGAATTTGATTTTTTGTGGATATGCAGTTGATCGTATATCCAAGGCATAACAAAGCCTAAACTAACCAAATCTAACCTGTCACAGATTCCTATATGCAAGGTGTATATGCGGAGTACGAAGGGAACTACCTCAACGTTAGTTTAGTCGTTGATCGTATATGTCTAGGCATAATAAAAGCTTAAACCAACCAAACCTGACCTGTCACAGATTCGTATATGCAAGGTGTATAAGAGGAATACGAAGGAAACTACCTCAAGGTTAGTTTAGCAAAATAAGTTGCCCATCATATTAGCCAGTTTTGTCTCGTTCGGTTTTAATTGAGTGGAAAATACTTACACATTAATATAAATTGACAGTAATATGAAAATGTGAAGATCTCGGGGGGGATACATAAAATATTTATAAAACATATATACAGACTAAAATATGAAAACAAAATGTCAGATTCATGATTATATTATTATAATGCCGCTAATAAATTTGCAACACATCACTTAAAAAAAATAATATTGAACAAAATATCACGAAAAAATAATCAAATACCACCGCCCGATTGCTGTTATTGTGTCATGCGCATGCGCAAACTCACGACGTAGAGGAGAAAATATCAGTCACAGACGTTGCAATGGTCACAGAGTACTGAATACGGAGCAGATTTCGATAGCGATATTTTGTCACAGATATTTCGCGTCATCAGTCACAGGTTTATCTGTGACAAAAAAATACCTGTGACAAAATATCGGTTTGTGAAATATCGGCCATCTCTACATTCGCCAGACAGAACACTCGGTATGATTAAAAATTAAACTCTTTGGAAATATCTCATCAGCTTAGGCTATAGTAAACTTAGATCTACCAGGCCAACAATAGTGCGCGATGTAATCAGAACTGGCCGCGTGCAATATTGTGCTTGCAGGTGTGCAGGAGGCCCAGCATCCGCTCTAATACGCAAGCACCCCTCGCCGGGAGATTGCAATCAAGCGAGGAGCATTGATTACTATTTATTAGTGGCTGAATCATACAGGCTGCACAATTGCCATACAAGTAATTATTGATTTACGGTCAGGTTGACACAAATTCCCGATTACTCTCATAGTGGCGCCACTGTCGAGACAAGTTTCCATGTCTGCTGGCGGGGTCACTAAGCTGATATGCATGCACAGCGACTATTTCGCTATAACGACATCATAAATGTATGTTTATATACTGAAGGTAATACACAGGTGGATGTTTCGTAGTCGGGAACATAAAAGAGGGCTGTGAGATCTTATTATAATCGTTAAACTTCGGAAATGTTCGTTATTTCGAGATTCATATTATGTCCGACCTCCATGAAAGGAAGCCCACTGTTTTTCTCACTCCTGTAAGTTTACAAATATACAATAAAATTCTGTTATAACGAATTCCAAATAGTTGACAATCATTCGTTATAATGGAAATTCTTGAACAATTCTAACAAAGAATTTTACTTACTTACTTTACTTACTTACTTACTTACTTACTTACTTACTGGCTTTTCAGGAACCCGGAGGTTCATTGCCGCCCTCACATAAGCCCGCCATCGGTCTCTATCCCGTGCAAGATTAATCCAGTCTCTATCATCATATCCCAACTCCCTCAAATCCATTTTAATATTATCCTACCATCTATGTCTCGGTCTCCCCAAAGGTATTTTTCCTCTGGTCCCCCAACTAACATTCTATATGCATTTCTGGATTCGCTCATAGTGCTACATGCCCTGCCTATCTCAAACGTCTGGATTTAATGTTCCTAATTATGTCAGGTGAAGTATACAATGCGCGCAGTTCTGCGTTGTGTAACTTTCTCCATTCTCTTGTAACTTCATCAATCTTAGCCCCAAATATTTCCCTAAGAAGTTTATTCTCAAACACCCTTAATTTCTGTTCCTCTCTCAAAGTGAGAGTCCAAATTTCATAACCATACAGAACAACCGGTAATATAACTGTTTTATAAATTCTAACTTTATCCATATTATGATTATTTTGAATTTAAAGTCACTCTCTATATTGTACGCTAATGTGCTGTAGACAGTATAATATACGCTGCATAATGAATACGTCCGCATGAACAGCTCAGTTCGTGAGTAAAAACACGTATTGTTAACACTGTACTGTATTTTGATTAAAGAAAATTTAATGAAAATTATCAAACTCAAAATCCTGATATTTCCTAGTCTACGTAAATGGACGAACTACTTTCTTCCCTCCTGTACCTAGTAAAGTGATTTGTTTGTATTTTACGCCAGTATCATCAAACTGATCATCAGAATGATGGGACAAATTAATACTTTTAATTATCTGGGCTGGAATATCTCATATGTAAGAAAAGAAAAAAATTTTTTCAAATAAAATAAACAAATTTCATTATTTCTGTGGGGTAATAAAAAGAACTTTAAAATACTCTGGCAAAGACACAAGATTAAAATTTTATAAAGTTATGGCAGTCCCTATGTTGCTGTACGGCTCTGAATTCTGAACTCTTACTAAATCCGAAGAAAAAAGAATCGAGGTGATAGAAATGAGATTTTTGAGGAGTATAGCAGGTTATACTCTCTTAGACAAGAAACGCAATGAAGACATTAGACTAGAACTGAATATATTCAATTTAATTGAAAACTCATATAAAATAGGAATAAATGAAAGCAACACGTTAAAAGAATTATTGAAGACCGTATTCCTAAATTAATATTCGACTACAGACCAACTGGTAAACGAAACATAGGTAGACCCAGGAAAAGATGGCTTCAACAATTTTAAAATTTATATACTTCATGAGACCGGAACGAGCCAAACAAGGCTTAAACCATGTGGCTGATATCATCATCATCATCATCATCAAACTCCGGTCGTGGAAGTGGGTAGCTAACGGTGTTTCCGGTTCTCAACCGTTAATCCAAAGGTATAGTCAGGTTAATATTAGAAATGTTAGTAAAAATAAAATGATCTCTCTGTATAAGTAAACACGTCCCAGACATCACCAAAATTTAGACCACACTGTAGTAGTGCAGTGCTCAGCAACTTAGACGTTACTCACGTCAAGACGCGGCGTACAGAGACAAGCTAATCTGTAATTATGCTCGAGTTCTGCGACTAGATGTAATCACACAGTTTAATTGCGATTCTATAAAACACTCCAACCAGTTTCATTTTCTGCGCTCTCTTTACATTACATTTAACGACAAAGTTACCAGAGAAGGCAAAAGAAGCTAAAAAAGAAAAAATTAAGATATTAAAATCTGCGAGAGCCTTAAAATTGCATGTAATGCACTTAACACTGTTCTTCGGAACTTGTCGAACAGAAAGAAGCTCTAGAATTTGCTAACTCAAGCAGATTTTCCGCTCCATTTAATTCCAATTTCACGCTACCATAAAATTGTACCATCCACCAACCCTCCCGCCTTTTTTTAAGCAAGGGATGAGTGAGGAAGGAACCAATTTCTCCTTGCCCGCGCCCGTTTTCTGTCTTCTCAACTCCTCAGCAGCCATCTTCGCTGCGGTGAGATGAGTACGTGAAAGTGGTTATCCAACCAGGGAATCAAACCTCCCACGCAAAACAAGCGTCACTTGTTTCAAAAAGTGCCGACGAAAACTTTACACGGAAACGGGACTCTTCTCATTGGCCAAACTTATCTCAGATCTGTCTGGAATGTAACCATAGCAACGCAATTTTGTACTAGCTTCCTAAGAAATCATGTTTCTTTCCTCTTTTTTTATTCTCTTAGGAAACTTCATTGTATACGGCATAGTTTTGCTTAGTTACGTAAATGAGGGCATAAAATAATACATCGATAATGTTCAGGTATAAGGGCTTAACCCTTATTTTTTAAACGTGACTTTTTTGCTGTAATTAGTGTAACTTAGTTAAAATTTAATTACAAAACGTGAAGATATGTTTTTTACCATTATGCTTATATTTTTTCATATAATATAACAATGTGCTATCGCACCTATCTTTAAGATGGGGGACAAGACTAACTGTAGTAACTTTACAGGAATATCACTTTTGTTGACGGCGTACAAAATTTTGTCCAATATTCTTTTGAGAAGATTAACTCCATATGTAGATGAAATTATTGGGGATCATCAGTGTGGTTTTAGGCGTAATAGATCAACTATTGATAAGATATTTTGTATTCGACAGATAATGGAGGAAAATGGGAGTATAAGGGTACAGTGCATCAGTTATTCATAGATTTCAAAAAGGCATATGAGTCGGTTAAGAGAGAAGTATTATATGATATTCTTATTGAATTTGGTATTCACAAGAAACTAGTTCGATTAATTAAAATGTGTCTCAGTGAAACGTACAGCAGAGTCCGTATAGGTCAGTTTCTATCAGATGCGTTTCCAATTCACTGTAGGCTAAAGCAAGGAGATGCATTATCACCTTTACTTTTTAACTTTGCTCCAGAGTGTGCCATTAGGAAAGTCCAGGATAACAGAGAGGGTTTGAAATTGAACGGGTTACATCAGCTGCTTGTCTATGCGGATGACGTGAATATGTTAGGAAAAACACGGGAATTTGCTTTGGAATTGAATAGGTTTGGAAGTAAATCCCGAAAAGACAAAGTATATGATTATGTCTCGTGACGAGAATATTGTACGAAATGGGAATATAAAAATTGGAAATTTATCTTTTGAAGTGGTGGAGAAGTTCAAATATCTTGGAGCAACAATAACAAATATAATTGATACTCCGGAGGAAATTAAACACAGAATAAATATGGGAAACGCCTGTTATTATTCAGCTGAGAAGCTTTTATCATCCAGTCTGCTGTCAAAAAGTCTGAAAGTTAGAATTTATAAAACAGTTATATTACCGGTTGTTCTGTATGGTTGTGAAACTTGGACTCTCACTTTGAGAGAGGAACGTAGCTTAAGGGTCTTTGAGAATAAAGTGCTTAGGAAAATATTTCGGGCTAAGAGGGATGAAGTTACAGGAGAATGGAGAAAGTTACACAACACAGAACTGTACGCACTATATTCTTCACCTAACATAATTAGGAACATTAAATCCAGACGTTTGAGATGGGCAGGGCATGTAGCACGTATGGGCGAATGCAGAAATGCATATAGAGTATTAGTTGGGAGGCCGGAGGGAAAAAGACCTTTAGGGAGGCCGAGACGTAGATGGGAGGATAATATTAAAATGGATTTGAGGGAGGTGGGATATGATGATAGAGAATGGATTAATCTTGCTCAGGTTAGGGACCAATGTCGGGCTTATGTGAGGGCGGCAATGAACCTCCGGGTTCCTTAAAAGCCAGTAAGTAAGTAAGTAAGTAAGTAAGTAAGTAAGTAAGTAATAATGTGCTAACATATAACTATACAGTAGAACACTGATTATCCGTCACCCTATTAACCGATCTGCGGATTATCCTTTGTGTAAGTTTAATTATTACCAATCATAGCTGCTTATACTACAATTTTATCACCTCTCTAGCATTTGTTTTTATCACCTCTCTAGCATTTGTTTTTTCCTATTACCTCCCTAGCATTTGTTTCATGTAATCCTCCCGTATATTCATTCATTTCTCCCTCCCGCATATGAATTTATTAAAATCTTCCGTAGTATATACAGGGTGAGGCAGAAATACCTCCCCATTTTCAAAACTACGTAACTCAAGGAAGAATTAAGATATGTAATATTTATATACTGCGGAAGAGCTACACATTGTATGCCATTTTATTTTACCTTCCGTCGTACACTTTCACATGCACGTTGCGCTATATCTAATGATACTGCTACACTTTCTTGTCGAATTAAATCCTTCCATATTGTATGGGTGAAAGTGAAAATCACCGTGCAAAATTTTCCTGTGGCTTCGATCAATGATTTTCAACTCTGCAGCATGTTTTCTTGCCGATCGTTTTGGTTTTCTCACAGTTTAAATGTTTTGTGGAGATCGCATTCTTTGTGCTGGTTCTTTCTGTTAAGAGTCCTCAATGATTCAATCTATAATATGATGATCTTGCAGCTAAGAACACAGTTATTCCATGGAATCTATGTGTGCACAGCAATCACAATGTTGATCAGTCCACTGCTCCATGTTTACTAAACTGCACACTATGTAGGACGCATCACTTGCTGCGTGATAAAGTGGCATAAGGTAGTGAACATATCTATATCGTAATATCACACCTGATTTTAATATTTTCGTTTTTATACTATGTTTGAAAATGGGGAGATATTTCTGCCCACCTATATAATACAGGGTGATCCGTTTCGGTATGGATAAAATAATAGTACATTATGCAACGAGCCTATAATGATAGTAATTAAGACGTGAGTATGTTTATGAAACGAGCGGAAGCGAGTTTCATAATTTTCATACGAGCGTCTTAATTACCATTATAGGCAAGTTTCATACGACTTTTTATGCTCGACCATATTTCTAACTTGAAATTATTCATAAGTATTCATGTTATTCTTATCTGACTGGGGAGCGGAATTGACCTTGTGCAATATCTCGTAAATTGTGAGATGTGCGCAGACGCGAAAGTATTGATTTTTTCCGAGAAACAATAGTAATATACGTTACAAGAGCGGTATGTTGACGTTTTCATGGTCGAGGAAAAGATTGAAAAAGCGAAACGTAGTTGAGCTTTTTTAATTTCCGAGAACATGAAAACAAACATACCGCTCGTGTATCGTACATTATTTTGTGCGAAGATCGTTTATTACATACCTGAAAGACGAATTTCTAATTAGTTGCAATGAAATCTCCATCTTGGTTTCTGTTTAATGACGGCAACTTCGGAAAACCAAAATATCTTTCTTCAACATTGTTGCTATAAATTGTTTTCTGTGTTTACTATACTCCAGCAGGCCGTGATATACGTCTGTCTTTTTTTCCCCTCAGTCTATAAATGCCAACTTAAAACAAACGGTAAGGTTATGTAATGATTTATATTTCATTTTAATATTTCAACAATATTATTTATATAACATATTGCAGTAATAACATCGGCATCTGGAATCTTGTTGATTTTTCACGGCTTCCTTAATGTTACTTGTATCAGGAATGCAATAAGTTTCGTGGAGTAGTAGACTTTACTTAATTTTTGCAAATATTTAAAAACAATAATTAACATGCAATTTAGATGAAATTGCAGTGGTAAGTTTCCAATTTATAATTATTACTATGTTAAACGTCTCTAAAAATAATGTTAAAAGCCTAAAGCAGTAAAATGAATGTCGCGCTTAAGCGGTAAGAAGAGGAAAATTGTTATGTGTGTTACGTTGGGAATACTGAATGTGGTATTTCACAATTACCGCGTATTGGTTCTGTGCGGAAAACAAGGAAATACGCACGATCTCGCACAAATGTCATTGACCTTGATATAATCTAGAGAGTAAAATGAACATTAATCTTGATATAACCTTGAAATTGATTTAGACATTGATAAACGAGATGACAAATTGAATTTATTTGAATATTATTTACAATTAACGCTAATTATTATAGTAACAGAACGTAACCTTCTGCGACAGTATTGGATTTCCAGCCTCAGTGACGTTTCGCTAGTTGTCTTTCGATTGAATATCCTAGAATAATCGATACTTGCGCTTTCATATTGCTACAGTGGTGTTTTCTGATTGGTGGAACACCTGAACTTTAATGAATAGGTGTACTTTAATGAGAACCATTAAAGTGCTGCTACCAGGTGTATAATTACTACATTTCGGCATGGTCGAGCATAAAAACACGTAAAACATTTACTACTGAACTTTATTTGTTGAAACTTTGTGCATACAACACTGAAAGATGGGAGATTCCTCAGAGCTCAACATGACCCCCATTGCGCACCCTGCACAACTCATAACGGTGATGCAATTCAGCCCATGTCCGTTGTAACATAAGAGGAGTGATTTGATGAAAAGCTTGAGTAATTTTTACTCTCAGATCAACAATGTTCCTGGGTTTCTGTGAATAGACAAAGTTGTTTAACAAAACCCTTCACGAAGAAGTCAAGAAGCGTTAGATCTGGGAGTTTGGGGACCAAGCCAAGAGATAGCTGCTTCTCGTACTGGGTTTCGCCTGCAATTCCTGCATTTTATTAACATAGAACCTGTTTCTACAATTGTTCGATATCACAACATTCTGGAATCGTATTTACGCATACCATATAAAATGAAAGAAGATAGCACACAGTTAATTATATTAAGCAAATAAATTGTTTCTTTCAAATGACTAGGTAATCATTATTTATTTTTCTAGTAATTTTCTCTCCTCCCATTTCCTTATTAAAATTCAGATTTTATTTTACAATTCATATAGATGACAAAGGTACAAAAACAAAAAAAAAAAAAGCTTTGAATTTATTTAATTATTACGTTTCTCAAATATCAAACTAACATTCTTCTTTTTAAGTTTAAATATAGTTTATTTATTTGTTCTCATAGCGAACCGCTAGATGGCACTGGCGACGCTGTCGCTAACCACTTACTTACTTACTTACCGGCTTTTAAGGAACCCGGAGGTTCATTGCCGCCCTCACATAAGCCCGCCATTGGTCCCTATCCTGAGCAAGATTAATCCATTCTCTATCATCATATCCCACCTCCCTCAAATCCATTTTAATATTATCTTCCCATCTACGTCTCGGCCTCCCTAAAGGTCTTTTTCTCTCCGGCCTCCCAACTAACACTCTATATGCATTTCTGGATTCCCCATACGTGCTACATGCCCTGGCCATCTCAAACGTCTGGATTTAATGTTCCTAATTATATCAGGTGAAGAATACAATTCGTGCAGTTCTGTGTTGTGTAACTTTCTCCATTCTCCTGTAACTTCATACCTCTTAGTCCCAAATATTTTCCTAAGCACCTTATTCTCAAATACCCTTAACCTATGTTCCTGTCTCAAAGAACAACCGGTAATATAACTGTTTTATAAATTCTAACTTTCAGACTTTTTGACAGCAGACTGGATGATAAAAGCTCCTCAACCGAATAATAACAGGCATTTCCCATATTTATTCTGTGTTTAATTTCCTCCCGAGTATCATTTATATTTGTTACTGTTGCTCCAAGATATTTGAATTTCTCCACCTCTTCAAAAGATACATTTCCAATTTTTATATTTCCATTTCCTACAATATTCTCGTCACGAGACATAATCATATACTTTGTCTTTTTGGGATGTGGTCGTGCCAGAGAATCAGTCCCATTCCGAGGCTTATTTGAAGGATACGTAACAAGCTGTTTTTTTACGGTGATGGGTTGTTAGCCCTTCGCCCAACCCCCAAGCAGGAGGACCACCCCTCATCGGCTGGCCGCGACTGCTTATTCAATATATTCACAGCTACCTTCCATATCTGGAGGCCGTCTCCTCGATCCGCAACTGCACATGCTAACCACATGCATATTATTAATCATTACTTTCCACTACTGTAGCAGTAAGCTATTTGCTACATGGTTGAATTTTTAACAAGCATTATCCCAACTGTAAGGCGATTGTCAGCTAATCCTTATGGAAAATCTTCGGCCTCATCTCACTGATACCATCTCGCTATCATCAATTGTATCGACGATAAATAACCTGGTAGTTGATAATAAATAATCCGTTAGTAGTACATTATGCAACGAGCCTATAATGGTAGTAATTAAGACGCGAGTATGTTTATGAAACTCGCTTGCGCTCGTTTCATAATTTTCATACGAGCCTCTTAATTACCATGATAGTAAAGTTTCATACGACTTTTTATGCTCGACCATATTTTTGTAACTTGAAATTATTCAGAAGAATTCATTTTATTCTTATCTGACTGAGGAGCGGTACTGACCTTGTGCAATAGCTGGTAAATTGTGAGATGTGCGCAGACGCGAAAGTATTGATTTTTTCCGAGGAACAAATGTCCACATTGACCTTGATATAATCTAGAGAGTAAAATAAACATTAACCTTAATATAACCTTGAAATTGAAAAACGAGATGACAAATTGAATTTATTTGAATTTTATTTACAATTGGCGGCCGGGTAGCTCAGTTGGTAGAGCAGCTGGCTACGGACTGGAAGGTCCGGGGTTCGATCCCAGGTGGTGACAGGATTTTTTCTCGTTGCCAAACTTTCAGAACGGCCCCAAATACTTTTGGTTCACTAGCCTTCTATAAAATTGAGTACCGGGTCTTTCCCGGGGGTAAATCTCAGAGGTCGTGGTGCTGACCACACCACCTCATTCTAGTGCCAAGGCCATGGAAAGCATGGGGCTCTACCTCCATGCCCCCCCAAGTGCCTTCATGGCATGTTACGGGGATACCTTTACCTTTTACCTTTATTATTTACAATCAATGCTAATTATAATTATAGTAACAGAACATAACCTTCTGCGACAGTATTGGATTTCCAACCTCCGTGGCGTTTCGCTAGTTGTCTTTCGATTGCATATCCGAGAATAATCGATACTTGCGCTTTCATATTGCTACAATGGTGCTTTCTGATTGGCGGAACACCTGAACTTTAATGAATAGGTGTACTTTAATGAGGTCCATTAAAGGGCTGCTACCAGGTGTATAATTACTACATTTCGGCATGGTCGAGCATAAAAGATTTATTATTTCATTCATAAACTGTCTATTGTAGATATTCTGTACTATCAAACGAAGACTTTGAACGCCTTTGTTTTGTGATCATACCAAGCTGCGGAGGAAAAACGGTGTCTGCTTTCAAGGCGAGATCGAGTTCCTTATTTACAACCAATTTTCTTTTCCAGAACAAAACTGCCAAGTCCAGCACCGAACACACACACTCCGGTTTCCGAAATTTGATACTAAAGTAATTTGCCGCAAGTCTGGTAGCAGGGCATATCGATTTTCAGGCAACGTCGTTATATCAACAGAGCGGGGAAGCAAGAACGGGACTCTTGTCTTCAATTACGATGGAATACATCGTTTATACAGGCGAAGTAACAATATTACTGTCTGATAAAAACAATACGGGGCAGGGAAGTAACTCATTTAGCTATTTGGGGGTGTGATATCTCTTCTACAGGCAAGAACTGTCCCAGTTTCGCTATTGTGGTGTAACAATGACATCTGGAAGTAAAACGAGCAACAAAACAGACGGCGGACCCGACGTTAATGTACGGAATCGAAGCGTAAACCGTTTGAGAACGAATACAACAGGAAGACCGAGTCAGTAGGACAGCGCCCGGGGTGTGGAAGCGGGGGCGTAATGGTTTTCAATTAGACTAGTCTAGAAATCACAAGGCGACAGTCGCTGTTGCCAGTTTTTCTCACCAGCCTCGTCTCGCACGGTAATAAAAGCAGCAACACGTCATGTTTTATCTAGTCCGGTATTTGTACTTAAATCTTTTACAAATGGAAAAACTCTCTGAACCATTAAAATGAAGTACTTACTGAGCATATACAGTGTGTTAATTAATTCTTTATATCACTAATTTCTTTATGGGCATCGTTTTATTTTCACTTGAAAATAATGCCTCACTGATCTTTGAAGAGCTTATCGCCTCAGTGACATCATCTTCCAATCCCCGTCCTCCCATCACGTAGCTCCTAGGCGTATGGCAGGTTCTATATCAGTTTAATAAACAATATCAGTGGTGGCATAATGACATTATCAAATATGTTACGCGTTTTTCAGAAAACGATTATTTCAATAGAAATGGTTTCGAAGAGTTTTTTTGCTGTTTAGAAGGGGAGAACATACGATGTATGTTATGCACGAAAATCCTATCAGGCATTAATAAATTTAATATACAACGACATTACTCTATGTCATAAAGAACAACTGAATTAGAAGGTAAGACAAATTAAATGTTATTTTTCGTACTATTCCGAAGAAAATTTATGATCTTAACATTTGATAGTATACTAAATAATTTTATCCTTTCACGCTGCATTAAAAGGAACGAGGAATTAAATGTTGTTTGTAATCTGTTATTATTATATTTCCAAAAGAGTTATTTATAAAAAAATATCAAATGTGCGTAAAATTTTCAAAAATGTGAATATGATTTTCTGAAATTATTTTAGGTCGAGAATTCTCAAATTGTAAGTAATCTTGATAAACGCCAGAATATTCAAGAAAATAAACGTAGACAATGGATGGGAATAAAAACACTTATTGGCTAATTACAGTAATTTATTTTGATTTAAAAAAATTCAATGATGGAGAAATCAAACTAAAGAGGTTTACGATTAAAGCTAAATTAATTTGAAATTGAATTTTTCAGTTTACCTAGTTAAGTGATTTGTTTCCTAATTTCGCCACTACCATTAGCGAACTACAGTCGGGAAGGGGTCAAAGCAGTTTATATTTCCCATCCTTGACTCCAAGTCTAGCCAGTAAACAAACTATTTCAAATCGTTAGTAAAAACCGAAAATTGACCCCATGTATGCTTTATATATTCATTTTATGAAAAATCAAAAACAAAACTTATTGGCTATATCTAACTAAAAACTTATGTATGTATTTATTAACACTACAATTGGGTATACACCCGGTGGCAGTGGTCTATAATATAAAATAATATCATTACAATAATACAATAATTACAGCACTAAAAAAATTAAATAAACGTAAATTTACTTCTAACTCTAAATAAATACATACAACAAACCTAGGACTATAAATAAAAACTATGCTATAATAACGCCTACAATAAGCAAAAGTAAACCTAACCTATTTCACCCAACTATTACTAATTTAAGTAATTACATATCACCTTAATTACATATCACCTTAATTAATTACATATCACCTTAATTTAATTATTACATATCACCTCTATAATTTTAATTACATATCATCTTCATTAATTAATATCACTTTAATATCTTAATTAAATACATATCAACTTAATTAATTTATCACCTTAATTAATTACATATCACCTAATTAATTACATATCATCTTCTTAATTAATTACATATCAACTTAATTAATTACATGACACAACTTAGATAATTACACTGCACCTACAATTATATTTTCAGTCTAATCTTTTCAACCTTTCCTTAAATGTATTGATTTTGAGAGGACCATCCTGAAAGATTGCCGCAGGTAAGCTGTTCCAGTCTACTATTGTGCGGTTAACAAAGGAAAATTTTGCCACGTCCGTTCTTTGTTTTCTAAATTTAAACTTTCTAATATGATCAGCCCTGCCTAAGTATGAAGGTGTTACTAATCTAGCATTGATGTCGGTCCATGCTTTGTGTCCCATTTGTGCCTTAAACAATGCGGTGAGTCTGGTTTTTCGTCGCCTTGATTTGAGAAGCACCCACCCTAAATCTTTTAGTATCTCTTCATCATTTCCCTCTCTCATTTTGACATATTTTGCTGCCTTGCGTTGGACCTTTTCAATTGAATCGATTTGGTTTTGTCTGTACGGATCCCAACCTACTGCTCCATATTTCATAATTGGACGAACAAGGATTTTGTACGCTGTGATCTCACAAAAGTACTAATTCATGTACAAGGTGTGACTAAAAAGCTCTTTTTTTAATGGCACCCTATATTAAATTTTACATATTTGAAATCTCTATTCAATGTTACATACAAATAGAAGATTGACTCAGCATAAATGATAAAATATTCGCTTGTAAATTTTATGGTGCTTTCAAATGTTTTCATAATGTAACACATAATAAATGCGTGTATTCATACGGAGTAGGCCATGAAACAAACAAAAACAATAACATAACTGTTTCATTTTTCGTTGCATATCTTAAAGATCTACCCTAGGGCTCTCACACAAGATATGTTCACATTAAAATATCTTACGGACATAATTTAAAATAGAAATCAGTGGCGAACAACATACATAGTCAACCGCAGTGGTATTCAATCTATGGTACGCGTACCCCCAGGGGTACGTATCCCATTGATTTCGTATATAAAAATGTTGACATTTATTTTATTATACTTGTTGATAATTGCATTGTATTATAATTTCTTTTGCAATATCAATTCTTGTTTTTTTTTTTTTGCTTAAATAATATTTTACGTACATCATTACTGTTATTATTGCATCAATAACTACCGTATAATAATAATAATAATAATAATAATAATAATAATAATAATAATAATAATAATAATCATAATAATAATCATAATAATAATAATCAAATAATATAATAATAATAATAATAATAATAATAATAAAATACTTTATATTCGACAGATATTGGAGAAAAATGGGAGTATAAGGGTACAGTGCATCAGTTATTCATAGATTTCAAAAAGGCATATGACTCGGTTAAGAGAGAAGTTTTATATGATATTATTATTGAATTTGGTATTCCCAAGAAACTAGTTCGATTAAATAAAATGTGTCTCAGTGAAACGTACAGCAGAGTCCGTACAGGTCAGTTTCTGTCAGATGCGTTTCCAATTCACTGTGGGCTAAAGCAAGGAGATGCACTATAACGTTTACGTTTTAACTTTGCTCTAGAGTATGCCATTAGGAAAGTCCAGGATAACAGAGAGGGTTTGGAATTGAACGGGTTACATCAGCTGCTTGTCTATGCGGATGACGTGAATGTGTTAGGAGAAAATCCACAAACGACTAGGGAAAATACGGAAATTTTACTTGAAGCAAGTAAATAGGTGGGTTTGGAAGTAAATCCCGAAAAGACAAAGTACTGTATATATAATTATGTCTCGTGATCAGAATATTGTACGAAATGGAAATACAAAAATTGGAAATTTATCTTTTGAAGAGGTGGAAAAATTCAAATACCTGGGAGCAACAGTAACAAATATAAATGATACTCAGAGGAAATTAAACACAGAATAAATATGGGAAATGCCTGTTATCATTCGGTTGAGAAGTTTTTATCATCCAGTCTGCTGTCAAAAAATCTGAAAGTTAGAATTTATAAAACAGTTATATTACTGGTTTTTCTTTATGGTTGTGAAACTTGGAACTCTCACTTTGAGAGAGAAACATAGGTTAAGGGTGTTTGAGAATAAGGTGCTTAGGAAAATATTTGGGACTAAGAGGTATGAAGTTACAAGAGAATGGAGAAAGTTACACAACACAGAACTGCACTCATTGTATTCTTCACCTGACATAATTAGGAACATTAAATCCAGACGTTTGAGATGGGCAGGGCATGCAGCACGTATGGGCGAATCCAGAAATGCATATAGAGTGTTAGTTGGGAGACCGGAGGGAAAAAGACCTTTAGGGAGGCCGAGACGTAGATGGGAGGGTAATATTAAAATGGATGTGAGGCAGGTGGGATATGATGATAGAGACTGGATTAATCTTGCTCAGGATAGGGACCAATGGCGGGCTTATGTGAGGACGGCAATGAACCTCCGGGTTCCTTAAAAGCCAGTAAGTGATATTCCACATCTCTGCCACAAATACGGGACCGAACATACATGCATTTCCATTGTGTTCCCTATGAGAGGCTGGAGTAATGTTGCCTGCACGCCACTGCTCCCCGGTTTCGCGATTCTATCTACTTCGTTTTTTGGAGGAGCAACGACCTTGTCAGACAACGCCCCGTGCGCGCTCCAAAATTCTAGTGTGCAGCGCTCCAAGTGATGGCTAGACTGGTGGAATACCATGGGGCCAAGAATATACGGAGGACATAAACTACGGAATTGCTCTACGACGGAAAGGAATTAATGTCCTGGCCGACTGAAATATGGGTTTCATGAAGACATACTTTCACATTACAAGTTACCCGTTTCTGCTATGTTCGTAACGTAATAGTGCTTATAGTTTATTTTCTTGAACGATTATTAAAAAACACAGGCACATAAATTAAGTAATTTGCTACGTACCCAAATTTTTATTTTATTGGGTTATTTTACGACTCTGTATCAACATCTTAGGTTATTTAGCGTCTGAATGAGATGATAATAATAATAATAATGTTTTATTTTAGCTGGCAGCTTTCACTCAACCAGCAAAAAGTATACATACATATGTATCAACTTACAAAGAATTCAACAATTTGATTTAGATAAGAGCTACATATATACAAGAGTTATTTACGAATTAAACAACAAAATACTATGAACTATTAATTAAACACTGAAATACAAACTAGCCTATGTAGCAGAATCAAGCTAAAATACATAGAATGTTAATATATTTCAAATAATGTTAGATAATAGAAAGAGATTATTATGAGACAATTTTGAAAATACAGCACTATGTTTAAAGGAAGGAGTAACAATGTAGACAGTGATAGTTTAAGTCAGTATGATTGGAGTGAAATGCTAAGAAGGTTATCTTTTAAGCTGTTTTTAAAAGTGTTTATTGTCTTGCAGCCTCTAATACTTTGTGACAGGGAATTCCATTGTGGCGAGGTGGATACTGTAAAAGATGATGAATAACGAGATGTTCTATGAAGAGGTATACTTAACGCGCTACAGATAAGTGATCTGGTATTTACGTCGTGGTTAGAGTATAGATAAGAGAAACGAGATGAAAGGTAATTTGGTGTTGAAATGTGCAGAATTCGAAAGAGCAATGACAAGGAGTGTATAAAGTTCTACGTTCTTTAAGTCGGAGCCACGAAAGACTTGCAAAGGACGGTGATATGTGATCGTAACGTCGGATGTTGCATACGTCTCTGACGCACATATTCTGAACTCGCTGTAACTTGAGTGACAGTTCAGAACTTAGGTCACTTAACAAAACGTCACAATAATCGAAATGCGGCATTACTACTAGATGATGGTGATAATGCCGGTGAAATGAGTCCGGGGTCCAGCACCGAAAGTTACCCAGTATTTGCTCGTATTCGGTTGAGGGAAAACCTCAACCAGGTAACTTGCCCCGACCGGGATTCGAGCCCGGGCCACCTGGTTTTGCGGCCAGACGCGCTGACCGTTATTCCACAGGTGTGGACACGTACCCAAATAGGAAGATGAACTTTCATTTTCTGAATTATATAAAAAAAATCCAAATTAAAATATTTGACATAATTTATGAAGTGTACGGTTTAAGTAGATATATGTAAGATTTAAATTAATTATTATGTATTTGCTGTCTTGGATAGCTTATCAAATGCTAAGTGAAAATTTATTCACTAAGTTAGCATAACTTGTAGGACGATGTTTAATCGATGAACGTTTTGGGCAATGATTTGCCATCTTCGGATCATTGAGATGTGAATATTATAATGTATAAACACTTTACAAGGTTAGAGTACGAACAATGACAAGGTTAAAATCAGTTAACATATAAAATAGTTAAAATATATAAAATAAT
This sequence comes from Periplaneta americana, assembly GCA_025594305.2. Taxonomy (NCBI): domain Eukaryota; kingdom Metazoa; phylum Arthropoda; class Insecta; order Blattodea; family Blattidae; genus Periplaneta; species Periplaneta americana. Next base: position 18,621,769 of record JAJSOF020000035.1, read on the forward strand.
TTGTGCTAATTACTAAGTTATTTAAAATGTAACAATAAAACAATGAAGAAAATTAATGTGTGGTATCACAATTGGTATTGTTTTAAGTGGTTAGGTTAAAGCAGTAAAATTTTGGAAATATACAACATTTTTTTCCTCCATTAATCTATCTTGTACAATAATGAAAATTAGTATGTGTAAAACACTGTCCTTCTGTTATATAATAACCATATTTTTACGATTAAAAAAAATATTTTAATTTTTTTTTTTCAAAATTTAAAGTTCACTGTGCAGTGATGATTTATTTTATTTTAGTAGGTTCTTTTACGTCGCTTTATCAACATCTTAGGCTATGTAGCGTCCGAATGAGATGGTGATAATGCCGGTGAAGTGAATCCAAGGTCCAACACCGAAAGTTACCCAGCATTTGATTCATATTGGGTTGAGGGAAAACCCCGGAAAAAATCTCAACCAGGTAACTCGCCCCCACCGGGAATCGAACCCGGGCCACCTGGTTTCGCGGATAGACGCGCTAACCGTTACTCCATAGATGTGGACTGTAGTGATGATGCGTTTCCCTCATAACTCAAAATGTAGCCAACATTCTGTGATGAAATTTTGTGTGTATTTATGAACGTCATATCTACAATATGATGCAAAATCACTTCTTTACCTTTGATAAATTGTCTGATAAAAAAATAAATCAATTTTTTAAAATGGTCAAATATCTAACACAAAATAAAAATATATTATTTATTAAGGAATGTAGTTGAAAGAGCATGATATTGAAAACATGAGTTTCAGCATTGAAATAAAAGGAAGAGAACTTGAAAAAGTTAACAAGTTTTTGAGTTATGAGGGAAACGCTTCATCAATGCACAGTGAACTTTAAATTTTGAAAAAAAATATATAGGCTATATAATTTTTTTTTAAATCGTAAAAATATTTTTTTCATATATCAGAAGGATAGAGTTTTACACATACCAATTTTCATTATTGTACAAGCTACAGTAATGGAGGAAAAAAATGTTGAATATTTCCAAAAAATTTACTGCTGCAAGCTGTACCCAACCCCTTAAGCTGTTTTCGTGGTACTATTTGTTGATTCTTGTGACCAAAGTTAGTGACAAATTGTTCCTAAGGAAGATCGTTGCTTGTTGTGTGGTTCAACCAGGCCATATGTATCTGTAAATATTCAAACGAAAAGAATCAAACAACAATAATTACTATTGTGTTTAACTATAACGGGTAGCTAATGGTATTTCAAAAAATTTTGTTTCAATATTTTTTATTATCGCTTGACAGACTCTGTAAGATGGGGACTGCGTAGTTTAGCTGACTATTACACTTTTACTACGTCACACTACTTTCGACCAATAAAACAGTACGAAAGGACGTCTTTCAACCAATCATGGCTGCTTATTGCACAATTTGTTTAATTTTATCGCGTCCCTAGTATTTCTTTAATTTTATCGCGTTCCTAGCATTTGTTTAATTTTATCGCGTCCCTAGCATTTGTTTAATTTTATCGCGTCCCTAGCATTTCTTTAATTTTATCGCGTCCCTAGCATTTGTTTAATTTTATCGCGTCCCTAGCATTTGTTTAATTTTATCGCGTCCCTAGCATTTGTTTAATTTTATCGCGTCCCTAGCATTTCTTTAATTTTATCGTGTCCCTAGCATTTGTTTAATTTTATCGCGTCCCTAGCATTTGTTTAATTTTATCGTGTCCCTAGCATTTGTTTAATTTTATCGCGTCCCTAGCATTTGTTTAATTTTATCGCGTCCCTAGCATTTGTTTAATTTTATCGCGTCCCTAGCATTTGTTTAATTTTATCGTGTTCCTAGCATTTGTTTAATTTTATCGCGTCCCCAGCATTTGTTTAATTTTATCGCGTCCCTAGCATTTGTTTAATTTTATCGCGTCCTAGCATTTGTTTAATTTTATCGTGTTCCTAGCATTTGTTTAATTTTATCGTGTTCCTAGCATTTGTTTAATTTTATCGTGTTCCTAGCATTTGTTTAATTTTATCGTTTCCCTAGCATTTGTTTAATTTTATCGCGTCCCTAGCATTTGTTTAATTTTATCGTGTCCCTAGCATTTGTTTAATTTTATCGCGTCCCTAGCATTTGTTTAATTTTATCGCGTCTCTAGCATTTGTTTAATTTTATCGCGTCCCTAGCATTTGTTTAATTTTATCGCGTCCCTAGCATTTGTTTCTTTGTTTGCCAACATTTCACACTGCGCTGGTCTGGACGTCAAAAAAAAAAAATAGAAAATTACAAACCACTCCAGTCGATGCAAAGCAGTTTCAAATATGACTCGCACTGGCATTCAAGAACAAGAATTAATTAAAAATCACTGATCATACCTATGCATCTTCTGAAATCCTATTTACAAATAAATGAAGAGCACCATTCGGAAATCCTGAATAGGTTGAATACACCGTGTAGGCCTAAATCAACGAGTTCTACTTCTATTACGCACACGTCCAATATAACATCAATTGAACCACCAACCACATTCAAATTTGAAAATTGTACATTCAATAATTATTCCTTTTAAAATTATTCATGTTTATTTTTTATGTCATCGTCGTTAATTAAAACTTTTCTAACACTTGTGTATATTAGTTAGGTTATGTTATAGCTTCTGCTATATGATATTATAGTCACGTATCAGAGATTGTTTAATATTAAGATTTATTGAAAATCATCTGTCAAGTGACGTTGATTACTGGGATTCGGATAATTGAAGTGGAATGTTGCATTTTAATAAAAATGAAACTGAATCAACAAAGCCTTCTTGACTAGTAACATTGCCATCGTGTATAATAGATCGATAACTTCTCGACGAGAAGGCATTGCTAGTAATCATAACTCACTACTGCCATCTAGCATGCATCTAGCGTAATATTTGTAATGTTGAGATGGTACAATAATACATTTGAAGACAGTTGTATTTTCGTAAGTCAATTAATATTTTATTGTATTGGAGTACTTCGTTACTTCTAATCTTTATATACTTTCTTCCAATCGTGTAATAGTCAATTAAATCCCACTCGAGTTTTGATTTTCTCTAGATAAATCGAAACGTCTAGTGAGATTACTGTTGATAAAACTTGAAGAATCGGATTCTGACATTTTTACAAAGCAAAATCTTACCTTCAAATGCGACAACAGTGAGTATTAAATTTTGAAATAAAAAGGAAACACTATTCATTTTTCACTCATTCTATTCTGCCCAAGAGCAGGTCTTTCACTGCAAACCCAGCATTTTCCAGTCTTTCCTATGAAAGACTATTAATTCCTGCCAATGAACATTTTGAATGTAGATTACAGATTTAAAGTCAGTCAGTGCAAAAAGGTCACGAGTCAAAGATTCATGACCCTTCTGCGAGAAGTGGAAATTTCAAACTTGGATTACAGCACTGTTTGAAAGTATATTCATGACATTCTTCACAGACTGGTCGGGCTACCCCTATATCACAATGCTCAATGCATAACTCATTTTCGTAAAAAAAAAGTTGACTCATGACCTTTTTGCAATGACCGATTAAATTTTATTCGACCTTCGGGCTCGTGAAATTATCAATAAGATGAAACAGCACTCGTGCAATTACTACAGATAATCCCAGAGATGTGAGTCCAGGGTACAGCACCGAAAGTTACCCAGCATTTGTTCTGAAAACCTCAACAAGGTAACTTCTCCCAACCAGAATATGAACCCAGGCCCGCTCGATCACGGTCAGACATGCTAAGAGCTATTCCACAACGATGGATTACATCGTTTTTACCTATTCCAAATTCCATTTAGATTAGGTGTAAAGGTTCACTTATAAACGAAACTAAAGTTACTTTGTTGACACTGTCCACGTCGTACGACGTGAGGGTACACCTAAACTACACCAGAATGATTAAGATAATAGCGATTTGAATCCGAGATTCCGGTGTGAAAAGCCTACAAATGGTTAACGGTGAGCCACAAACCAAGGAAGTAACAACACTAGCTTTCTTCACGTCACGATGTTCTCATGACCTCTTCTAAGAGTCGAACCCGGTCATCCAGTCTGCGACGAACAGGTTTGAAGAAGAGCCAGGCGGTCTGAGTGCCAGTGTCCCTCGAGAGGTGACGTCATGCTCGAGAGTTTCGGGTTTCAGAGGAGCAGCAATTAGCGGAGGGCTCCCCGCGAGACGGCAGAAACCGGTCGCGGCACCAGGTGGGCAGCTCTCACCTGCTGGCGAAACTGCCCAGATGCAGCTAAGACAGTCCGGGCTCGGCGCTATTGTCTCCGTGACAGCGGTAACAAATGCACGGAGAGAATCCATATTCAACAGAGAAGCCACAATTCCGTCCCCTTCACGGCGGCAAGAAAGAAACGAGAAGGATATCAAAATTCCTTTTTAAGCGTGCTACACTTCTGTCTCCTTGACAACAGAAACTTATGAACAGGCATTACAAACGCTGGCTGTTAGATGATTTTACACTAGTGTCATTGACAACAGAAATATCCCAAGAGACATGATGCTACACTTGTCTCCATGACGACAGAAACATATGAACAGACATTATAATGCTATTACATGAGCTTACACTTGTCTCCTTGAAGACAGAAACATATGAACAGACATTATAATGCTTTTACATGATGCTACACTTGTTTCCTTGACGACAGAAACATATGAACAGACATTATAATGCTATTATGCGCTGCTACACTTGTCTTCTTCAGACGATAGAAACATATGAACAGACATTATAATGCTATTATGCGCTGCTACACTTGTCTCCTTGACGACAGAAACATATGAACAGACATTATAATGCTATTATGCGCTGCTACACTTGTCTCCTTGAAGACAGAAACATATGAACAGACATTATAATGCTATTACATTGTCTCCTTGACTATGCTAACAGACAGACATTATAATGCTTTCCTCCATGACGACAGAAACATATGAACAGACATAATGCTATTACATGTTGCTACACTTGCCTCACTTGTCTCTACAGAAACATGTGGACAAACATTATAATTATAATGCTATTATGCGCTGCTACACTTGCCTCCTTGACTACAGAAACATATGAACAGACATTATAATGCTATTATGCGCTGCTACACTTGTCTCCTTGACGACAGAAACATATGAACAGACATTATAATGCTATTACATTGTTGAAGACTATATGAACAGACATTATAATGCTTGCCTCCACTTGACTACAGAAACATATGAACAGACATTATAATGCTATTACATGTTGCTACACTTGCCTCCTTGACTACAGAAACATGTGGACAAACATTATAATGCTATTATGCGCTGCTACACTTGTCTCCTTGACGACAGAAACATATGAACATACATTATAATACTATTACATGTTGCTACACTTGCCTCCTTGACTACAGAAACATGTGGACAAACATTATAATGCTATTATGCGAAACATGCTTATACACTTGCCTCCTTGACTACAGAAACATATGAACAGACATTATAATGCTATTATGCACTGCTACACTTGTCCCCTTGACGACAGAAACATATGAACAGAAATTATAATGCTATTACTTGTTGCTACACTTGCCTCCTTGGCGACAGAAACATATGAACAGATATTACATATGTTATTACATGTTGCTACACTTGCCTCCTTGACGACAGAAACATATGAACAGACATTATAATGCTATTACATGTTGCTACACTTACCTCCTTGACGACAGAAACATATGAAGAGACATTATAATGCTATTACATGTTGCTACCCTTGCCTCCTTGACGACAAAAACATATGAAGAGACATTATAATGCTATTATGCGCTGCTACACTTGTCTCCTTGACGACAGAAACATATGAACAGACATTATAATGCTATTATGCGCTGCTACACTTGTCTCCTTGACAACAGAAACATACGAACAGACATTATAATGCTATTATGCGTTGCTTAACTTGTCTTCTTGACGACAGAAACATATGAACAGACATTATATATGCTATAATGTGATGCTACACTTGTTTCTTAACGTGAAGTTGAGAGCGTGTTTCTTTGACAATAGCAAACAGACGAAGAGAAATCCTAAATTTCTTAACAAGCTGGAAGTCTGTCTTCTTGAATACAGCGAACAAATGAAGAGAGATTACAAATTTCTTAATGAGAAACTGAAAGTCTGTCTCCTTCACGATAACAAACAGATGAGATATTTTAAATTTCTTATCGCGAAGCTGAAAATCTTGTCTTTTGATACCAAGCACATTAAGAGAGATTCTATTCTTACTCATTCCATGTTTCCTTGGCCTTTCAATTTCTGAACTTTTTCCAATGGAATTATAACGGATTTTTAATTTTAAATACTGCCAACAATAATTTTTTTCCAACTTCTCCTCCCATTTTCTCTGTTATTTTGAATATCTGTATTCCTACGTAATATAGATAGACTATATTAAGTTATCTCAAATCTCTAAGTGTGTATCTGAAATGTTTCTTAAAGACATGACTTAAGCATTTTGTTGTAATTGTAAACATTTTGTTGCTGGACGAAACAGCTAACCAAGAAAAACGTCATTCTGTCTTGGGATATGCACTTCAAACAATGCCTTTTGTTTATTGTTCTGAATGTATGATTAGATTTACCTAATTATCTATTTTACTATAAATATTTTCACGCTATACTTCAATTAATCTTACATTTATTATGCCTTTTATAAATGAAAATACATAAAATTATATAAAAGAACAAGAAAGAATTATTATTTCAACGAATCAAACATACACGATGACTAGGATGTAATACGAATGGTGCGTGTTTTGTTTCTGCTGACCAGAAGAACGCCATTTTGTAACGCTATCTATATTTCCGGTGATTATGCTCTTTTGTTTTTGCTCTCTGTAGGTAACTAATTGAACATATTTAACTATCTGTTTTACTACAAATATGTAATATGTTCACATTGTACTCTAATAGTTCCCATCTTCCTTAATTTTTAATTGTTTTGCAAGTAAATAAGAATGGAACAAATATTCTTGCCATAACGTTCCCATCGATCACAAAAAAATTACACACACAAACATATATATTACGATTAGATGGATGAAATGTGAATCGTTCGCGTTTTGTTATTCAACGAAACAGCTGACAAGGAAGACGCCATTTTGCTATGTGATCTGCACTTCGGACGATGATGCTCTTTTGTTTATTGCCCTACATGCTGACTCCGCACATCAATCAGAGTGAAGTGTGGCCAGGTGCGCCGACATCGATAAATCACACGAACCTGGACTGTGAGAGATTATTAAATCTCACTGCGTGATCCAAACTTATTACCCACACGATTAACACGCGAATACACGGTGAAAGGGCTCCAATCTTGGGGTCAAGTTGCCATACTGTTGCCAAGCAACAGAGAATAGCGCGTCAGTTGTTATTTCACTCCATATTCGCATTCCAGCTGACTTCAATGTTGTGAAGAAACAAAGGAAGGAAGTTTTTAAGAAGCGAAGTTCATTATTTTGTTCCTTCCCTCCCCCCAAGTGCGATCTCTTATAACCAATATGTGCAAGACCTTCCATCATCAGGTTTCTCAGTCTACAGTAAAAAATAAATTCTTAGATGAGAAATAATGTAATATTAGAAAGGGATGCAGCACCACGAATGCCACTCCACACTTAACTATTGTGAAAAAAGAAGAGAATTTAACCTGTCAACATATATTTTGTTCATGTGTTATGGAAAAACTTACGTTAATGTAGCCTAAATATTTATTCACATACTTACTTATTTACTTACTCAACTATCTACGTATTTACTTATTCATCTATTTACGTATTTACGTATTTAAGTATTTATTTATTTATTTATTTATTTACTCATTTACTCATTTATTTATTTACTTTATTCTGGCGGAGGGTCAATAGGCCTTCTCTTAAGCAAACTATGAACAATTATACAAAAAGAAAACATTCCTCGAAAACTTAACAGAATTTTATACATGATGAGTAAAAAGTTTAGAACACTTGCTTATATCTGTCCTACTTTTAATTTAATCTTAGATCATATATGTAACAGATAACTCCTCGCTACGTTAAAATCGGCAGCACTTTGAAGAAAACAACCGCCAGGATCGCCACCCGTCCGCCGTAAACGAACACGAGATGGAAGCACAGTCGCTAATGCAATTCAAATGGTAATTATGACGTGACTCCTTATGTAACAACTAGATGGCAGCGTAGTAAACCTGACAAAAGTTGTTAACCTCAAAGCCTATAAGCCCGACATATCTGTTACATATATGATCTAGGATTTAATGAAGAAACTATGTGTACAAAAATTATGGGGGCGAAAAGAAAACGAATATTTTGAAAATGTTTTTATTTATGAAGATTGTGCCAAAGAATATTTTTTAGTTTCTTTTCGGCATCATGTACAGTCTTAGAAAGAAGTTTTGTCGCAGAGATACTTTAAATCCCAGAAAGGAGAGAGTCCGCATGATCAGACATACAACGAAACAAAACTAATTTTATTATCTCAACTAGTCCTTCTCTTGAGAACCAAGTGTGATCATGCGCACTACCTCCTTTCTGGGACTTATAAAATATCTGTGCGACAAAACGTTTTCCTTAGACTGTATTTAATTTTACATTTTTTTATACTTATGCCTAAAAACGCACAACATTAACTAAAATGAAATAGATGGCTTAGGAAATGAATAATTTTATTTTTCTAATTATGGTTCATTTAACGACGCTCGCAACTGCCGAGGTTATATCAGCGTGCCGGAATTTTGTCCCGCAGGAGTTCTTTTACATGCCTGTAAATCTACTGACTTGAGCCTGTCGCATTTAAGCACACTTAAATGCCACCGACGTGGGCCGGGATCGTACCTGCAGCCTTGAGCACAGAAGGTCGGCGCTATACCGACTACGCTACCTAAGTCGACCTAGAAAATGAATATGTATCATTGAAATTTAACCATATTATTAATACAAGATATGCAATTTAAATAAAGGAACACCATTAACACAATAAGATAATGTTCTAATTGTGTCGCGTGTTGATATCAAATCACAGAAGGTGATAAGATTCCCATTCTCGGCCAACAAAGCAGTAATCTGTTTTGGAAGTTTCCTACTGTTTTCATCAATACTGTGCAGTTCATCTGATGTAGCCCATCCCTTATTCTACGTTTTAAGGGGAGTTGGTCATTATCGCATGCAAAATAATGGTAAAAATACCCTATCTTCTAGCAGTCATAAATATAATAGTCTACCATTTATCAGTGGTCTTTCATTTTTGTTAGCTATGTGTATATACATATTAAGCTTTAAAATGAAAAAGAATGGTGACTCTAGAGTAAATCTGTATCCTTAAATTAATTTTTTTAATTAAGCACAATTTTATTTTATAAATTCACTACATGTCTGTGATTAGGTACACTCTATTCACTTATTATAACACATATTGAATTGAAAATTTGACCACTTACTGCTAATAGATACTGTGATTTTTATTTCAACTCAACAATAGGATTTTATTCTTCCAACAATAATTCCTTTCTACAATTCACCTTAAACGCTCTCGTCAACAATAGAATTTTCACTCAACACAGTATTCGTTATAGCACTCCACCGACGACAATGACAATTTACTTGGACTATTACGAACAACAATGAACTGTTAATCTCAACTAATATTTACAAAGCACTACTTACAAATCAGAACTATCAGTTCTCAGTTCACAGTTCTTCTATCACAGTCACTCGAGTTCACAGTATCTCGAACCACAGACCTTCAGAGACAGTTCACTGTACTCGAACTCAGGTCCCTCCAACTGCGGTCCACTGCACTCGAACTCAGGTCCCTCCAACTGCGGTCCACTGCACTCGAACTCAGGTTCCTCCAACTGCGGTCCACTGCACTCGAACTCAGGCCTTCGGATGCTGATACAGTTGCGGACGCACACTCAAGTCGAACTCCGGTACACAAGACTGGCTTGCTTGCTCTGGCTTTCTCACTGACTGGCTGACTAATCAACTGAAAACTACTCGAGTTCGCTGGCGTTTCTTCTTTTACAGCGAAATCATAGTTGCGAGAAATTTCTACAGGTGTGCAGAGAATTATCTGGATATCTCCACTTCGACGGACTTCTCGAAGAGTCGGGAGGGTCCCTTTACTCCGTACGCAGCAGTTGCGCGCGCACTCTCTCTTCACTCTCTCGCCGCGTAGGCCCTTTCCCCTTTCCCCACCGCGCGCAGTCCATAGTGCTCCGTGAAGCCCGCTCAATCTGCTTTCTTGCGGGACGCTGGTCGTGAGTTCGAATCTCACGTCGCTGTCACAATACTAAAACATACCCTACTAAATTTATTCATATATCTGTAATATTATGGGTATAGGGCTTACAGTAATCATCACCGTCAATAAATTAAAAAAAAAAATTGAAGATTAGTATAAGCCCTACGCCCATAATATTACAGATATTTTAATAATTTTAGTAGGGTATGTTTTAGTATCTATTAGCAGTAAGTGGCCAAAATTTTAATTCAATGTGTGCTATGATAAGAGAATAGAGTGTACCTAATCACAGGTATTTAGTGAATTTATATAAAAAATATGTTTAAATTCAAAAATTAATTTAAGGGTAAGATTTACACTAGATTAACCATTCTTTTTTCATTTTAAAGTTTAATGTGTATACATATATCCCTAAATAATTGAAATAGCTGTGATAAATAGTATTATATTTATGACTGCTTGAAGATAGGCTATTTTTACCATTACTTTGCATGCGATAACGTCCAATTCCCCCCAGGTCTTGGTCGGTCTTGGTATAACCTTCACTTCAAACAGCCCATCAAGAAAATATATTATTAGTTGAGATCAGGGAATCTTTGGGGTCATTCAACAATCTTGGTTACTTAATTGTTTTACATTAGCTTTTGTCTATGGTTATTTAATTCATAACTCTCTTATTGTCCACGGTGATAAATCTATATACCGTATCATTTCTTTCTGTTAAGTACACTTACATCCGAATAAAAAATCTAAGGAAATGTTTACAAAATAATAGTTTATAAATGGTAAGAAATTGATTTCGTACGTTTTGAGATATCGAGAATCCAAAAATGGAAAAATAAGTACATGTCACACCCTTCATAAATTAAAAACACGTTCAAAATATTCCTTTTCTGTTGTAGATTATATTTTGTCTACGATAATTTAATTAGTCTCTGCAATGACAAAGTTATAGAGGTCTATCAAATCATTCATCTTTGTTAAGTACATATTGGGATTATAAATTTCAGGAAACTTTTACAAAATAATGGCTTATATATAATTTTGTATGTTTTGAGTTCTCAAGAAAACAAAAATGGAAAAATACTGTAAGTATAGTCCGGATCACCTAACTTAATACCCTTAATACCGTAAGGGTGAAGCCTAACCATTCTTCCCCTATTGCTACATATGCTAGTGGATTATAGTGATTTTCTTTTACCAACTTCGTTTCGAATTTCGGGTACTGACAAATACTACAACTGGCAGTTATTTTCTAACTCTTCGATTTGCAGTAAAGGAAACTGATTAAAATGCAAGCAAATAAATACATTTTTAGAGTTAGGTCCCATGAATCGTAAACTGTTTAGTCAAAGCAATGAATTCCATGTTGCCAGACAAAATAAATTTTAATATTAGATCATACTAATCCTAATTACCAACATAATATGCGAGAAGTTCGGGAGGAAAATTGACTATATCATAAATTATTGAACCATTTAGAAAACACCTCGCAAGATGATGTAAATAAGCAAGACATTCTTATTGTTAATACATTATTATTATTATTAATTATTATTATTTTTATTATTATTGTTATTATTATTGTTATTATTATTTTTATTTTTATTAATATTATTATTATTTTTATTAATATTAT